>OX375881.1:24090089-24690089 GCA_947359465.1 Metellina segmentata | reverse complement strand
ATGAATAGGAAAATATAAATTTATGATACCAATTTTAAATTAGTAGAAAAATTAGGGTGTAAAAAAAAAACAGAATAGTTCTTGAGAATCAGAATATGAATAGGAAAATACAAGTTTATAATACCAGGTTGAAATTCGCAGAAAAACTAAGGTGTAAAAACAGAATAATCCTTGAGAATCAATATATGAATAGGAAAATATAAGTTTATGATACCAAGTTTAAATTAGTAGAAAAACTAGGGTGTAGAAAAACAGAATAGTTCTTGAGAATCAGATTGCCTTCTTAAAGTTTGTTTAAAATTACCTATTAGGAATGAGCAATCTAAAATAGAGGAGACTGAATTAAAGAAACAATTTCGTTACAGAACCTTAATAGGGTGTCTTATTTATTGCTTCGAGAAGTAGACCATATATTGAATACGCTGTAAATACACTCATGTCCATAAATTAAGGATAATTCAGAATCACACGGAAATCGAACTATAAAGTAAAAATTTTACCTACAGAATTATCGCACACATCTTCAAGAATAATATCCAAATTACAGGAAGCCATTGTTCTTTTGCTTTTGTTTAATAAATGGGCTTTTTGAATAAGTCACGTTTGTTTTGCTTCTGAACCTTTATTTGCCTGCAATTATCCTTATTTTATGGACAAAAGTGTACTATTTCAGAATTCAACAATTGCTGTACACAAGTACATTGGGAAATCGTTGTAAATATTTTAAATTATATTTATAATATAAGATTTTAGATAAACCTGACATCTCTATTGATGATTCTGGATTAGTTGCTTTTCTGACGCAAACTGGGAAAGTGAGTTAACCTCTTAGACAGTCAACTGGGGGATACTGATTTCATTTGGCACAATACCCATTAATTCTGTAAAATTATTTCTGTAAAAATAATGTTGAAAGTGCCAAAACCATACGTATTGATATTAAACTCAAATTTATTCTACACATTTTAAGTGAAGATAAATTTTATTTTGAAGTTTTTAAATTCGAAAGGTGATTTAGCCCACTTCTTCACGACGTCGATTCCTAAAGACAGATTAGTATATTTTATAAATATATTTGGGGTTAGGCATTAAAATTATTATTTTTTTTTGGGGGGGGGGAAGGGGGGTTCTGTGCAATTTGGCGAGCGATGAGTTTGATAATGTTTTTGGTCGTTCGTTCGGTTGCAACGAAACCTCCACCTCCACCACGAAGATGCAGTTCGTGGAATGAGTTTTTGAGTTTTGATCATTGTATGTTTAGTTTGTCCTGTTTGGCAACAGATGGTCCCACACAGTCGGTGCGTCTCAATAGGTAAGTTGGTGGCGTTATCGCTGAGTCTTTTTGGAAACAGAATGATGTGGTGTGTTGGTGAAACGAGAATAAAATAAGATGACATTAATTGTTATGAATTTCAATGGTTGATTTTATTTCTGATATCTACCAGTCGTGAATGACAGAATGTTCAATAAAGTATTCTTGTTTGAAATTGGAGTCATCTACTTTGAACTAAAAAAAACATTTCACTGTAACTAATCCATTTAATGAAAAGAAATCTTTATTAAGGTTTATTCCAAGAAACAATGTAAATAGACGTGCACTAGCTTCCAAGTGCACGATGGTCTTAGTTTCGATTCCGCAACCCAGGGGTGCTAGTTGCCCCTCTTCTAACCAGTCTACCACTGCCCATTAAATCAGCAAGACCAAACATTTGACTAGCATGTTAGAGTATCGGATATGGCAAGTGAGCTTCAAAGCGACAGTAAAAATAGTCCATTAAATGCAAAGTATTTATTAAGGTTCATTTCGAGGAATGTAAGTACACTCGTTTCGATTGAAGACGAATCCATCAGTCATCAGTTGTAGAGTCCAAAGTCCTCCACAGAGCTGGTTGTTGTGGTTCACATGAGATCACAGTAAACAATTCCTCTACACCAATTGGAAAACATCCGTGAGGGTGTCATGGCCTGGCACTTGCAGTTGGAGCCGAAAAGGTTGCACATACATAAGGTATTGTAACAGCATTTGTCTCCAGCATTATTGCAGTGCTTCCACGTTTCGATACATCCAGGTCTGGAAGCACAAAATATATGTCAGAGGTAGATATTTCAATAAACTCGTACTGGAGCAAACGAACGGTCTATTGGCAACAGTCCGGGATCCAGCCCCCAACGGAAAGATACGTAGATAACCAAGTAATTTTTGTCTTGCAATGGAGCTATCTTTATCATCAGATGATAGGTAGGAATGCATTTGAATTGAAGTTGTATTGGGGAGCAACACAACGAGCAACTGACGACGGTCTGGCATCGATCCCTGAAGGGTAGGTAGGTAGTTTTAATTAACGTCGTACTGGTCCGAGTAATGATAATGGTAATTTTTTATTAAAGGATATGAAATGAGTCTGATTTAACTAGAGTCTGCCACAGTATGGAAATGCTTGAAGAAGTCCTATGAATTAATTATTCACCTCGAGTGGTAATTTTGGTAATTTTTAGTTAGCATCGTACTAGAGCAACACAACAGGATGTTGACGACGATCCGGGATCAATCCCCTAAGACAGGGGTGACCAACCTGTGGCGCATGCGCCAAACTTGGCGCATTGGATGATTACAAGTGGCGCATTGCATTATTGTGCCTCCTTATTCTTTTGAAGTAGGCGCCATAACTGAAAATATCTTCATATTTTCAACACCATGGTACTCTCAGTTCAATTCATGGAGCTATCTTGCTCCTCATTTCGTCGCAATTTTTTGAGTTTGCAATTTATATTCTGTGTGATACGACGTACTTGTGATCTGTTTGTTCTTTTTCAAGATTTTTTGTACTTTCTAATTTTTTTTTTTTTTTTTTTTACATTTCTGTTAATATCACTGTGCAAGAGAAAATGAGCAAAAGAAGCGCAAAAAGTATGAGAAAAAGTGAATTTAATGAACAGTAATAAAATTTTAGAAATAAGAACAGAGTTATTTACAGCTTGACCATCAGGAAAACTGTTTTTTGCATTGTTTGTAAACTTGTTCTCGGGGCGAAGTTACGTAAAGAATATGTGACTAAAAAAAAGGAAGAAATCAGAAGACAGAATATTTTTGCTAATGTAAGTTGTGAAGACGAGGTGATGACAGAAGCGTCCTATGGAATTGCTTTAGCATTGGCGAAAAAAAACCTATTCTGACGGAGAAGCCTTGTTTCCGAATATTTGCATGCCATCTTGGTTATAAAGGTATTGAAAAGAAATCAGACGAAATTGCTATACCAAAGCAGACTAATACGAGATGTATCGTGGAACTCTCTCTCTGGGTGTATTTTAACAACTGCAAGACCTTGTCCATTCTTTTCTTTAGCTTTGGATGAATCAATGGACATATTTGATGCAGTCCAGTTATAAGCATTTTTGTAAGAGGAATTGATTATAATTTCAATGTCTTTGAAGAACTTGCCAGTGTGGAGTTATTGCATGATGGAAACAAGAGGATCAGAGATAGTTAAAATGCAAAATCATGCCAAGGAAATCTAAATTGGATTATTGTACTATTCAGTATGTGTACTGATGGTACGCCGTCAATGGCATTACAACTTTGCTTGGAAATTTTTTTAAATCGTACTGCACTAAAATATCAATGTATTATACACCAAGAGGCACTGTGTGTAAAATTTAAAGAATGCAGCATGTTTTGTTACCGGTTGTGAAATGTGTGATTAAAATTAGAAAAAGAGCATTAAGCAGACGAGAATTTAGAGAATATTGAATTATTAGATTTGGAATATGGTGAACCTTTTCTTTATTGTGAGTTGCGCTGGCTTTCTAGAGGACAGGCTCTGAGTAGATTTTAGAAATTAAAAAGTGGTATTTTTAATTTTTAGGAACAGGAAATTGAACTTTCCTGATGAAAGAATCCTATTATTTGATAACAACTGGCTATTTGAATTGACATTTTTAGTTGATGTACTAGCCAAGGTAAGAAGAAATAATTTCCTAGCTTAGTAAATAGCATTAATTCATTTAAAATGACATTAAATCTGTTCATCTCTCAGTTAGAAAATCAGGATTTGAGTCAATTTCCACAGTTGAAAGAGCAAAGGGGATGTGCTGCGGATAATAACAATTTGACCAAATAGATTAAAATTAGTTATTACTAGGGTCATTTGAAAGTCGTTTTCTTGAATTGGCTACAGAAGAAAACTACATGCTCGCATTAATAAAGCATTTTCACTTAGTGAACAAAACGTAATGAAGATGCCTAGTAACATACAAATGGTACTTATTAATTTCAAAGCAAATTCATTATTGAAATTGAAGTTTCATGAGCTTTATTATTCAGATCAAAATGCTTTCCGGAACACTTTTAAACACGCTTAAACACTTTCCAGAACTAAGAATATTTGCAAAAAGTGATATACGTCGTGTTGGAACGACATACAGATGTGATCAAGCATTTTCATCCATGAAATTTATTAAAAGGAAAACGAGGTCGCGAATGACGGATTCAAATGTGAAGAAATCTCTGTAATAGACATTGTTTTACATACAATATAGTTAAATCATTTAAAAACGTTAATTATGTCGATAAACATACTTTTATTAAAAAAGTTTCTAAGGATATGGCAATACCATAAACGTAAGGTAGAAAAGGTGCTTGAATTGTAAGGCGCTTATGAACTCGTATGTGAAAAAAATTGGCGCATGGTATGTAAAAGGTTGGCCACCCCTGCCCTAACATTCTAATAACAAATTGAAATGTTGAAAAGTTGGACAATGCATTAATTTACTTACCTTTTCTTAACGCAATCCTTCCGGCTTACTTCACGTTCGGGTAAACCATTTGAAGACACTTCAAACCGTTCAAAAGAACTGCAAAGTAACAAAAAATATTCATTTTTGTTTGACATAAAACCAAATAATTCCTCTTGTAACAAATGTAATCAGATTCTTACACAAAAGGAAAAATAACGAATGTTATGAGTTTTAAACGTATTCATCTTTTCAAATTTATACCCGACCCATGTGAAGATAAAACAATCTGTAGTGTAAGGCGGTGTAATTGTAAACAGAATTTGTAAGTTCACTTTCAATCCCTACTTTCAAACTCTTGATAAATTAATTAAACATTGTTCACCCTACTAAACCAACTTGTTACTATTTTGCTTTAATATTTTATTAGTATGAAGATTCCAGAAAATAAATGTAACACTGTACTCGGCTGTTTACAATTACCCTATGTGTTTACAATTACTCCTGAAAGTAGGGGGTAATTGTAAACAACCATTTTCCTCGTTAGAATGAATACTGAATACGTGACAGCATGAGCAGTAGTCATGGCAGTAGAAGGAACTCCAATGGTATTTTTACCCTTCTAATACCATGTTTACAATAACCCCGTTTTGATCTTTACATTTACCAAATACTCCTACTTCTTACCCCAGCAAAATTTACTGACACTTGAAAGTTGCATTGATCATGAAGTGAACTTCCAGGAATACATAAGAATAAATAATTCGAACATTTGCTAAACAAAAAATGTATTTAGTGTAAAAAAAAAAAACTAAAAATTTAAAAATACAAACTTAGGTACAAAAAACAAACAAACATTAAATTTCTTACAATTTAGCAGTTCCCTTAAATTGGTGGAAAATTTCTTTACGGCCCTCTTTGCTACATGTTGGAGTAGATAAAATTGCTTTGCCATGGTCTTTGGTAACACTGAATTTAGTCGATGTATTGGAATCCGGTGATCTCAAACTCCTATTCTAAAACAACATACACCCTTCATACATACGAAAAATGAGTTTTCTTTCTCTCCCCTCCCTTGAACATCTACAAGTAGAAACGTAGTCGTTTTAATGTATTCCATGATTGCCTCCAAAATATTTAACTTCCCCTACAAGCTAGTCTTCTATATTTTGCTTGAAAGTTTGGAGAACTTCAAGTTCTATCTTTGCGACCTTGAAGAGCGGGACCCTGATAGCCTCGCCAAACGCTTGTTTTACGCGCCTCATGTGAACGGGGCCTTATAACAAGGAAGGCAATAGCTTTGAGATGTGAAGCCTCAGCAACGGTTGGTGCCATGTAATTGTGATCGTTTTAAATGTCTTGTGTTTAAATGCAGTGTTAATTCCATTGTTGCTTCTACATGCACAATTCAAAAATACAGTCCAATTTCGAGCTATAAAGGACACTTGAGTCCTTGAACGAAATAGAAGGTGGTAACAGGTCATAGATCACGAGGTGGGAAACCAGCGATTCAGCGGGCTTAAAATATTCCCATGTCTTCTACTCGAGTAAAGGTTGGTTATATGCGCCTGGGATCAATCCCCAAAGGAAAGATACGAGGAGAACATCACGTAATTTTGAACCATGGTGAGATGAAGAGGCAACACCTGAGTTGGAACCCCGCTCTCCAAACGTCCACGTCACGCCAACGTATGGACATTTGAGGCCACGACTGATTTAACATGCACCATCCCCCTTTATCGATGAGGGTGAGATAAAACCGAATAAGATTGTAAACATATTGACAGTTTTTAAGTGTGGAGAAAGTATAAAGTTTAAAAAAATCGCAGAAGCAGTAATTTGTTCAATATAAAATTTTAAGATTTGGATTTGCTCCCAATATGTTTTTCCAACCTATTTTTAAATTAGACGGAATCATACATCACAAAGTTTTCATGCAGGGCCTGTTGCCTCGTCATATGACCGTGGTTCAAAATTACATGTTGTCCTCGAATCTTTTCCTTTGGGGGTTTGATTCCGGACCGTCGTCAATAGCCCATTCTGTTGCTGCAGTGCGACCTTGATTATTATACCTATCAACCTTTGCAATTCGATCATATATTTTTGAAACACCCATATATGCAGAATTTAACTTATTAACATAACTTTTCAAAATAAATACACACACATCCAGAATTTTGGTTATCATATCTTCCGAAAATAACTTACGAGCTCTCTTTTTCTAGGTGTCTTGCATCAATTCTCACCTCTGATTCTTCAGCTGCTACAAAAAGAGTATACATTATTTTGTTATCGATTTTCAGAAAAATACTATATAGAGCAGTGATTATTGATCCCTCTTGTTCCTATTTCTTTATTTAAAAGTTACATATATTGGAAGATAATGGTTTTTTTTTTGAAAAATAAATACGGTACATTTACACGTATATTTTACGGTATTTTTACGGAATATTTTCGGAAAGTAATACCCGTTTTTAAATAAAATGCATACCAACTAAAATTTTTCATCCACACTTTTTACTTCACATTTTCATACCTTATATTACTTTTCTACATAATCCTTTTGCTTATTTAAACATTTGTCGTATCTCGTGACGAGCTTTTGAATACCAGCGTCATACTCCTCAGCCGCCAGTCCATGGAGATAAACAGTAACAACGTCCTCAGTAACAAGCTCCTCATCGTTCGAAAAATGTTTCCCACCCAGAAACTTTTTAAGTTTTGCGAACAAATGACGGTCACTGGGGCTGTCTGTGCTATAGGGGTGTGATGGTCAAGAATTTTACTTCTTGTTGATCAACTGTTGCTTTTTCGCAGCTGCGTGAGGCCGTGCGTTGTCATGCAAGAGGACCACACCGCTAGATAACATCTGAATTGCATGCCGTTGCTTCTTTAATATCTCAGAGTATGCATCGGCGTTTATGCATGCTCCCCTTGACATAAACGCAAAAAGTAATATTCCATGACGATCCCAAAAGACGGTAGCCATGAGTTTGAGAGTCGAGATTTTTTGTTTAAAACTTTTTTGGCCTGGTTGATGAACGAGCATGATGCCACTCCACAGACTGACGTTTAGTGTCAGAGGTCTAGCATAAAAAAACCTAAAAAAACAACAACAACTTAAAGACTAATAAGTTTAATCTACTTGTAACAAGTACGAGAAAGAAACCCATCTTCTTCATTTGAGTAACGCCCCCAAAAGCTTAACGTTGCAGCCATTGCCTTGATTTTGCTGTCGTCATTGAACATGTGTGTCACCAACGCCTCCTATAACTAAAGGCCCGATCACGAGTTACCAGCGAGCTTCATGACGTACTGAATGTAGGCCCAAGCGCATTTCTCTATGGTTTCCTGTATTGACAATTTATCGCTTTTGGTGATATACTTTCCTACCTCTTAACGCTAGTGCAAAGGGACAAAAAAACTTGCAAAACACTGGCGAATTGACGCGTTCCGAATAAATCTTCAGAATTTTCGTTGCAGCTGCTGGACGTGTTTTTTGTCTGATGCTTATAGTTTGCTGAACATAATACCTATTAACCTTTGCAATTCGATCAGATATTCTTGAAACATCCATATATGCAGGATTTAACTATAAGCCATTAAAACATTAACCATCAGTTACTGCATTAAACAGCTACTGTTTTGAATTTCATAATGCATTAGCAATGCCCTATATGTGTGTTGTCCCATTTTGTAGAGGCAGTAAAACTCTGAAGATGTATAAAAAACTGTTTATAAGTTTCAAACAGACGCAAGTTTACGAAAGAAATGGCTAACAGCGATTCAAGAGATCTTATTGTGAAAACCAATTATGGGATAAGTAATTCAATTCATATTGTTTTCGAAACTTATTCTTAATTTCATAACGATTGGAACAAATGAACATTAATAAAAGTATATATTGGACTAATTAATTATTATTTAGTCATTGACGTTAAATACGGAAATTAAATAATCATGTGCTCAATTACTGTATATAATAATAATCATGTAAACAATTAATATAAATACTATATACCTGTACAAAATACAAATTAAATAATTTAATAGTTTGAGTTAATTTTATCGTTTAAATACAATAATTTTAAACAAATAATAAAAAGTCTATTTTTAATTGCGCTTAAAAATTGAAGTAACAATGATGATTTTGCTGAAAAGTAGTATACATTATTAATAGTAATTTTTTTGAAACAATACTATGCTGCTATTAATATTTTGAAATGCAAGTAAATTCGATAAAAAATATTGATTTGTGCAATATTTTAATTCTATTTTTGTAGGAAAGAACAAGAAACATTATCTACAGCTATAGCAGAGAGTTTAGAATTTGCTGAAGTCTATAAATCAAAGTTCAACTTCACTTCTTTAACTGAACTGTCATTTTGTGCATCTCAAAGCAGCTTGGATAAACATTCGACCATTTTGTATATGAAAAATGACATTATTTATGCATACATTGAACTGCCACATCCAAAAACAATTTCTTCTGTTTGTATTATAAGTGATTTGGAAATAGCAGCATTTATAAGAACACAAAATTAAAGCATTTAGGTAAGCACAAGTTTCCCTCTTTTGTCCACGATTTAAATTCTGTTTACGAAATATTATGTGTGTTAACGCCTCATTCCGAATTGTAAAATGATTGTACTTAATTCATGTTATTTTCTGTAATTGCACCCAATATTTCATATTCTTAATCGTATCAGAATTCATGCATTGTCATCTATCGATGTTCATTTACCAGAATAAGTAGCAGCTAGAATACAAGAACAACTGTTCTTGTAACCTGAATGAATATTGGGTGTGATTACAGAAAAGAAAATGAATTAAATACATTAATTTTACAATTCGGAAATAGAAATATATTTCTAAAATTATATGTATATTACACATAATTATGGGTATTGTAAAAATTCAATATTAAAAAAATAGCAATGTTCATTCTGTGAATCTGTATTGACAGTAAAAAAACATTTAGAATATAGTGCAGATTATATCTTAATTAATTTTGAAATTAATAATTAAATTTAATTAATAATTAAAAATTTAGATCGAGGTTCACTACTTCATCCTCATCCTGATGTTTTTTACATGGCAGCTCATAATTATCTTGCTTTATTAAAATTGTTGGATGAATGTGAAAATGAATCTTTAAAAGCTGATAATCAACAGTTATTTGTACTTCATAATTCGTTAAATATTCTCTCACCTAAAGAAATGTATTTAGACTTAATGATCATCCACAAAATTATAAAGCTGACCATGTCACGAAACATATTATTTGGGCATCAACCAATATATTATTAAAACATTTTTGTAAAGTAAAAAATGTGTGTGATGAGTAGGATGCAAAACGTAAATCAAAAGTAGAATCAAAACGTGAAAACTGCAAACACTTACAAATTCAGAATATTAGAGTCTTGATATTTCTATCTCTTTATTTCCTGATAAAGATATTGGTATCACTCAATTATTTTGTATCATTTTGTTATATGGTAAAATGCAGTGTTCACATTTACTTGAAAGTCATGGATAAATTGCCATATGATGTTTAGTGAATATGTAATATTTAGTGGGAGTCGTATATATATTCAGCTCTTGTTTAAAGAACAATAAATCAAAAATAAAATTGCATATAATAAAACCTTTATTCTGATACATTAATTAGTTTATTAGAAAATTCTTTTTATAGATCTAATATTTGCAGTGGAAAGGATGCACAAATAATGCATGATATAACTAACTAAAAATGAAATGTAGTGTCAAATTGAAAGAAGTTGTATTTAATTAGTTTTGTAACATTATTGTATTTAAATTTCCGAAAGAAAAGTGAGATTATTTTCTGTTCAAAGCATTTTTCTCATTCATTGTCATGTCTTGTATAATTATGCATTACACATGTCATGTGTTTAAACTTATACTGATTAATTATATTGATTAAATATAAATATTGATGATATGCTATGTGATTTGTAGTATTTGATGTGAAACCTCATGTATTAATTTCTTGTTAAAAGGATAATATAAACATTATTACCATAAGTGAAGAAATTGATTGTTTGTCATTAATTTTGAAAAGAAAGCCTCTTACTGATTTACCAATAACAAAGCATTGGTATTAGAATATTAAGAAGAAGCATGGGACATGTGCATTAATTTGTAAGTTATAATAAAAAAAAATTCAATAATTTTGTTTCTGCAGTTACATTTTATGAACTGTGGTATAGTACTTAAAAAATTTGCAGACTTTAAAAAAGCAAGTGAATTTTTAATGACTTAAATTCTGAATATGCATGACTTCACAGAATCGTGGTATGGCTTTTTGTTATAGGAGGCGTTGGTGGCACCCAACTTGTTTACATTTTTCTGAATTTTAGGTGATGTTGTGTTGAAAATATATTTGGCTCGTGTGAAAAATCTTTCACTTAAATAACGACATGCCTCCCTTTGATTCCCTAAGCAAAATATCCAAGGTAATTTTTAACGTCGTACTATAGCAACTCAACGGGTTATTTACTACAGTTCAGGATCAATCCCCTAAGGAAAGTATCCGAGAAAATTGGGTAATTTTTAATTAACGTTCTCAAGCAACACAACTACCTAATAACAAGGGTCGGAGTTAAATCCAATAAGTAAAATATACGTTTAGAATATCGCGTAATTTTCAACCACGGTCAAATAATAACACCTTAGATGGCACCCCACCCTCTAATAGATTGTGACGTCACACCGATTGGATCTTTTTACAATTCCAATTTCCTCGCATTTCACAATGACGAGGGCTTCACCGCGCTGTCCGTCGTGTTGGTTTGCGGAGCAAACCAAATGGGTATGCGTAGCAAACACCGGTGGTTGGCAAACGTTCACAATTAACACACCTAACCCCACAAAGTACAGCACGGGCAACGCCGTGCTAGCCACGCAGTGGCTAGTGAAATATATATACAAACCAGTTAAATAATAGGGCCCCGAAAATACACAGAAAAATCAACTATCACAAATAATGAATTGAAAAAAAATGTGAAAAAGTCCAGAACAGAGATGGAGACCGATGGGAAAACCCGAAGAACAGATAGACTCACCTCGGCAAAAGGTATCTGGAAAATACGATGAGCTTTCGACTTACCAGGCTTGAAATCGAATCCATAATGCGAGGAAAGCGTTTCCGCCCTTTCGAACGTTTCGTGTCCAGCAGCAGGAACGTTGGATGGAAGATCATGGTTCCCGGATTTAGCAAGATAAATTCCCAAGTAGTCCGTGAGGTCGCCGGGAAATTCTTCCATGCCAAATCTTCCGCTTCGTCCTGTGTCCACAATCGTCTTTTTTGAAGGCAACCAAAGGCCGTGGTCGCATTGGTCTATCTTCGATCCACGCACCATAGGAAATTTATCCGCACCCAGTCAGTCAGATCAAACCTTTTGACCCCACAATTCATTTTTGTCTCTGCCGCTCAGAATATTTTCAAAGTTTCTGTATGCAAAAATTGTCGCATTGCTATTCTTAACGGAACAGTAATTCTTAACAGAACAGGAACACGCACGTATTGTTCGTGCACGTAAGAACGAAAAGTAAAAACAAATTATTCTTAGAAATTAACCCAACAGTGATCTGTTACCACTTTATAAATGATAGTGCGAGACACACGTGAAATTTATCATGAATTTCATCCAAAGTCACACGTCGATCTTGTTTGATGAATTTGTCGACAGACTTGACAAGTTCATCCGTAATGACACTTGGGCGGCCACATCGCTCCTCATCATAGACGTTCTCTCTTCCTCATTAAAATTTCGGCAAAAACGACGCACACGTGATTCATCACCATACACTGCTTTGATTTCATGATAAATATTTATCTTGGTCACACATTTTTTACGTTTAGATATCGGAACAAAGATCTCACTTCACATTTGGCGGCACGCTTGATTTTTGTTGGACATTTCATTTGCTTTCCAAAACAACAATAACCGATATAATGCGATGTAATTCAGTAAACAGCTGGTAGACGAGTCCCTAAAACTGTTTGACCTTGACCGGTGCACCTGCCACTGTCACAGTGGTGCGAATGTTCAAACGGGTATAACTTTCCAAACGACTCTCGTTCAAAACAATCTCTCAAATTTAAATGCCTGCGTTGTTTATTCATGATACGTTTGAAGCGAGACTTTTTTTTTTGAAAGAGCGACGCAGAAGTCATCACTTGCATTTAAGCGATTTCTGAATTTTGTTTTTATGTGCAAAAGTGATGAAAATTCTAACCCTGATGATAATACTCATTTAAAACATAATTTAGCATTTTATTCGTGGAAGAAAATATAAATGCAACCTAAAAATGGTGATTATTTATTCAAAAGAGAAGATTTTATTACTGCAGAGTAAAATATTTCTCCCTCCGTAGGTTTTTCTATCTTGGACCAGTTTGGTGTCGTCTTCGAAGCCAGCATAGCCTACACCAGTTTATATACCTCAGTGGCTGAGGCAAGGCTAGAGACTGTAGGAGTGGGGGTCCCAAAAGTCGAAGTAGTGTACGCTAGTTTCCCACAAACTGTAGTTTCCATAGAAAAGTTAGAAACTTCGCTCGCTTCCCTGGAAATGCCATCTCGCACCCCAGGTTACGATCCACTGATATACACTACCAAACAATAATGGACCGGGCAGCAAGATGTGATGGTATAAGAGAAAGAATACAAGCTTTAATATGGGGATGGTCCCATGTTCTGCAATTACACTAGCAACCCTTCTGGGCAAACTATCAACAAGGTTTGATACACAGCTATGGGTTTGTGGATCCATTCCTACTGCAAGAATGTCGCTAGCTCAGATGTCGATTGCAGCCGCTGTTCACTGGTCCGTAAGCGTCGCTCTAACTGGTCCTACAATTGTTCTATGGGGTTGAGGTCAGAACTCTGAGCAAGCCAGGGAAGTCGTTTTACATCCATATCTCGATACCACTGCTTGACAGAGACTGAAACATGACACGGAGCGTTGTCGTCCTGGAAGTAGCATTCGTCCATTCCATAAAATTGCCAGGAAGAACCTAATTATCCAAAATGTTCATGTAGGCGTCGGCGTTCATTTTACCAGGAATAACAAGTAAAGGTTCCAGATTTAGACTTTCTTCCACGAAGAACACCCCCAAACAGGTAGTCAGATTTTAAGCAAATCCACTGGCATTTGGTCCATTATTGTAGAGTATTGTATAAATAAGTGAGAGCAACACATTTTCCAGAAAATCGATTTTGGGTATTGGGATAACTATCAAAATTCTATTATAATCAAAAAGTACGTAATTTTAGAAATACATAAATGGCATCTAAGAAGAATTATAGTTATACTTCGAGAGAGAGATAGTATAGTAATGAACAGTTGTCTCATTGCTTCTTCTATACCTCAGAATTGGGTCTTGGTCAAGAAATCCAGAAATAAACTTAAAGTTTTTGTCTGTTATTGTTCTCACATTTTTGCGAGCATAACAACTAGTTAGATGACTACAGGGATCAACTTTCCTCTGTAACCCTCCCCCCATTAACTTACAATCTTAATTCCAATAATAACTTATTTTACTAACATTCCACACATTTGTTGGAGATTACTTCATAAAAATTTTCCTGGGTTCTTATTGTATCAACCAACATGTCAGCCTTTTCAATAAAGGTTGGCAGTTGAGTTTACATTGCACTGGGTGTACCACAACGGACGATAGCGAAGGTCCGGGATCATACAGATCCAAGAAGAACAACATGTAATTTTGAACCATCGTCAGATGTCGAGGTCAACCAGAGCTTCACTTTTTCAAATATGAAATAAATATTTTAAGGTTGTGAAGCATATATTTAAATAATACATACCCCTTTTGGCAGATGTGACTTGAATCACCAAACACGTGACTACGAAAGCCGTCAACAGAGTAGGTGTCAGTTTAAACATTTTTGGGGTGTCCAAACAAGGGAACAAAAATTCCAATACGATCAAGCGTTAGAGATTTGTATTGTAATGAACTTAATGAAAACAGCAAACGTCAGCTTTATATATACACGAAATGAAAGCACTAAAAAAAACCAGCAATTGCGATTATGTCATCGAATTTGCAGATGGTCTAAGTAAACAATTTAAAGTCAAATCTGAAATGATTGATATTAAGAGGCATCTGGGTACAGTCAGGCTGAAGAACAGCACCAATAAATGTTTATTTCTGTTCTTGACAAAACATCAGATATCTTTATAAACAACGTCGCACACAGATATGACATAACTGGAGTTCCAATTGTAGCTATCAATTTGACAGAAGAATAGAAGACTGCGTATGGTGCGGATGTACTGAAACAGGTATTGTCCTTCTGCACTAGCAATGATGAGACAAGCTTTAATAATTCAATCCATCAAGCGTCATAAGTATGCGGGATATATCTCTACTATTATAAAAGAAGGTGTTTGTCTGTTTGTTTGTTTATCTGTTTGTTTGTATGTTTGTTTGTTCGTTTCTATGTATGTTTGTTTGTTTGTATGTATGTTTGTTTGTTTGTTTCTTGCACGAAAAGTCCTAACAATCTATAGCACTTACAGTAATGGGATGTGGCACACAGGTAGACCAAATTTTTTTCAATTTATTGGGCGTGGCGAATTTTAAAATTCAATCTAGAACATTTCTAAATGAATTTAATGAAATTTAATTATTATTGTTTTCTTTGGAAAGGCAACAGCAGAAAGATATGACAAATTCTACATGTATTTTTTCCGTTTCAGTTTTCATTTTGCGCGGAGGAATAATTTTCCAGCAGACTACAAAAAACAAAGTTTTAACTTTAGTTATATAGTTATTTTTGTAATTATATAGTTATTTTTCTTTTAATAAAAATTTTTTCAATTAAGTATTTATATTTTTTGGTTTGGGCGAAGCAAACCACCACACGGGCAATGTGACCTCCATGAAAAGAACTGTCACGGGCAACGCCTATTTGATTTGCGAAGCAAACCATCACCACTAACAAACCAACACCGACCAGTGAACAAACCAACTTGGCTACTGCGTGGTTAGCCCGTGCTAGTTGCTTTTGTGGGGTTATTGGTTTGTTTCGCAAACCAAATGGAAATTCGTAGCCTATTGGATACCAGCCATCACGGATTCCCATTTGGTTTGCAAATTTGTAGCATATTAGATAACAACCATAACGGAGTTGCCTGTGGTGTTGGTTTGCTTCGCAAACCAAATGGGCTTTCCCCGTGACATTTCTTTTAGCGGGCATTTCATTAGCGGACATTTCTTCAAACTGCCCGTTTTGTTGGTTTGCTTCGTAAACCAAATGGGTGTTGCCAATGGGCAACAACCAAATGGGCAGTTCTTTTCGTGGGGGGTCAACATTGCCCATGGCGTTGGTTTGCTTCGCAAACCAAAAAATATAAATATTTAATTGATAAGTTATTTATTAAAAGAAAATAAAACGTATAAAGCATCTATCTGTTGTAAAATTTCCCGGAGACTTCAAATCCATTAAAATTTTTGTTCTATCTTTAACGATCGCTGAGATAGAAAAAAAGAATTGAAGAAAGCCAGTGATAACTTTAATAATTTCTTTTGTTTCACACTCGAATCCGTTTCTCAGAAAATCAAAATGAATGAATCTCGAATGAACGAAGGTCATTCGAATGTGTTCGCTCCCATTCGAGACGGTTGTTTAAAAAAACTTCGCATGGTTCTAAAGGCTGACGTCAATAGTGACGTGAGAGTGTAAAGTCTGAAATTTGATGCTTCTTCATTTCCGAAAGCAGGAAGGACGGTGAAAAAAACTATTAAATTCATTTTAAAAGGATTCTAGATTGAATTTTAAAATTCGCCGAGACACTAAAATTGCAAAACATTTATTTGGACTACCTGTGTGCCAAATCCCATTACTGTAAGTAAGAGAGATTCATCAGGATTTTGCGTGCAAGAAACAAACACTTCCTTTTATAATATCAGAGACTGGCCACTGCGTAGCTAGCCCCGTGGCAGTTGCTTTTGAGGGGTTATTGGTTTGCTTCGCAAACCAAATAGGAGTTCGTAGCCTATTGGATAACAGACATAACGGAGTTACCCGTGACAGTTCTTTTCGTGGGAGTCATAGTGCCCTTGATGTTGGTTTACTTCGCAAACCAAATGGGCGTTGCCCATGTCAGTTCTTTTAGTGGAGGTCACATTGCCTAAAAATATAAAACATTGACCAAAAAATAGAAATATTTAATTCAAAAATTATTTATTTAAATAAAATCAAACGTATAAGGTATCTATCTGGTGTCAAATCTTCTGCAGATTTCAAATCCTGTGAAATTTTCAATCTATCTTAAACGATCCAGATTTTACAAAAAATTAACTAAATAATGCCAGCCATAATGGTTTTTTATTTTCTTTGCTTCCTTTCGCTGAATTCGTAAGAGAGCTTTAAATCTAATCTGTTTATTTTGGGAACACGAATGTTATCGTGACGTCACATTCTCTTGCTACAAAATATATAAGATAATCAATTTAAACTTTCTATTTATTTAAAGAAAAATATATATTTTTTGTTATCGATTTAATGTAAAATTTTCCGCAGATTTCAAATCCGTTAAAATTTTTACACGATATTTAACAGTCTAGGACATAGAAAAAAGAACTATATAACTAGAGTTAAAAAACTTTGTATTTTATCGTCTGCTATAGAAATCAAGCAACACTTGATCTGGCACCCCACTCTCCAAATTTCCACACCAACCCATCGTGAGGACTTACGGCCACGACAGATTTAAGGTGCATCAGCCGCCTCTACACCATACCCTTACAAACATCCATGCCCGGACCCGGATTCGAACCAGGAACCTTCCCATCTAGAGGATAACACCTTAACCCCTATACCAGTTTGTCGGCTTTGAGTGGATGGAGCAACAGACCAGTGCAACATACGAGTAGCTGGAGGGTTGTGAGTTCGAATCTAATCAAAGTTTGTCATGTGAAAGGGGGCCTGATGTATGTTACATCTGTTGTAGTCCCAAATGTCCTCACATTGGCCAGTTGTGGTAATTAGGAGAAGGGGGGGAGGCAGATCAGGTGTTGTTCTTATCATCTGACCGTGTTTAAAAATTACGAGGCGTTGTCCTCGGTTCTTTATCTTCGAGATCAATCCAATACAGTTGCCAATATTCCGTTGTGTTTCTCCAGTGCGACGTTAATTAACTGCCTACCTACTGATTTTCAATATAGGGTGTGGGGTAAGTGCGAACCCAAATTTTCAACGTTAATATTGAAGGAATTATTTCTGTCTCAATAATTTTTAAATTTTCATGTTTTTACCATTCATATACAGATTCCTTACTAACAGGCTTACTATCACTTGTTTTTACATTCAGCTGACTTTTATTAAAAAAGATACTTTCAAATTATTTTTGATGGGGCAAAAATGCTTGGCATGGACTGTTTTTTTGTGTGCAATGTAAGTGGTGACAGAGAATATCGCTTAATTCCTAACTATGTCGTTATGTGCAATTTCCCTGCCGAAATTCGAGTGGTCAGACATACAGGAAATGAGAAAGTAGATCAAGCAGGGTACCCACAGGTCAGGAAAAATCTGAAATACCTGGAATTGTTAGGAAATTTATTTTTATATATCCAAAAAAAATCAGGGAAAATTCCACATTTTCGTCTAAAACCTGAAAAATTGCCTCCAAGACCTGTAAATGATTGATCATGGCTTCACAGCCGCTTTGGAGAAAAGTAGCCAATAAGATTCGTATACAGTTTCATATCACTTTATTTTATAAATACAATTCTTCAACCGATTTGAAAAGAAATGGCTAATATTTAACAGGTAAAGAATTTTGTTTCATCCACAGGCTTAAATAGGATTTAACATTAAATGATATTAATAACAATTAATTGATATTAATATTAATATTATGATATTAATAACTTAAATTGAAGGATTAACATTTATGATACATTAAATAACAAATTGATTTAAGTCAAATATCTTGAATTAGTTGAATAAGTTATTTTAATTCAAAATTAATTGGGTTTTGTGTATTAATATTTACAATGTGTAGTTATTAAATTGGTTTTTAATTGTTAGCTATTGATTATTTCTTGGTTTTTCACCTGTAAAATGTCGTGAATTATGACTTAAGTATAACCTGGAATTTTGTAAAAATTTGTTGGAAAACCTGGAAGAGTCATGAAATTCTATTTCTGAAATTGAGTTGGAACCCTGATCACTATGGCAATCTTTTTATGTGCCCGGGATCATGTCACCAAAACTAATAGTAACGAGACCTTTAGATTATTTTCGTCTGACGGGTGGAAGCGAACATTCCACATGTAATTAGTCCCCGAGACAGTGGAAGACGTCCATCCATTGATTCATTAATCTGATTGGTCCGTACCAGAAAGAAGCAGACTTTCGAAATTTCATCACTTTTGTCGCAACTCTACAGAAAGAAGCATTTACACATCTATTCTGTCATCAGATGTTATGTTGCCGAACGGGGCAATGAGATACCAAATCAGTCGAGCAAGTAAATTTTCCACAGATAAGTCACGTGACTACTAGTGATGCGACATCGACAGCAAAACATAGATGTTCAAAAATAAAACATCGATGTTGATAATACATCGCCCCCAAAACATCGATGTTTATAAAATTCAGTGTATTTAAACTCCCGCCCCCCCATTTATTAAAACTGATTTAGCAACTAGTGATGCAACATCGAGAGCAAAACATCGATGTTTTCAACATAAACATCGATGTTTTCAAACATCGATGTTCAACATTAAAACATCGATGTTATTAATACATCACACCAAAACATTAGATGTTTTTAAAATTCAGTGTATTTAAATTTTTTTTCCTATTTCTTAAAACTGGTTTAGCAACTAGTGATACGACTTCGGCTCCAATACATCGATGTTTCTTATAAAACCTTTTTTTTTTTTTTAAACATCGACATCGATGTCGCATCCCTACTTTTCAGACCCTTCAACCTTGGCCACTTTGATCGAAAAGTATGTTTAATTTGCTGATTATAAAAATTATACTATTTGATTATTTTTAAAATTTTTATAACGGACCTTTTTTTTTTAAATAAAGCATCGACAACGTAAAAACATTGACAAGTATAAACATCGATGTTACAAAAACATCGACTCCAATACATCAATGTTAAAATATCTATGTTTAAAAAAAAACATCGATAATTTGAAAACGTTGACATTAATGTCGCATCCCTAGTGATTACTAGTTGACATGTTTATCACACTTTTTGATGGTTCTCTGTCAATATCAAATGCTCAGTCTACTATACTCCATGTGCACGGGTGAAAACTAATTTATAGTAATCCATCAAGGCTTTACAGTAAGATGACAGTCACCATTTTAATCATAGATGCTTTTATACTTGTTGCCATGGTAGATCAGTTTACAGAGTTGCGTATTAGGAACAGGAGGGTTGCGAGTTCGAAATTCGATCCAAACAAAAACAGTCGTGGTATCGCACGCCCTCACGTTGGCATGGCGTGGCAGTTTGGAGAGAGGCATCAGCCAAGTAGATGACCTCGTCATCTGTCCGTGGTTCGAAATGATGAGGTGTTTCCCTGGGATCTATCACTTTGGGATGAATTCCGATGCGTTGCAGCACAGTGCGATGTAAATTCAACTGTCTACTTTCCTTTTCATCTGTCAGATCATCTGTCATACACGTCAACTCACGTATGTTTCGCAACTGTGACACATACAATCTTAAGGCTTAAATGAATATAAAAATTCAGTACCTGAGTACATTTTGTTTTCACTTTATTTTTCAGATTTTTTTGCATTTTATTCAAATAAAAGTAGTTATCGTTGCACACACCTGTTTACACGCATGTTTTTCGTATACTAGGGATGCGACATCGATGTCAATGTTTTCGAAACATCTATGTTTTTAACATCGATGTATTGGAGTCGATGTTTTTGTAACATCGATGTTTATACTTATCGACGTTTTACTTTTTAAATGAAAAAAGTACCGTTATAAAAATTTTAAATATAACAAAGTAGCACAATTTTTATAATCAGCAAATTGAACATACTTTTAGACCAAAATGGCCAAGGATGAAGGGTCTGAAATGTAGGGATGCGACATCGATATCGATGTTTTCAAAACAACGAGGTTTTATAAGAAACATCGATGTATTGGAGCCGAAGTCGCATCACTAGTTGCTAAACCAGTTTTAAGAAAAGAGAATAAAAGTTTAAATACACTGAATTTTAAAAACATCGATGGTTTGGGGGCGATGCATTATCAACATCGATCTTTTAATTTTGAACATCGATGTTTTGCTGTCGATGTAACATCACTAGTTGCTAAACCAGGTTTAAGAAATAGGGGCAGGGGGGGGGAGTTCAAAAACACTGAATTTTAAAAACATCGATGTTTTTGGGGCGATGTATTATCAATATCGATGTTTTAATTTTGAACATCGATGTTTTCATCATGTCGCATCATTATCGTATACCAATCATTTCGAGGCTGTGGTTTTACTTATATTCAGTAGATGGCAGCACCATAATAAATCTGGGTGTCGTCCTTCACAATTCTTATGTCGAGAAATCCCAGATTTTAGACACGAAGTTTCAATACAGTAGCGCAAGTGCTTGCAGTCTGCTCCCATGAAGTTAATATTGGCCGTAATGTACGATTTAACTTCCCTCTTGATATTAAAAGCAGTTTGGGCTTAAATTTTAGCCAAGTTAATTAACATGAAATAAATCACTCTAAAAAGAGACGTTAAATGTACGTATATCGTTCTAGTGATTCGGATAGCATAATTAAAAGCACTAAAAACCTCTTTGATGCCGTCGAAATAAATCATAGTACCAAAAACCAAAACCATTGAAAAGTATAATCACTAAAATTAAAGTCCTGATCACCCGTGAACTGGCTAGCATTATGTGAAAGAGTTAAAAACAGCATTCCTTGGATTAACCTAGAACAATAAATACAATTAACAGCCACTTTCTAGCATAACTTTAACAAATAAGTTTTTCTAATAACTAAAAATATCTAGGACTGGATGGATAGTAGGGAGGAGCGAAAAACACGAATTTCGGAAATTGAAAACGCCTATGGTGGGAATACTGGAGGACTACCATGCTTATTAATAATACAAAATATGAGCTAAATCAATTAATATCTTCAAGCGCCAAAATCACTTTGAAATTTCGAAATGTTTTCAATTTTTTCACAAAAATAATAATAACGCATTAAAAAAAATTTAATACATCTTATTGAAAGTAATGGGTGGGTGAAATGAACTTCCCTGCGTGTAAAAAATAGTTTTACACCTAACATTGTCCCGAAAAATAAAAAAAATTCCCTTTTTTTTTAGAGCGCCATCACGCGCGTCTCCACTCCTCTCAATAGACTCATCATTGTGACCGCGCGTTTACACGGGCGCTCACCCTTGCAGCTCTTCGCTGTTTTTTGCATTATGAAAACAACCCAGACCTGAGCACGAGGAGGTGGCTGCATATCGAGTTTCACCAGAACCCCCTAAACATTTCAATTTAAGTTGATAGCTTACCCTAAAAAATTAAGTTGAAGTTACTGGCAAGTGGTTTAGCTTAAAAGTGGTTGATATTGGCTTTTAATTTCAAATCTGGGTAAAGCAAGTCTAGAAGCAATTCTTGACCGAATAAATCCATCTCGTGAATCTGTACAACATATCGTACTATATGCTTCAGTTACTAATTTAACGCTACGTTCTACTGCTTGTGAATGGCATGGAAAGTTAAATATGTTACTATTGGTTGGAACGTCTAGGATCATAGACTTGAGTTGATCAACAGAAAGAGATACTGTAGGTGGTGGATCTGTAATGGAATCTGATTGCCATTCAATTAGATTTATGTAATCGTCTGCTTCGAAGTTTAATGTGGGAATTTTAAACGCTCGAATATTCTTTTCGACTTTATATTTTTTTTGTCTTAATTTGAAATTCGTCTAAGGCTTAATTCTCTGAAATGTTTTGATCATTGCCAAAATTATATTTTTTGGATGGGCATAATAAGCATTTCTTTGCAAAGTTATATCTAGTACAAATTTTAAATCATCAAGCAAAAATCTAGATTTATTTAAAATATGGTAAAAATGAAGACTCCCGTACCAACATGATGACTGACTTTTAATTTTAATACTCTGTTAATATTTTCAAGTTATGGGTTGGATCTTCTATTGAAACATATAATCTTAAAATTCTATTTGCCGTCGTCAATCATCTGGAATGATTCAATTTTCCTAGATCTTTTAGCGACAAACTTAATGGCATCTATTTATTTGATATCCCTGTGCACATTTCGTAAATGTATCGTTGATCAGTGCTAAGATCCTCTAGGACAATATCTGGAAAAGTTACTTCTATCTTTTCAAAGTTTGTTAAAGGCAATTTTTCATAAGATTCTAACATTTTTCCAATTTCTCCGCTGTATCCTTTTGGTTCAGTGGTTTTCCCTTCTATAAATGTTGCAACAAATAACGTAAAGGTAGCTGTGTAGCTCATTTGTATGTAATAAACAAATAAACCAATGCACAGGACGTCCTAAAAAGAGCTCGATATGTCGAATGACTCCATTTTTTAAACATGTATTTACCACTGTACCATCACAACCAACCACTTGTATCTTAGAAAAATCGATATTTTTCTCCAAAAAAGTTAAAACACTTGTTTTAATATTTTGAGTAGAGCAGGTCGTAGGAGTGACATGTCCCATATATTTTGATCCTGGTTCTAGTATTAGAACGATATGTTCTTCTGTTACCGTCTTTCTGGAAATCCTTTCTCTTTCTTTAATCATTACTAAAGTTTAATCCTTTTGCTCATCAAATTATATTTCATATTCTGATAAAGAGGTAGTTTCCTCATTTTTCCTTTTCAGGTAGCTGCGAGTCTTTCTCCTTTCTCTTCTAATTTTACTACGATCAACTATGTTTGAAGAATCATTCTTGGAAATTTTTACCATATCCTTCAAAGCAACATTTATTAGAATTGCTGCCGATCTATCGGAAACACCAGTTCTGTCACAAGCATGAGCTACATTTAGAAGTTTAGTTCTCGTTTGTGAAGTTGAAGAATAATTATTATCAATGATTGTGTTTATAGTGTCATTAGAATTCTTAAGCAAATTAAAACTCAAAGTAGCTCCCGTAATAGAGGGCGAGAGTATTTTGGATTGTTTTCCTTTACAATCTTTTAGCTGAACGTTTTGGCTCTCTGCTTCTCTTTCTTTGCGTTGCAATCTTTTCTTCAATCATTCTGCTGGTTTTAATGTCAACATTTCCAATGACCATTTTTCGAGATGTCCTTCGATCAATTAAAAAAGCTCTTTCAGTAATAGGTACTTTCATTTTGAAAGTACAACTGAGAAAGTTCTTACATTTACATATGCTGAAATCAAATATATTTTTTTCTGCTGATTCCCTGAAGGACACAACCTTTTTCGAGAAATATAGTTTGCCAGTATTTTTTAATAGTTTCTTAATATTTCTATATGCTTTATGATATTTTTTCAGCATATATATTATTTGTTGGTTTGTTACAGTTCGAATCGAACTTTTCCCTCATAATCACTCAAGCTCTTTAATTAAAATTGAACATACATCAGCCACATACTAGCATCTCTTTTACAATCTTTCTGTATGTAAAAATAATACTTCATAACATATGAATATGTTTGAAGCATGTTAGGCTTCATTATTTCAGCCATTCCAAACACGGGAAATACATCTAGTGATCGTGTCCTAGGCATTTCGACTAATTCACAGAACCGTGTATCCTTAACAAACAAAACCCAAACAAAACTGAACTTAAAGATTAAAATTCTATATAAAAAATATCTAAAATAAGTAAAAATAAACAGTAAAATACGCACCAAGAAACGAAAGGAAATCAATTTGAACAAAGGATCAAGGATTTTTACTCGATAGACTAGATCGGTAGGTCATTTGCAGGAGCATACACCTACTAGATATTTACAAAAAACGTGGGCGGGTATTTTACAAAACCCAGACATCTCCACTCCATGTGGTGAAATACGAGTTATTTACCCCTTATAAACAAACGAAGAAAGGGAAGCGTCCGTGCACCCTAGTAACGAGGAACGCAATGATGAGTCGATTGAGAGGAGTAGAGACGTGCGTGATATAGCGCTCTAAAAAAGGGGGAAATTTTTAAATTTCCGGGATAATGTTAGATGAAACACTTTTTTTACAAGCAGGGAAGTTCATTTCACACACCCATGTCTTTAAATAAGATGCATTAAATTTTTTAAATGCGTTATTATTGTTTTTGTGAAAACATGGGCAAATTTTCAAAAATTCGAAGTGATTTTGGCACTTGAAGATATTAATTGATTTAGCTCATATTTTGTATTATTAATAATCATGGTAGTCCCCAACTATTCCCACCATAGGCGTTTTCAATTTCCGAAATTCGTGTTTTTCGCTCCACCCTAATGGATAGGCTTATATAGTATTCATGTATGGATTTGACCTATTATATTTTCTAATAGACCTCAATTAGGATATAATTCACTTACAAAAGAAACAAGAAAACAGCCCATGATAAACGTTTTTAATTGATGCTTCCTATATATGTAACGGAATATTGAAAGCATTATGAAGGGTTAAATTGAGTGTTTAAAAACTTAAAAAAATGAAAGATATTTCCTACGATGAATATACATTTCAAAGTAAAAGTTTTATCCATGTTTTTGTCATATACAAGTGACATTTTATATGTTTTTCAATTGCTCAAGTGTTAAGTTCAATGAGTTCACGCATTAATTTTATTCCTATAAGTTAATAGCTTTATAGCTTGTTTAGTTATGGAGCTTACACTACAAATAATACATTTTTATCCGACAGATAAAATGTTTTGATAACATTCATTTTCTAGAAATTTTATTTTATGGCCTAAATTGCGCTTACCTAAAAAATAATGCTTTTGAACAAAATAAATTAAATTACTATTGTTGACAGATAACGATGGTAAACTTTCCTCGAATGGTGATTAAGACATTTGGTGAACCACATGTTTATGTACATCAGATACATAAGAAACCTCATTTCTATATCATCGCCTCAGAGCAGAAATGCTTCAGCAGACCAAAAAACAAACTTTACAGAACAGCCGTTTAAAAACTAACGGTTAGGTTTTGTAAAAAGTAAAAATTATAAACATTTAGCTAGTGTTATATTTTTGTTCAAACAGTTTCCATTAAGACAATGTGTTTCTCATCCCGAAAGCAACTATTTAGTGTAAAAAGCGCATTTCCGAAACTTGACAGTTATTAAGTTTCTGCTCTGAGTGTACGATATATGAGATGTAGGTAGCATCCCCCCTCTAATGAGAGAGACTATACATACGCAGATAAAGGTATTTCAGATAAGCAGCTTCGTGCTATTTCTTCCGATCGCTCGATTTGAAGATCCGTCACATGACATTGGGAGAAAGCACGAATGATGTTGGACTAACATCACTGATTAATATGATTATCGAGCGTTATGAAAAGCACTGGTTAGTGCCTCGACCGACTATAAGCACAAGTAGATTCCCATGCTCACGTGACCTACATTTTTGAGATGTTACCACTGCGACTAGTCAGACTAGTCTACCTGTACCGTCTACTTTATTAGAAGTTCGATGGCGCATGTCATCTTATACATAAGATTTCTTACGGTATAATTTTCTGTGAAACAGAGTTGGACTTAATTTAAATAAAACTGAAAAACAACGGGGCAATAATTCATTCAAAATTTAAGATAAAGTTTATTTTTATTGATGGATCTTTTGAGGTAGTTTTGCAACTGATATTGAGTATATATCTCTCTCACTGTAAATGGTTAAGTTTCCGAGTTAGTTCAAATCGGGATTCGAACCCTTGACCTACTATGTGGCATGCAAACTCAATGACCACTGGGAGGGATTTTCAGTGTAAGCAAATCAGACAGTCTGTGAAGATTTTGCCTACGCAGTCAAATGGTCTCGGGATTATTTTAAAATGTAGTTTGTCCCCGTTTCTTGGTAGGTAGTTGAATTGACGTCGTACTGGAGCGAGATAGCGGTCTATTAACCGGAGGTCCAAGATCAATACCGAAAATACTGAATGGTACTTGAAAATATAGCATTAAAATAAAACTCAGAAATAACAAGGCAGTAAATTCATTCAAAATTTAAAGCAAAGTTTATTTTCAGTGATGGATATTTTGTGATATTTTTGAAACTGATTGAGCTTCTACAAATGGTTAAGTTTCCGAGTTAGACATAAGTTGAAAGTCTTCAGCACATGAGCCGTTTCTTCCAGTTGGTGTAGATCATGGCTCGCATGCATCGGCACACTCCGTACTCGTTGGGGTTGTTGCAGTCGCATTTGTCCCACACTCCGCAACAACTGCAGTCGTCATATTTGGTACACTTCTCTTTATTGCCTACGCAGGCCCTGAAAGACATTAGGGATAACCAGTCAATCTTTTTAAATGTTCTACGATTTACCTTTTCAGCCATCGGCACAACAATGAACGAATTGCTGGCTATTTGTGATCGTACACCCGCTGGTTAGGTATCCTTTTCTCCTTATAGGGTAACGCGGAAAAACCCGAATTCCCTACTCGCCGAAAACGCTATGAAAGTAAAGTACCAAAATTTTACAATTGTGAGCTGTTTATTTATAATTAATTGTCACGAGAGGTCGCCACTGTGAAATCGTATGAATAGACGTTTTTGTCAGTTGCTAGTCAGACATGAATGGTAAAAATTGGTAATTGTTTAATTAACGTCGTACTAGAGCAACACAACGGGCTATTGACGACGGTCCGGGATCAGTCCCTTAAGGGAAAGATCCGAGGACAACACCTCGTAATTTTGAACCACGGTCAGATGACGAAGCAACACCTGAGCTGGAACTCCACTCTCCAAACATCCACGCCAACCCAACGTGAGGACTTTCGGCCACGACAGATTTAAGGTGCACCAGCTGCCTCTATACCATACGCTTACAAACATCTATGCCCGGACCCGGATTCGAACAAGGGACCTTCCGATCTAGAGGCTAACACCTTAACCACTATACCGGTTGGTCGGCAGACATGAATGTGTAAAGATGGACTGGGACCGTAGTCGTAAAATGTGATTACGGAGGGCCATTGGGGTCGTTTGATATGTGAAGGAGGCACAGGGTGCCACGCGTGTCTATAAATTGTAAATAAAGTTGTACATAGGTAGATATTATTAGAGTGAGTTTTCGTTTTGCCATTCATTGAGACGCCAATGTAGAAGTTTGCCTGTCGTAAGGTAGATGACAACACAATTGTGTATAAGAGCACTGAAGTACTAATTGCAAGAAAGTAAATATAATTACAAATGTTTTTCATTCTGTAAATTTCACAATATTTGTGTTTGCCTTAAATAGCACTACTGCTCCTAGCCTCACTAATAAAAAAGCCACGCGCTTGGAATATATTATACACTAGCTCTAAATATCTGTGCCTTTTTGCTGGCTCAAGTGATAATTCGGAAAATTAAAATTTCGAAGTATCATTTATCACCCATTAATATGCAAAGATGACTATAGAACATTTTTTAATATACCATTATTTATAGAAAGGCGATTTTTGGAAGAATAATTATGAATTTTTGGCTGTTTTTAATTTAAATTTTGTTTCCGGGATTAAGATTTCTCTGATCTTTTAGTTCGGAATTGATCCCGGAACCAATATCTTGTTGTATTGCTGCAATTCGACGTTAATTAACTACCTAACGTATTATTTTTTTCGTTAAAATCTTAAAAATATTTTAATCGAGTATTTTTAACTGAATCACATAACTTCTCTTGTATGATATTCTACGACCCAATTTTATTTATATTCAGGTATTTGTGTAACTTTAAAAAATCATCAAAATGACATTACTCACAGACGTGTTTTAATTTTAAATAGAGTTGAATAAAATTTCTTACCTTGCTTGTTCAGGAGCATCCAAAGGATTTTCTAAAAAAAATAGAGTGGGGTTACAAAAAATGTTAATTTTGTACATTAGATATTTTTATGAAGATACAAAATCTCGTACAATTTGTAGTATAATAAGTACTTTATAAACTCAGTAACACGAAATTTATGTTTAGTTTAGTATTGCTTTTATCTTACGACAATACACAAACATAATGACTAAAAAAACAATAGATTGGTTGAAAAAATCATGAGAAAAATATTATTGATCAAGAAAGTCTAAAAAAATATTGAATTCAGGCATTTATAACAATATTGCAGAACAGCTATGCGTGTGAACAGACACACACACACAGACACAGACACACACACACACACAGACACACACACAC
Organism: Metellina segmentata; assembly: GCA_947359465.1. Lineage (NCBI taxonomy): Eukaryota > Metazoa > Arthropoda > Arachnida > Araneae > Tetragnathidae > Metellina > Metellina segmentata. The sequence continues at coordinate 24,660,981 of OX375881.1, read as the reverse complement.
AGACACACACACAGACACAGACACACACACACAGATATATATATATATATATATATATATATATATATATATATATATATATATATATATATATATAATGAAGGAGAAGAATTCCAACAGTTTTTTATGTAAGTCCGTGATCGTTTCTGATGTTATATTCTGTTAAATGAAATATTTCGTGCTTTGTGACTTTTAAAGTGGTGTTGTAAACACATACAAAAATTACCTTCTTCTTGGACAACCGCAGCCGCAACGTATGTTACGACAACAAACAAGCAAAACAGAAGTAACAAGGTCTTCATTTTTCAGTTTCTGAAATTAAGTTAAAAACGTTATTAACCGAATCAAAAATAAGGAACAAAAGAGAACCATTTGAAGTACATGCACCTGGTTATTCATTAAGCAAGGTGTATGTAAAAGTACTTATTAATTCAATGCTTAGCAAAATCAAGCTTCTGAAAAGTACATTATTGCTTTAATTGGACAAAGTTATCACATAACAATTTTTTCTTTAGTGCACTTACAGTGTATAGTCAATAAAAAAACCCGAACCATCACCTTTTTTTCGAGCACTATTCAAACTAGAGCATATTCAAAAGTAACTATCATTGAATAGAGAATAACGTCCTCTACAAAGTCAAATTCCAAAACATTGCATAAGGGGACGTCTTCATATCAAATTTTGCACAAACAACAAAATTTCTAACTGAAACACCATGTTTTTATGCCAAAATAAGATTCTGTATAGTTATATTAGTCTAAATATGAAATTTTATGACTTAACTACTTTTATATTCCGACATATTCCATCCTAAACTTTGTGCAAATTTCAGGGATCATCTCGAAATAGAAAATCACTATTTGTAGATAGGGATTAATTGTAGTTATAGCTACGCGAATGTCAAATATGAACACTATTTAAAACATATTTTTAGCGATAAGAGAATTATTATATTTATTATGCAAGTGCAAACGATTTGATAACATTATTATATTTACTATGCAAGTGCAAATGAAACGATAATTATTATCAGAGGTTTATCAGATTTAAACTTTTGGTGGCCGCCTAAAATCGTAACAATGATAAATATTTAATGCAGCGCTAAAACTAATTATCGGAATGGACTGAAACTTTGTATGGCGATACTAAAAGTCCTCCTGAATCGATTCCAATCAAAATATAATAAGATTCCAATTCATAATTTTTTAAAACGTTAATTTAATAATTATTGCATACAAAAAACTATTAAAATTTTTTTAAGTGTATTTTGTTTAGGTTGTTTAACAGTAACATGGTACAAAATATCAGCGTTATAGAAATATTATTTAGGAAGATATACATAAAAGTGTAAGAAACTGATTTAACTTTTGTAGCTCCAATCTTTCTGCACACATAACTTCGAAACGGTAAGACCGTATGACATGAAATTTTGTTCCTGAAATTAAATTTTGATATAGATTCGAAATTTTGTTTTAAAACAGGGGGTTCGCTTTGGAAATTATGAAATTTGTGCTAAATTTAATATGAAGATGGCTCTTTATGCAAATTTTATGAATTTGAATTTATACAAGGACGTTTGGTCAAACAGCATCTTGGAATTTTCCCTACTGTTAAAATTGCTCAAATTAAGAGGAGTGTTCTTTTTGAGACTGTACTTGTAGCCTCGTTAAAATAATTATATACAACGGGCAAAACATATATAACATTAAGGTACAAATCTCATAAATTTTCATCACATTCGTAATTCATTTTATGTAATATTTTTCTATCCCTTTTGTAACCATTTGAGCAACAATGCAATGAAACATATTATCATCATATAACTTTCTACCAGTCTTCGAGAAACCGTTATTAAAACTCTAAATAATTTAATTGCGACAAACCAGTCAACCAATTGGGTCACGGCGAACCCTTTAAATCCAAGGAAATAAGAATTATAAATTCAAACCTATTACATATGCAAAAATTGTTACAATAAGTAGGAAATATAATCAAACGTTAAACCCAAGTAGGATTTTGTACGATACTTACAGATGTATCGTGACGTGTAATGTCAAAGTTGTCCCTTAGTTTCTTTATATACCCATACATATTACAGATTACATCTGCTATTTGATTTTGACATGAACACTGTCAAATGTAGCTCAATACCTTGTCTAAAAAATTGACACTTCAATTACTTTCAATCAGTATTGAGAATGCTGATTTTTCCTACCGATTGTCAGAGAAATACTATGCGTAACAATAGCGTAAACCTGCCAAGTTTACCGTATTTTTAGAACGTCTTTCGAAAAAGACTTGTTCTTCAGGTTGAAAAAAATATTTTACATATTTTTCTTGAGGGAGACAATTTTCAACTAGTGACAATTTCGAATCTTTGACGCCAGGTGGGGAAACATGAAAGAAAATTATCGGAATCAGTGATTTCTAGACTCGTGTGAAAACATTCTTTGAACACTAATTTTCAAGATATATCTACGGATATACCCTTAAAACACCTCAGAGAAAGATTAACTGCTCAGATTTGCATATATTTGGCGCTTTTTTGGGTATAATATCACATGGTACAAAATATCAGTGTTTTAAAAATATTATTTAGGAAGATATACATAAAAGTGTAAGTCATCAAATCATTATCAACCAGTAAACACTTTTATATTGTGCGTATTGTTTGCCTGACGGATAAACATTGCTTTGGTCGAATCTGGCCTTGCGTCCATAAAAACCAACCAACAAACACGCAAACACCATTCCTCTAAATACATGATTTATCTCGTAGTTTAAATGTATGTACAATTGATCTGTTTTACGTGCACTATTTTCGTTTCATTTCCTAAGTATCAAAACATTAATCTTTTGACAACGGCTATAGATATAACAAGCACAATTCGTATAATTTTCAAGGTACATCTGTTGTAACTGCCGTACTGGTCGTACCATAACTTCTTTCTTGGCTATATATATATAACTTTCAAGGAACATGTGCTGCAATGAGCGTAATCTAAATTCTTTCATGGCGCATTCTTATACTTTTCAAGATACAACTGATTTACTGACCGTTGTCTAAATTATCTTTTGGCGCGACCATGGTACAACTGCTGTACCGATCACAGTCTAAAGGTTAAGTTAACATTTCGAGTATAATTTATTTAATGTATTAATTTCGTATTCACTCAATTACATACCTCGTGGAAAACAAGAGGTTTGAATTTCCTTATAACTGTTTTACTAAAAAGGTGTACAGAATTAAAATTTCTATAAATAAATTTCATCTGGAGATTTTGGAGCATACCGAAAAATCTACCAGTGACAGCGTCTGGGTTTGGACAGACTGACAAGAGTTCTATACAACACCTTAAGAATTGTCCAAATATGACAGACAAGATGGGCTGAAAACATCATCATTTTACTTTCAAAGATGGCGACCTCAAAATCGATGACATTGTAATGGATTCCTTCCCACATAGACCAAGAGATAGAACACGTTTTATTTACCCGAGTTTACCATAAACTTGGGTCTGTGTTTCATAATACCCATAACCTAGTCTTCAGAAAGGCCTTTCTTAAGGCAGGCGAGTGATGGGAGGCCGAGTAATGACGTCATCAATATGGTTGCCGCGCAAACGTGTGACACTTTACTTTACTTACCATAGAATTTAGCTCCTCAACGAAGCTTCGTACATCATTGTTCTTTTTTTTTGATTACACTTAATGAAATAACCATTGTTTTATGTAATAACAGTATAGTTCGTAAGTGTAATAGTTTTTCTGATATTTAGTCCGAAACGTATATTTTATGAGTTTTTATGTTTCATAGTGAATGTTTTAAGCCCAACAACTATTAAACCGTTGAGAAAATTAAAAATAGGCATGATTTAAAATGTTTGCTAAGATTGAGTGGATTTAAAAAATGACAAACATGACTTTGGATGCATAAGAAGATAGTAAATGGCGGTTATTGTCTTACTATTGAAGCCAAGAACCGCTTGACCAGCCCGCTGTGGCGGGGTTTCTTGAGAGTTAACACTGACCTTCTCTGATATATTAGTATGGACTTGTAATGTATTATAATCACAAACAAAGACTAAATAATAAACAAATAAAATAACAAATGGTTATGTATATTTCGTCTGTTGTTTTGTACGTGAGCTCTTAGTAGAACCCATGGACCTAATATATATATATATATATATATATATATATATATATATATATATAATTAGGTCCATGGGAAGGCTAAATATATATATATATATATAAAGTAATTATTATTGTTTTAATAATTACTCGATTGTATTATTTACCTGCTAATTAAGTAATGCTAAATCTTAATGTAGTAGGTATAAATGATACGGAAGATCCAGTCCTATCTATATAAATGTTTGAATAGAGAAAGAACGTTTTCAAGAGGAAATGTCCCTCAAGTCCATCCCTCCGAGTAGTGATTAGGGAAGCGCAATGCTAGATGGTCTTAATTATTTCAATCTAAATTGGAAGGTATAAGATCGAACGATATTAACATGTACATAGATTCTATAAAGAAGATTACTCCAATATGTTTTGCTTGCCTAACTATGCTCGCTGTATGACTGTTTACTTTCTGAATTTGCTAAATATTGACTCAGTGTGTCCTGGTGCAAAACAGGCTCTATCTCAAGATGGTCTGTCTATAAAACCCTCTGAAACATCTTTTTCTCGAGTTCCAGTTGACATGGCTCTTGAACAAACAGTGAACGCTGACGCAGCATCAAGACTTACTGGTATTACAGCGTTTGCCAACTCTGATTCCGCTCGGGTTTGGTGGATGAAAACTAGATCATTATGGAGAAAAATAGTATCAAGTTTGTTAGAAGGCAGTGGTGTATCCAGGAAACCAGCCTCTAAACAGGACCTTCAAGAAAGTCGGATCGAAAAAGATAACAAAGATATTGAGTGTGTAATATCTTCACTCAAGAGTTTTCAGATCCTTTTGAAGAAATGGACAGAAAAACATTTTATTAGAAGCATATCCAATGTGCATGTTGTGGACGATAGTGTAAGTAAAAATCTCCATGTGCATACTTCAAAGGCACAGAGGCATTTGAAAATTTTATACGTTGTATTTTAGTGATCCAAGAAATGTTAAACTTTCAATACCAAGAAAAATTGTTTTTTACTCTGCTTCTGCGTGTGCTTTTAAAACCATCCAAGGATCAGATAAAAAAAATCCATGTCGTAAAATGCACACATAATTTTTTTTTTGCAAGTCTTCTCAATATTGCCTCTGAACAGAAGTGTGACATGAAAGATGTTTTGGCCTATCCTCTTACCCCAGTTCCTCTAGCTCTTGGACAGATGGATGGCTCACTGAATAAAACTTGCAAATCAAAACTGATGTATAAGTTGGAAGAGCTACAAAAAGAAGTTATCGTATGTGCTCCAGTAACTGTGGACACAATAGTCTTATATGCCATGTTCATCCTGCACACAATTCAATTCCCGGATACTATGGAGTTCTTCCCAACAACATTCTGGTCTGGGATTAATCTGTAAAAGAGAAGCCAGAGTAATTCTCTTAGTGTTTGACGTCTATGGCACTCCAACTATCAAGGATACGGAACATGACATACGTAATGCTAAAACATTAGTGAGTGAAATAACAGTGTTTGGACCTGTACAAAAAACTCTAAAAAAGTCTTGATTGGCTCTACGAAGCGAGTCGTTCAAAACATCTTTAACAAAGTTTTTGTGCAAAGAATGGAGATCTTCTAAATATTGTCACTTGCTAGGCAATAAAAAGTTTTTTTTTGTGGTTAATTTGGGGAAAATAAAAGTGATCTATGTCTTGGTCTTGCTTAGTCGCTTTTAAACACTCGACTCGCATGCCAATGGTCAATAAACGCCAAATCAATCAACCGTTTGCAATGAGGGCAGTCCTCAGAGTTCTTCTCACTGCATCAGAGTACATAAGTTATATATAGGAATAATAGGAATAATTTAAAAGCGTTGTTGTTTTACAGCTGAGAGAAATATTTATTTATAACAATAAATTAGTACAATGGCCTTCCTACACTGAGGAATGTACGTGTGTTTAAAAATCCCGGATCATAAGTAATTTTGAATTTAATGTTTTTGGAATGTATAGTAAATTGAGTTAATTGATGAGATTTGTAAAAAGTTTTAAGAACAGAAATCACAAATAAAATTTTGATCAATCATGCTCCTCTGCATTGCTACAGGCTTCATGCGCCCAGCCTTTACAGTTGAGACACTGTATCCGACCTTCCAGAGATTTTGACTTGGCGTACAATTCATTACAAAAGACACAAGCTTCGTCACATTCCACGTCTTCTTCATCTGATGCCGAGGAGTCTGTTTTACTGCTAAACTTCTTTTTCTTCCGTGTTTTGATATTTTTTTCTTTGGGGCCTTAAACAGTTTCTGCTTTAAGTTTTTCTTTTCTGTTTTTTTTTCTTGCTCTCCAAGCTCCAATTTCTACTCGGTACTGTCCGACTGCCAAGGTCCCGGTTTTATCACACAACGCCATTAATCAGAAGAAAAGGCTTAGCATATTTCAAACATGATGCAAAACGTGGTTTAATAACTTAAAATAATAGCTGACAGAGGTGTTATCAGATGTTGTACTTATCTAAACAAATCTTCAAGCAATTAGAAACTATAGCGTAAAATCGGTGGGACAAAAAATAGAACCTTTTCAACTCGAATTTTTTTAAATATCGGCATTGACAAACACAAAATCTACACAGCCTTTCTTTCAACTCCAAATGACATGGCAGATGTATACAACTAGTTTCATGCGTTATCCGACACACGACAGCCAAACCCGCCATGTCCCGGTTTTATCCAACTGTCCCCTAGTTGGCACCTTAGAAAAAAACATTCAGAAGAAGTTCAGAATATATGGATAGATACAACATGTATGCATATTTACGTCCGAAGTAAAGTGTAGAAGTTAAAATTTTATTAACATTTTTTTCCGTGTACTTAACCGATGCTAACATTCTTTTATGAAATATAGAATTGATGAAGACTTTTCAATCAACATATTATTAATTCAACCCGAGCAAAGGCAAGTAATTCTGTTAGTAATAAATGTAACAACTCTCGTATTCAAATTTGAAATTCGGGTAGCGATAACTACGATTAATTTCGATCTACGAATAGCGGAGATGATCCCTAAAATTGAAACTAACTTAAATACCGAATAACTTGCGATATATTAATAGTAAAGTCATGAAATTTTATATTTGGACGAATTTAACTATGAAGAATCTGATTATGTCATTAAAGCACGGTGTTTCTGTGCCATTCAATTTCCATTGTAAATTTTGTTGGTGGAGCAAAATTTGACATGAAGACGTCCCCTTATGCAATGTTTATGAATTTGAATATGTAGAGGACGTTATTACTTATTTAATGATACCTTTGAATTCGCTCTAGTATGAATAGTGCTGGACATAAAAGAGGCGGTTCGTTTTTTCCCCGCGACTGTACACTATTATTTCAATTGGAATGATAAATCAGGTAATAATTTTCTGTTTTATGCACTAACAATGTACTACTTGTGTATACTTTAAATAATTACGATGAAAGGGGTAGGTAGGTATTTTAATTAACGTCACACTGAGGCAACGCAACGGGCTATTGACGACCGTCGGGGATCAATCACTCACGTGAAAGATTTGAATATGTTCAAAGGGGAAATTTTTTATATAATATTAAGATATAAGCCTGATAAATTTATCCCGATTGGAAGTAGCGAATTGGCAACCAGATCCTCGTGAGAGCTGGTGTAGGTTAAACCTATCGTAGCCTCAAATTTCCTCAAGTTGGAGTGGTGTGGGAGTTTGGAGAGTGGATTGCCATCTCAGGTGTTGATCTCGTCATCTGACGAGGGTTCAAATGTACAAGGTGTTGTCCTGGGATCTATCCTTCTGTATTGATCCCGGGTTGTCACCAGTAGCCCGTTGTGTTGCTACAGTGCGACATTAATTCAACTACCTACCTATTTACAAGTTAATTTTTGGCTAAACAGTTCAGGATTAGTTTTGACAATGGAATAAGAAGATTTCTTTTTTATGACAGTAAATAAGAAATCGTTTCCTTTTTAGCGTTGGCCCATTTGTCATTTCGTGAAATTGTTTTGATAAAAGAAAAAACTCACATGATTTGAAAATAAAGTATAAAAAGCTATAAAAAATTAATTTGCTGTTTTTTCTACATTAAAATAGTATAAAATCCAATATGGCGTCAAAGCTAGCTGCTGTTATGTAGTATTTCTTATCTTCATCGGTAATTGTGATAAAATTACACTAAAGATGTCTAAATAAGTTTTCTGTAAAATAGATGATAAATTTATTGAATTAACGTTGCAAATCCAAATTCGTGTGTTACACTATCAGAAGGGTACGCATCTTAGGAACGCATTCGCGTTCAACGTTCAATCAAAAATCAGAAACTTTTCTGGTTGGTTTTCGATCAAGTAGTTGAGTAATTAACGTCTCACTGGAGCTATTTGCGGGGGTCTAATGGGGGGCTATTTGCGATGGTCCGGGATGAATCCCAAAGAGAAAGATCAGAGCACAACACCTCATAATTTTAAACCAGGGTCAGATGACGAGGTCGTACATGAGCCAGTACCCAACTCTCCAAACTTCCACACCACAACAGCCTTAGGCCATTGGAGGCCAGGGAGAGTTAACGTGCTCCAAACCTCGTCGTCTTTGGCTGGTCATAGTTTCGAACTCGCAAGCCTGCGGTCGCCAATCAGTTGCTCTTCCAACTGAGCTACCGCTGCCCTAGGTCGATGGCAGATAGACATCAGTTATTCATTCCGATATAATTTTCTGCGAAATGGAACTTGGAAAGTATGCATTAAAATAACACTGAAAAGAAACAAAACAACACTACATTCCAAACTTAAAATTAAGTTTATTTTTACAGATGGATAGCATGGGATAGTTGCAACTGATAATTGAGGTTATACAAATGGCTAAGTTTCCGAGTTTGGCCCGGTGCACACATCCGTGTTTTCAACGTGCGGCGCCGTTGCGGCATCGAAGCCCAACTATGCACACATAACAGTGAAATGACGCAAATTCTTATTTGACGCCATTTGCGATAAATATTCTATAGGAGAAAACATGTTTATTTCGCTTACTTAATGTAAAAAAAGCATGATTTTGTAATAAAATAGACGTTACTGGATACAACCATTTATTAATTATTATTTATATTCCATTTATATTTGAAAACAAGGTACTTCAGAACGGAGAAGCGTTTACGGCGCCGTGGGGAACTGCGGTACAAATTGCACGCATGTTGGACGTGCGTCACAGCAGCGGTGCCGGAAACATGTGTGCACTCTTTCTTCTTAACAAAATAAGTCCTCCAACGAAGATCTAAATAATCTTTATTTGGGTACACAATATACACTTGACCAATTCTTAGACGGTCTGCCTACAAATACTTTCGTTGTATGACTACTATTATGAGCCACTTCCTTCAAAAACTAGCATCGATAACTACCAATTTCAATCACGCCTGCCACGTAAAGAATTCATTTAACACACATGATTAGCTCCAATACTTTTCGTGGAAGACATCGCCATCTGGCACAGTTTCTCACTCTTCAACAGCAGTAGATCGTAAAGCACCAACAGTAATTTATCTGCGACGGAATATAGTCAACCGCCGAATGTATAGCAGAAATAATTAAAAATTCAAACATTTATATGTTTATTTATAGAAATGAGAAACACAGCAAAGTAGAACTGAAGTGAAATGGAATGATAAAATTATAATAATTAGCGTTATCTGAAATAGTTAACTTCGTCTGAAGTTTTGATTTGTCATAAGATGCTTCTAGAAAGTTCAACAATGCCATTATTTAAAGCAATTGTCCGTTGAGTTCCTTCAGGTTAACTGAAATTTAACTACAAACCAAGCCATCAAAAATAAAAATTGAAAGAAAATAATTTACTAAAAATCTTTGACTGTTACCAGTTTAATAACGTTTAGAACCTGTAATTCAGTTTTCTTCCAGTTACATTTGGGCCACGGTAGCCTGGTTGGAAGAGTAGCAGATTCGTGACTGGAGGGATTCACGAGTTCGAAACTCTATCCGACCAAAAACCATTGTGTACGTGACGGCCGGTGTTTGTTAAATCTGTCGTGGTCTCATATGCCCTCCCGTTGGCATGGTGTGGACGTTTGTAGAGTGGGGTGCCAGCTCAGGTGTTGACCTTGTCATCTGATCTTGGTTCAGAATGACGAGGTGTCGTCCTATGTTCTATCACTTCGAGATTGGTCCCGGATCGTCCCAAAAGCTGTTGGCTACCATTACATGAATTCATTAGTAAAAAGTTTTCATGATTATTTAGTGTTACATATTTTTAATACTTTTTACGTAAAATCTAGTTTTTAACAAAACCACTGCATTAATTCTGCTAGAAAAATAATTTTAAATTTTCAACATATGTCAACAGTAAAAAAAAATACGAGCTGGTAACGGCTTGTTGGCTTGGTTGGTTCTAAGACTCTAGACGCATTGAAGCCCTCGAGTCAGTTGAATTTCAGTTAACCCCTCAAGTCATAAAACCCCTAAAAAAACATGGGAACGTAACCTTAAATCCCCTTCACAAGTTAAATTGATCATTTTGGCAGATATTGGGCTCTTTTTTGAGTAAAATATCGCCGAATAGATTATGCTACAAGGGTTCTTCAAATGAAAAGGTACGAAATGACACTGTGGGTATAAATGAATACTTTATTCAAAGTATACACCATAGGCCTGAGCACAACGATCCCATTGATTAACGAGCCGAAGGATTTCTTGTTTCCAGAATTCCTGTGGCCGTGACGAGACCCAGTCCTTCACAGCGTCATTGAGTTCGTCGTCCGAGTTGAAGCGCTTCTCTTTCAGATGTTTTTTCAGGGGACCAAACACTTGGAAATCGCAGATCGACATGTCCGGGCTGTAGGGCGGATGGTCAAGTTGCTCTCACTTGAACTTGGCCAGTTCCGCATGTGCGACCCTCTAAACGCGTAGACGCGCGTTATCATGGAGCAGAATCACACCCTATGTGAGCAGCCCCGGTCTTTTGTTCTTGATGGACCTGCGTAGGCTTCGGTGTGTCTCACAGTACACATCGGAGTTAATGGTTCTTCTGTGCTCGAGGAATTCAACAAGTAGCGGACCTTGGACGTCAAAAAAGACGGTGAACAACACTTTCACTGCTGACGCCACGGTTTTGAACTTTTTAGGGAGAGGTGACGACGCATGCTTCCACTGCATGTTGTCCCGCTTTGTCTCTGGCTCGTAGAGATGACACCAGCTCTCATCAACTATGACGATTCGCTCCAGGAAAACGGGATCTTCGTGATACCGAAACAGATGTTGAAGTGCAAGCCACATTACGCAGTTCCTTTTGCTGGTCGGTGATCTGCTTCGGAACCCACTGCGCGCACAACTTCCGATAACGCAACCTATCGTGAACAATTGTCCACACTGTTCCAACGCTGACATCCACCTTCACCGCCTACATTCGCAATGGAACACGCCGATCACTTCTCACTATGTCGTCCACCTTGTCGATGCGATAGGGCGTGATGACTGTGTTTGCCTTTCCTGGTCTTGGGTCATCAACCAAACTCTCACGGCCTGCACGAAAACGGGCACTCCATTTTCTCACTGACTTGCGGGACACACAGTCTTCTCCGTATACGGTCACCATCCGGCGATGAATAACTACCGGTTTAACACCTTCCGCTGTCAGAAATCGGATAACACCTCGCTGCTCCTCAATCGTCGAATTTTGCACTGTGAACGCCATCCTGTCCCCACACGCACTGCCGCGTCAATTGGACGGCGCTCTTTAAAAGAGCCTCTGCTCTCTCCTGCGCATGCGGGCACCCGCGCATGCTCCGATCCACGCCGGAGAATCCAATCGCATCCCTAGATGTCTCGCTACGTTCTCCCATAGTGGCATAGGCAAATATGTTAACGGTTACGTTGTTACGACGTTTCACACCTTTTCATTTGAACAACCCTTGTAAAAATAGTTCAAAATTCTTTTTCAAAGTTTTTCAGAGTTAAAATTGTTGCTACACATGCTTTTCTATTTTGTATAAATTTCTTTTACAATGAAACTGCGCACATTTATAGCGAAGTTAACGATTATTTAAAGGTTAAGAATTATATTACTTTTGTACAATACTACAATATTGTATTTTGGAAAGCAGGGTCAAGTAAATGGGCATACACACAACGAAAGCAGTCACAGTCGCGGGAAAACCGACACAAAAGAGAGAAATACAACCAGTGAGAAGCGAACTTCACCACATGCCACTCGCATATTGCTAGAGCAGTGAGCAACACAACTGTGTCAAGGCGATCTCTCTAAATTACAATGAAATAGAATGTCAATTCAAACCAAAACAAAGATGAAATTTGTAGCAAAGAAAAAGTAAAAAAGTAAGAAATGATATCGAATAATAAAATCCAAGAAAGATTTCGTGTGATATTTACATTTGTAGCTAGACGTACACAGTTAAAGTTACCCCTCATTTCCTTTATATATTCATACGTATCGCATATACATCTATTTGATGTTTGACATAAATAAAAACTCAACTTTTTCTCAATACCTTGTCTTAAGAGATGACATTTCATTTGCTTTCAATGACTATTAAGAATGCTGACTTTTTTCCAGCAGGTTTTTAGATAGCTTGTATGTGTAAAACCTGCCAAACTATCGAGTTTTTATTATTGTATTGGAGGATACAGTTCAATTGAAAGTAAAAATACTGAGTGAAATAATTTTTGAATAAAAATATTTGATTACTCTAATCGAATTTTGGAAAGGTAAATCAGTTTCCAATCAATTTTAGAATTCATGATAGTTAGAATTTTGGTTGATTGTGCTTGTGACATCAAGAACTTGTCATCGAAATGTCTGGTACCACATTTAGAACAAAATTTCGATTCCCTAAGAAAACTTATTTAAGTATTGCAAAAATAGAATTCTATGAATGTAAAATGCAGTAGAATCAATGTCAAAAATGACATTTAGCTGTTAAAAATGCAAATAAAAACCAACAAAGTACTAAACGTAAAAAATAATCAAGCTCGTGTGTTATATTACGCAATTATTTGAATTTCATACTTCAGGTTTAATTTCGAAATTTCACTTTGAGAGCACTAAAACTTTTATTTTTTTCTTTACATTTTTTCAGAGACATAAATTGTTATCGAGAACGCTATCTTAAAATGTTTTACAAAATACCTAAAATACACTTAAATACCTTCAGTATAAGGTATTTTTAATTCCTTGCATCTCGTTTCCAATTTTTACAAACTATATCAATCAATTTCAATTTATTCGGGTTTTCAACTGTCAAATTTGTTCGATTCCCCAGTAACCTATTCGTATACCAGTAAAAAATTTCTTGGTACAGCTACACTCTACGTTTATGAGCGGTGGCAACAGCCTTGGCGATTTTTTTGGCGAACTTCTAAAATTGCCAAGGCAAAAATTCTTTCAACTCTCTTTTTTCTTTCAAAAATATTTTTATTTTTACAACGAAAAATGAAAACACATTTAAAAACGTTCTAAAAAGTATATTTTTTGAAAAAGTAGTAAAAGCAGTAAGTAAGCTTAAACACATTTCAGAACACATTTGTGAACCAACAGAAAAACTAACCTGCGAATGTTGGGTAAGAATACCCTGAAACTTATCAATTACACTGTTTTACTCACTGCTGTTTGAAAAGAAAAAGATTTTAAAAAGAAAAAAAGCAAGAAATAATACAACTTGATACATCATAACTGTTCAGAGTAGAAAAATAACTAAACAAGAATATTCCACAAATGGCGAAAAAACAATACATGTCAAAACTCTGTCATGAAAAAAAAATTTTATAAAATAAAAATTCGACAATTGTAGAAATAGAAATAAGTAAAACAATGGTATCAAAGAAAAAAATTTAAAAGAACCAATGCAATCAAAGGATATTTTAAAATCAAAATAACCAATGGAAGCAAAGAAAAAATTTCAAACGAACCAATGAAATCAAACGACTTCAACAGATTTTGGAAGAACTTTCTAGAATACTCAAAATGAAAATTGAAAGTTACCGTTTGGCGAGGTTGCCGTGAAAACCACAATAACCGTAAAGACATATGGTTTGCCTTAATCTACCGTAACTCGCTACTAGAAGTGCTCCAAAAAAAAAAATCGCCAAGACCGTTGCCACCGCTCAAAAACGTAGAGTGTAGCAGTACTAATTTCTTTGTGCATAGTCTTTACTTGATGGTAAAACATTGCTTTTCGCATCTTGTTTGCATCATATAAAAAACAACCAACATTTGACACCATTGCTCAAAATACACATTCTGTCTCTTGTAGTTCAAATACACTACTGTGATCAAAATGTATTCCGAATGCTTCCTTTGAAAAACATATATAGTAGATTACATCTGCAAACTTGTATCAAATATTTTTACGACACATAAACATGTGGAAACAATCGGGGATTTATTTAATTTTATGGTCTGAAAGAATAAAATTTTTTAATTGGAGAATAATTTTCACTTTGTTGATTTTACAAATTGTAGAATGTAATTGAGCAAAGAACATATATGACATTTTGTTTCCGCAATGGAATTTCTGATACAAACACATTTAAAATGTTGCAAAAAACTTTTACAGGCGACAGTTTATCAAAAATACAGTATGTGATTGGTATAAAAATCTTAAAGAAGGTAGAGAATCCGTCGTAGATGAATCGCTTAAAAATCAAGGTAACGTTGACTGTTTTCTTTGATTTTGTCATTCTGTTGTGCATTATGAATTTCTACCCACTCTGGACCGACGGTCAATAGAGATCATTATTTGAGTGTTTTGCAGTGTTTGCGTGAAGCAATTTGTCAAAAACCTCCTGAACTGTGGCGAGATAACTCATTCGTTTTGCATCGCTGCAATGCGTCTTCTCACAATGCCATAATTTGTGATTTTATGACAAAGAATTAAACAAATACGACTCCAGAAGCTGCTATGTATTCATTTGAAACGGCACCGTGGGATTTTCTTATTTCCACGGGTGAAACTCCCTCTTCGTGGTCACCGTTTTGAGTACAAATTAGTAGCAATAAAAGAAAATTCGAAACGAACCCTGAAAGGGTATCACATAAAAGACTTTAAGAAATGTTTTCAGCATTGGAAAAAACGTTGACAGAAGTGCATTGAAGTCGATGATTACTTTGAAGGAGATATAACAAATTTTGACCAATAAATTGATACCTTTAGTTTTATGACAGACTTCTGGATACTTTTTGATCACAGTAGTATACTAGCAAAGTGTGGTGCATTAAATCCTACAAACCTACTTTTCCACCTAGTAAAATTATATAATTCATGCTAAATGAAGCTAAGTCCGTATGTTTTCACATCATGGAAAATAACTAACAAAGTTGAACCTTCACATTTTCAACGCATTAACTTTTCAAAAAGAAAGTGGTCAGTAAATAAAATAACTAGATGTGATTCTGCTAAAAAAATAAATATTTTCCGCGAAACTTAATTCCTAACACTAATGCTTTTCGATAAAATCTTAAAAAGTATTTGTTAGAATTTATTCTTCAATTGAATTACAAAAAAATAGTTTTTGAAATATTGCTGTTTTGAAAAAAATAATTTGAATGTGCAATACTACGTAAATAAAAGGAAATTAAAGGTACCTTTCAAAACATACAACTCAAATAATGCAATTTATATTCCATTTTAATGAAAAGCGAATAAATTTTTATGCATGAAGTAACCAAGCAAACCAACCTAATTGCAAAAATTTTAAATGAGCACTTTCTTTGCCCAATATATATTTGCCTATTTCAGACTTGTCCACGGTTTTTCTACTTATACACTAAACAAAACTTTGATTGATGGCGATTAAAGTAATTATAGAATTTATTTTAAAACATTAAGAGAACACCCCTTTAACACGTTCTTGACATATGATGGTGCGTTTAAATATTTACAAGTTCTACCTAAAAGCACTTTTTCAATGGATTCGGTATTAATTCTCATTTTTAATTTTACTATCAATTTTAAGTTACATTGAAGTGTACAAGCTGGATAGAATGACAGTGTGAATTAAAACAAATGAGACTTTACACGCAAATATAGTTCTAACGATGATTCTTGTTTAATTTGAATTTAATGACACATACACATTTAAAAATGAAAATGAATAATCTATTAATATTATACATCATCCACATTAACATGCAGCAGAATGTGAACAGTTTCAATATAACAATGAAAATAAAAAAATATGTCTAAAATTAGCTAACAATGAATTGCTTTTAATTGTAACAGTAAATATTTTTCTAGATTGTTTTAAACAGTAAATTTACAACAGCATC
Organism: Metellina segmentata; assembly: GCA_947359465.1. Classification (NCBI taxonomy): domain Eukaryota; kingdom Metazoa; phylum Arthropoda; class Arachnida; order Araneae; family Tetragnathidae; genus Metellina; species Metellina segmentata. Next base: position 24,644,556 of record OX375881.1, on the reverse strand, counting down.
AATTTTCCATTATTAATCCAACATTGATGTAGGGAAACAAGATCGCTTCCAAAAATATTAATTCATTCATGATATTTCCGTCAAACTGCTAACAAGCGCCTTTTAAAACTTTGATCAAACGAGATTATACGATTGATTAAAGCGATTTTTGTTGTAGAGGAATTTTCCGCTGCAATTTATAAACAAACAGTACTTTTCAGTGCTACTTACGACATTTTCATAAACGTCTTATCTACCTTTCAAGATGTTCAACTGGATTAGGAAACAAATGTAAGTGTGCTAAGGACTTAAATAATTTAATAGTTGAATATATTTTATCTCTAGGTCGTCACAGAATCGATCATGTACTAATCACAGCACCCGATTCTTTGCGAGAACCAACCCGAAAATGTTTGATCTATTAAAAAGATTTTTTTTAATAAGAGAATCGAGTTCTATGATTAGAATGCGATCGATTTCCACCATCCTGTACACATATTACTTCCGTAAACTGTCAGTTTTAACTTTTGCTGTAGCTTATCTGAAAATATAATCATTATAACCTTCTATTTCAGAAAAAAGTTTCGAGAAAAGAGAATAAAAAAGAAGGAAGCCAAGAAGGAGGCTAAGAGACAGAAAAGAGGAGAAAATCTACGCATCGAGCATCATATAAAGGATCAGATCAAAGGATCATCCGATGCCGAAAAACCCCGCAAGACTCACAGTTTTGAAACAGAAAACGTCGTCTTGCTGACTCGCAGTACATCTGTCGGTCACGCAAAAGGAGGCGACGAGAATAACCTTATTTTCGCTCGAATGAGTTGCGGGCTTTTCAACTTTGAACGAAATGACATTTTCGTATCAAACAACTCAGACTTGGGATGCCTCATATTTTACGATACCTTCATTGGATTAGAAGTTAAGACAGATCAAGATTTATACAAGGCATGAGAAGATACCGCTTTCCTAGGAATGAAGGACCAAATTCAGCGTGGCTTCAGCACACCAAACCTCCATGAATAGGAATCAACAAAATGTACAAAAAGATATTTCACCCAAACTGTTTTCAAAACTTTCTGACGAAATCTTTAGAAGCCGATTTTTGAACCTTTGATTAAACTGAGAGTGCATGTTATACTATACAGTTATCACATATTTGGATTTTTGTATTTGAAAAATATTAAAAACACAATTCAAGAAATTTTATATTTTGAAAAGCAATAAAATTTCTTAATTTCCCTCCATTTTGTATGCGTTTATTTTTGTGTCATATATTTAAGACATATTTGATCATGGGTATCTAATTTGTTGTCATCGACCTTTTACTGTTGATGGTAAAAAAAAGTTATTTCTGTGATTTCAAACAGAACAAAATATATCATACAAAAGTCCGTAAGAAAAGTAAGCAAAAACAATACATAAAATGGACGAAAAAAGGGTAATAAAAGAAGAGCAATAGGGGAAATATTTCCTTTTCATCGGCCTGTCCTCAAGCTTGTCAGACCGAACGCCTGGGACCAGACAATACTCATTTACAGGTGGTGAAAATCCTATTGGGTGGTCCGGTTAGATAAGAGTAACGTTTTTCGAATTTCAATTTGCAATAGGGGGAAAAGTTTACTTTTACCTTCAAACATAAGCCTATATTTTAAAAAGAATTTTTACTCAACATCTTGAGACCTCTATACCACGTTATATTTTAATACTTTAGCTGAAATACTGTTGATAAAAAAGTTACGAGATCAATATTATACACAGTTTTAAAAAAAAAACCTTAAACATTGACATACTTGTATAAATAATTAGGAGAATGTAACAAAAATATTTTTGGTATCGATACAGTATTTATGCTTCAACGACGCAGAAAAAATTGTGAACTGTTGCAGTTTTTGCAATGTGATAAAGATTAAAAATAAATATACAGAAGTTAAATATTTTAAAAACTACATTATTCAAACTTCGGTAAGCCCCCGAAGGTAAAGTGCCGAGGATAAAACCACATAATTTTGAAACACGGTCAAATGACGAGGCAACACATGAGCCTCACTCTCTAAAATTCCACACAACGCCAACGTGAGGACATTTGAGGCCAAGACAGATTTAATGTGCAAAAGCCCCTTTGTTCACGACGGTCTTTGGTTGGATTTCAACTCGTTACAGTACTTAAGTCCGTTACACTTCCAACTGGGCTACCTCGGCACTACCAAAATAAAGAGTACTGAATATAAAATACGATGCGTATTTATCAAGCAAGTTTATGATATTTTTAGAACAACGTTTTATGTGATTTTGTCTTGATTTCCTCTAAGCCACAACAAGTTCCTGGTTCAACGACAGATATTTATGCCCTTTATCACAAATTTTATACATCTCGATTACCTGTGTGACTAGGGTTACAATTAAATTGAAAAGTCTGTAGCTGAGGAATTTATATAAGACTCGAGTTCTTCATTTGAAACTTTTGTTAAAATAGGAGTGGACTACTCAATAAGTTTTGCCAATCAACCAGTTTGGTAAAATCGATGGCATCGAAATGCATTTTTGGAATTGAAAAATTCTTTTGCTTTAGTCATTTATCTCTAGCAACTTTACTTAGTTTTAGTTCTCAAATATGGAGGCGTTCATCACAGATCATTTTTAGGAGCATATTCTCTGAGTGAAGGAAGTATGCATGTTACTTAATCACTGTGAGAATAACAGCTTTTAGTTCGTAACTTAAATAACGAGGATGCTTGTATCGTTTTGTAAACATTCAAATTTTTTTCTTTTGAGGAAGAATGTACTTCATTACATACCCCATTGGTTCAGATTCCTAAACTAAATTTTGAAATAATTTGAGAGTTCAGTGACGGATTCTTTCACATGTAATATCTTTGGATGCGATTTACTGCTGCCAGTCATAGAGCCTGTGATAATTCAGCACGTTGCCAAATATCCAAAGTAATAATATAAATTCAAAGTATGTTGCTCAGACGATGTAGATTTGCAAATGTTATGCAAATATCGTTGCGTGAAACGCATACCAAAAAGAAGAGAGGGAAATGAGGGCAAGACGAATTGCAGGACATATAACTAGTGTAGGTAGTAAATTAACGTCGCACTGGACAATTGGGGACGGTCCAGGATCAATCTCGCAGGGAAAGATACTGGACCATCGCAAGGACAAAAACCTCATAATTTTGAGTCACGGCGGTCAGATGACGAGAACACCTGAGCTGGCACTCCACTCTCCAAACTTCCACGCCAACATGGACATTTGAGGCCACGACTAATATAACGTGCAGCAATCCCGTGTACACGAGTCTGGCTGGAACAAATTTCGAACTCGCAACTCTCCGATTGTTAATTTGCTACTCTTCCAAACAGACTACTGAAGTCCCCTAACACCACAAACGAGGAGGTCAAAAAGCTGAGGGGTAAATGAGGGTAAAACGAAAGGAAGAAGGGATCACTTGGGTACCTGGTGGCATCTACCCCATGGGGCTGCATAGAGTGTGGTCAATTCGTGCGATCCCTTATGTTCAAGAGAACACCACGTGCCTCCAATCAAAAACAAAACACCTTCGCCTGGTTCTTTCCAATAAATTGATACCTTTTTTGATGACAGAGCGTTCAGACTACTTTTTTTATCACTGTAGTATGTAAGTTGCATGTTTTTCGTTCTTTGACTTACTTTTTTCATATGTTATTAGTGACTGTCGTGGCTTAGCAGGTATGAACATTGCGCTAGTAATCTTCGTTTTGAAGGCGGCACAGGTTCGATACTTGGAGGTGCGTTATGTATATCCTTCTTCTGTGTCAGGATCGCAGTAAACCGTTTGGAAGAGTAAGGGATTAGCAACTAGAGTGTTGCGAGATCGAAAGCAACTATAGTCCATTGAGTACTAGGGATGCGACATCTATGTCGATGTTTTCAAAACATCGATGTTTTTAAAAAACATCGATGTATTGGAGTCGATGTTTATACTTGTCGAGGTTTTTACGTTGTCGATGTTTTATTTTTAAATGAAAAAAAGTACCGATATAAAATTTTAAAAAATAAACAAGTAGCATAATTTTTATAATCAGCAAATTGAACATGCTTTTAGACCAAAATGGCCAAGGCTGAAGGGTCTGAAAAGTAGGGATTCAACATCGATGTCGATGTTTTCAAAACATAGATGTATTGGAGCCGATGTCGCATCACTAGTTGCTAAACCAGTTTTAAGAGATGGGAAAAAAAGTTTAAATACACTAAATTTTAAAAACCTCGATGGTTTGGAGGCGATGTATTATCAACATCAATGTTTTAATTTTGAACATCGAAGTTTCAATACATCGATGTTTTGCTGTCGATGTAGCATCAATAGTTGCTAAACTAGTTTTAAGAAATGTTGGGAAAAACTTTAAATACACTGAATTTTGAAAACATCGATGTTTTGCTGTCGATGTAGCATAACTAGTTGCTAAACCAGTTTTAAGAAATGGGGAAAAAGAGTTTAAATACACTGAATTTTCAAAAATGATTTAAAAGATGTTTTTAAACATCGATGTTTTGGGGGCGATGTATTATCAACATCTATGTTTTAATTTTGAACATCGATGTTTCAAAATATCGATGTTTCGCTGTCAATGTCGCATCACTATTGAGTAAACCTGGTCTGCGTTGAATCTCTAGTGGACTCAAATGTTCTCACGTTGGCGTGGTGTGGAGGTTTGGAGAGTGGGGTGCCAGCTCAGTAGTTGCCTCTCCATCTGAACGTGGTTCAAAATTACGCGGTGTTGTCCTCGGAACTTTCACTTGGGGACTGTTCCTGGACCATCGCCAATAGCCCGTCGCGTGGCTCCAGCGTTTCTTTGATTAAAATACTCACCTGTTTTGCGTCAGTGACACTTTCATTGCGTGTGTTTGTCCATTACTTGATATTGCATGTTTTGTGAGGGGGCTCGGTGTGATCAAACACGTGATCATTGCACCTTAAAACCCCAACCAAGTGAAACTAAAATCACAAAGTAAAACAAAATTCACGGCGAGTCGAAATAAATGAAAGTTTATTACGATTTTATATTCTCGGTTTCATATGCGAACAGCATTTGGATGTGTGTTAACACTACAGACAATTAAATCCTCAACATAATGCATACTTCTTAAGTTTGGTGTAAATGAGGGCTTTAGTGCATCGGCACACACCACGCTCGTTGATGTTGTTGCAGTCGCACCTGTCCTCCTTGGAACAACAACTGCAGTCGTCTCCTTCAGTACACTTCTCCTTTCTATCTGCACACCTGAAGAGACATGGAGGTACTCATTAGTATTCAAGCACATCGATACAAAAATAGCCAGATCCTCTTTATGTTTGTGGCGTTGAGGTATCTCTCGTCAATAGCTAAACTGACCAGATTTTGATGATCCAAATATCTCGTCAATCATAAAACTGACCAGATTTGGATAATCCAGATCTCTCGCCAATAGCAAAACTGGCCAGATTTTAATGGTCCAGATATTTAGTCAATCGAAAAAACTGACCAGATTATGATGGTACAGATATCTCGTCATTAGCAGAACCGACCAGATTTGGATGTTTAAGATATTTTGTCATTAGCAAAACTGAGACCAGAATTTGATGGGCCAGATATCTCGTCAAAGAAGAAATCTGACCAGATCTTGATCTTATCGTGCTAAAAAATTCTGCAACATATTGCCGATGAGATATCTTGTCCTTTACAAAATAGGTGGAATGTTGATGGACAATGTATCTCGTATCTAGCAAAACTAACCAGTTATTGACCTTGTAATCATCAATTAGTTGGAAATATACTGATGGCAAGATATCGTCATAAAGAAAATTGGACGGATCTTGATGTACGAGATACCTCGTCTCTAGCAAAATTGAGGATATGGACGAGGTATCTTGTCATAAGAAAAATATCTACCAGATCTTAATCTCGTCACCTAAAAAAATTGGCAGTTTTTTGAGGACAAGATATCTAATCATAAGTAAAATTGGTCTGATATCAATGGACGAGATATCTCGTCGAAACCACTTGCAGTATTAACACCACTAAAATAGATATTTTTAATGAAATTAAATTTTTAATTAATTTCAATTAGTCGATTATTATTAAATTTTTTTATTTACTGTAAATAAAAAATATTGGGGCCTATAACTATTATATACCCCAATATTTGTTGTCAACAGTTCGTAAAAAACGGTTTGTTAATTTTCTCCCCTTAAGTCGATTTCTTTTCTCATTAACTCTCACACCAGTTAGGGAAAAAACTTTCTGATGGGACATATGTCTCGCCATCACTGACAAATACTTAGTTGTACGGTTATTCTTAAAAAAAGTTTTACTATGGTTATTTTTCATTCATAAATAAAACATCGACAGTGTAAAAACAGCGATGTTAAACAAATATAGTAATCCAATAAATCGATGTTTGGAAAACATCGACATCGATGTTTCATCCCTATTAGAGGGACCGTAAAAAGCAGAGCCAGAAGCAGCGGATGAGGTTTGTTCAACGAGTTGGATTGTGAGATGCATACACTAGACTACAATAATGTACCGGACAGCAAGATGTGATGGTATAAGGGAAAGAATACATGCTTTACTAGGGGTGGTCCCCCATCTGCTGCAATTACACAAACAACCCTTCCGGGCATACTTTCAACAAGGTTTTGATACACAGCTATGGGTATTTGTGTCCATTTCTTCTGCATGAATGTCGCCAGCTCAGCTGTAGATTTCGGTCGTGGCTCCGTGGTCCGTAAGCGTCGCTCTAACTCGTCGCAGAAATGTTCTATGGGGTTTAGATCGGGACTCTGAGCAGGCCAAGGAAGACGTTTTACATCCATATATTGATACCACTGCTTAACAGAGGCTGCAACATGACACGTAGCTCTGTCGTCCTGGAAGCAACATTTGTCCATTCCGTAAATTGCCAGAGCATAGGAAGTACCTGATAAGTCCAAAATGTTCGTGAAAGCGCAGGCGCTCAATTTACCAGAAACAACATACAATGGTCCCAGGCCATCCCACGAAAAACAGCAGCACCGAACATGACAGTTAGAACGATGCACTCGGGTAACGGACGTTTGCCCTGCATTCGCAAAAACCCAAGCACTCCCATCCAAACGGAAGAGCGTGTATCGTGACTCGTCGATCCATAAAACAGTTTTCCAGTGGTCCACAGTCCAGTTGCAACGTTGCAAACACCAAGTGAGTCTTCCGGCTTTGTTGGATGGGGGTGATTTTTGGTTTGCGTGCGGCAACACATCCGTGGATATTGAGAGCGTGCAGATCTTTCCGCTAAGTATTGAGGTGCACCGTAACCCCTGCTGCCTGTTGAAACTCGCTGTTGATAATTTGGAGTGTTTTCTTGCAGTTCTTACGAACCTCACGCTTCAGGACACGCCGATCCCGTTCGGACAGTTTACTGGAGCGACCAACGTTTGCAATTCGTGTCCCAACTCCCGTAGTCTTCCACTTCTTCACATCACCAACAGTTGACCGTGGCTGTGATAATTCTACCGCAATTGCGCGAATAGATTTGCCACTTGCGACAACCAACTATAACACCTCTTTCAAAATCATAAGTTCCTTTCGTTTCGTCAAATTGTCCCAATTTCACACTGAACTAAAGACGTTACCACTTCGAGTATCATATGTAACCATAACAAGTCACGTGCAAGCACTGGATTTGCATATAATCCGACATGCAGTCGGATTTTATGCAAATCCGCTGGCGTCCTGTCCATTTTTGTAGGGTAGTGTATTTAGAAGTATGAGAGTAATGATGTTAATGTGATGGTGTAAATACTGCATACTTTTCTTAATGTTCTTGGAATAATAAAAACTTAAATATATTAGCTGTTGGTTGTCATCTCCTTGTGTAAGATTCGTACTGTTGTCACGCTACCGTTTTGGGGCGGCGACACCACAGTCTGTTGTGTTGCTCCAGTGCGACGTTAACTCAACTACATACTACCTCAGCGTCACGAGATATTGGACAACAAACAAATAATACATACTGCGAACCCCTCAATGGGTCAAAGCTATGAAAAAGACGTTTTATAAACTTTTCATATAACTTTACGTGAAAATTTTCATGTTATTAAAGGCGAATTTCCGTTTTCCTGTTTATCTTCACTTTTCATGAAATATTCCCAGATCAATTTTTCAAATTAAACTATTTACAGAGTACTTGCATAATTTAGTATAATGGTATTTTGTTTGGAAAATTATTTCTATAAATGAGGATATCACAGCAAGAGTGGCCTAACCCACATAAACCTAAAAATTTTATTATTACCTTTTAATATTATTATTTTTTAATTTGCTGGTTCAAGTTTTCTAAAATAAAAAAAAAAAACTTATAGTTGATCGATCGTAAACAAATTTTTAAAACCTCATATCATATTGCGGATAAATAAAAATATATAAGACTAAGAAACTCGCGTTTATCTCCATTGGGAATGTTGGTGGATTAGTCCACTCTTGCTGTGATAGCCTCAAGTAATGGTGCAAAAAGAATCACTATAATATGGTGTCACGTATCATAATTTCCTAAAAAGAGAATTGAGTAAAAGTACTTGCTTACTTTTTAGTCGTGGCTGTGGGAAAAAATAAAGAGAAAATTTAAAATACATCCTTTTTGGAACATTAGATTTTAAGATTTCTGTCAATCACAGAAATTTTCATAACTTTTTTTAAAATTCATTTTAAGATGTTTAAGAAACACTATCATTAACACAGAAAGTTTTATTTCCTTGAAGCTCGGCCTTTGGCACGCAAAGAAACCTATCTATCAAGCCAATTCTATCAAGAATAATCAGTTACATATTTTCAGAAAGTTGCAGATTTTCTTAAAATTTCGCTTTTATGTGTACTAACTTCAGAGTTATAAAGAATATTTATTTCGATGAAATCCATATTCCGAAATGCTATTAGCCAAAATTCCCCATTCTTGTGATAGTAAGTCAGTCAAATTTGAAATAAATTTTGCAATTTAGAATCTATGTTCGGAAATTGAACTAGCTCAAATATATAATTCTTGTGATTGTAAGTTTAATTTTGCTATAAAGTATTCTACTTAAAATTTATGTTCAGAAATACTCTCCCTCAAATTCATCATTCTTGTGATTGTAAGTCTGTCAAATTTTGTAAAAAATTTTGCTTTTTAAAATCTATGTTCTGAAATAGTACGTATTCAAATACCTCAATTCATTTGACTGTGTCAGTAAAATGTGTGTGTGTTTGCATAATTTTCTATTCAAATTTATATTCTGAATTACTATTAACCTATGAGATTATAGGTAAGTCACATTTTGTTTATTATTTCGTTACAAGTTAAATGGCGAGTTAAAAGTTGTGTCACTTTTAAAGGAAATTGAAGAAATGAATTACCACCTTGAGCATCCACAACGTAGGCTGCGATAGCAAGGAAGGTGAATACGATCAGTGAGGTCCTCATTTTGCAATCTTTCTGAAATGAGAGAAAAAAAAATATCACTAGTCTGAACAAAATAGCCATAAAATCGAACTTACATGTATGGAAGAATATGAATGACGTATTTGTAAATGTTCAGCAATAAACATATTTAAAGATTGATTTAGTTACTAAATATACGCTCAAAACTGGCAGAAGTCTTACTCATTCCATTACAAAGTTCAGAGGCACATTTCTTTCATTTTGGGGCTGTACTTGAACAAATGGGGGCATCTACTGCGCAAAGCACCATTCGTAATTGGATATGATTTTGTGGCATTGAGTCCTCTAGGGACATATTATGCCAAACTCAAGATAAAAAGTCTAGTATATATAGTCTAAAAATGGAATGAGTGATGTCATAATAAAATGAATACTATATAAAATTATATGTGATATATGAACCCAATGTCATGTAAAAAGCTAAAAATATTTGGATGAGGATTCTCTCCAACCATGTCTTCTAAAGTCAAGGTATATGAATTAAAATGTTTAAATCGTTGACTATTAAAATGAGAACATTCTATTAAAACGTGCTTCACTGTTAGTGGGCAAAAGCAGTCCAGCGCTGCTAGGATACGATCGCATTTCAAATAACTTCTGAAGTGTCTGATTCTGAGGTAACTGTTTGCACGCCATCTTCCTTGGACAGACCTAAGGAATGTCATGTGGTTTTAAACACTATTCCCGAGTTAAATATTATTGCAAAGAATCATTCAAATTTTGATTCTCCTGCAATTAAATTAGATAGCTGTTGGTTACCCCAAGCAGATATAAGTACAAGTACGCCTTTGGTTACAAATCAAAGAAATATTGCCTATGTAAACGTTCTTAGTTATCTAAGCAGTCCAACTCTTTCCAATCCATCCAGCAAGGTCAGTTGCTCAATGTCTGAGAAATCGGCCACAGTGCGCCGCAGTTCCAGACTGGCTTCACAACAAAACAGTGCAAATTCATGTAATGGATTATCTCCGTCCAGCAGTCGGGAAAATGGATGCAAACCGATTATTTACAATTTCAAAAATTCTTTAAATGGTGAGAAAACTGAGAGTCCACTTAGAATTTGGCTGAAGAAGGAATTGGTTTTTGCTACAAATAACCGTGTAGCTAGTTGCCAAGAGAGCACTAAGAGTATTGTTTGTGCAACCATGAATAAAGACGTGCTCATATCAATAGGTTGCAGTCATATGACATGCGATTTTTGCTATCCCGATTCCACAAATTTGTTGCTAGGATTTCATTAATTGTGTGAGATTGTCAATTTTGATCTTAAATCACTAACTTAATTCCCTGTTGTATGCTGTTAGTTTTATGACCATATTTTAATTGCTTTTAAAAATTTGACATGTATTTATGTTTTGTCAATTCAATTGATATTCTAAGTTTTGTGAAATATTTTATTAGTTTTAAAATGTGTTGATGTTTTAATATATTTTAACTTGACAAAGACAACATTCAAGAGTGCATAGAAATTTAATTTTGTTGAATGGGGGAGGAATAGTTCTTAATTGTATATTTTTGTACAGGATCTATCCTGGACTGCTACCAATAGTTTGTTATGTCACTCCAGTATGACGCTAATTCCTACCTTACTTACATGTGTGCTACCTGCCTATGTACTCATATTTTTATATGGATGTTCATGGAAGAATCCTTCAGTGACTGCTAATAGTAATAACATAAATGTAAGAGCATCACAATTCCATACACAATTAGGGTTTTAGCTGTGTCATGTCTATGTGTGATTCCCTGAAGTATGATCCCTTTAGAAAATAAGTTTGCGAGAGTATCTATATTTGTCATTAAAAGATCCTTGGGAAACCTGTATGTGAGATTTAATCCAAAATGATCAACTTCATACAATTTATTTGCATTTGTTCTCTGGTGCTATTTTTTGTTTGAACACTTTTGAAGAGTAAGAGAAGAATTGGTAAGAGCAGCTAATATTTTGACAATATTGTTTTCGAAAAAGTTGAAAGGTAAACCAATAACTAATGAGGTCTGGATGTTTGCCCTTGAAATTCCTTTAAAAATATCACAGTTTTTAAAAGTATAATAAAATTATAAATATTACTTTCAAACTACACACTTTGTAAAGGAAATACCATCTACAGAAAAATATTTTTTCTCAGTCCTTCACCAAATCAAAAGTTATTTCCTCACAAGTGCGTACATCCAGGTAGAGTGATTCATACATCCAGGCCACTGTCTCAGAAGCAGTTTCTACAATCAGTTCTGCAAAGTGGCAGTTTTAGATTGAATATTAGTAGAAGCTATGGAATTCTTTCTTTTTGGATCTTTCTCATCACAATCCCTGCCAAAAGATGACACAGCAAACCACCACTAATTTTGCACCCTCTTTCAATTGATATTTGTGAAGTGCACAAATAAATCTCATTTCTTTTAAAAACTCGAGTACAGTAGATTTGTACATATTTTGGTGTATTCATTAAGAATGAATTAAAATTGTTTAAATGTTTTGGTTTTTTTTTGTAATTGATATAAATACAAAAAAATTTGGCCTGCTTTTCGTAGGCTAATGTATCCATGTTTTATTAGGAAATTGGAGAGCTTGCAAAAAGTAATCTGAATATCTTTTATCAATGTTTTTAATCATCTTTTTGCCATGCCGAAACATATCTGGTATTTTAGAATAAATGTAGTCGGTATAAATCAAAAACGGTATAAATCATTTGTGTGGAAACTTTCCTTTAAAAAAATTTATTTTTGTTATTTTTTCCAAAATTCTTCATTGCCGACACATAAAGCACGCCACTAAAAAGTCTTTGTATCAAAGCTGTACAAAAATGACCAAGTAAAAGGATTCTATGAAGTACAATGAATTCAATATTTTTAACATATATGTATAACATTATGAAGCAAGAAAATTACTATATATAGTAATTTTCTTGCTTCGGTTAGTCCTTACTAGTGTTAAACAATATAAAGTTTCTTGAATAAAATTCTATTCCCATTTATGAACATAATTTTACAAGCTTCTTACTTGGTTCAATGAGATTTATTTAACCCTCTGAGGGGTTCATACATAATATCCATTCTGCAATCTTTCTTGCATGCCTTAAACCTATTTTCACCTTGACCAAAGAATATTTTCTAGGATTGTTTCAACCAATTGAAGTGGTTTGTTTGTCATTATATGTGTTGTGAGGTAAAAGCACTTCCTCACTTCTTGGGAATCCTGTGTTGCTCAAGGGTTAAAGGAGTGCTGTAGAAAACGTGGATTTCTTCCTCAGTAGCGGGTGTTGTCTTTCACTTTTTCACTTGCATTGTCAAATTTTCTTTATATCGAATGTTGAATTGCAAAGAATGTGGAAACTAAAGTTGACTGCTTCTGTTCTGATGTGCCTTTCTGTTTCAACCGGTTGGTGAGAATAGTGACAAGATAGTTGTTATATACAGTGAAACTTCGATTAACCGTCGGGACCGAGATGGTTAAACGAAAAGAAAACTTTTAACTAAAAACTTTAACTAACAGAAAAACTTTTAAAACAACCAACCCCTTCCACTGCATATGAACGAATGATAAAAAATGCAGATTTACGAACTGGAAATACACTCTACATACATGTATTTTATTTTACAGAAACAAACAATATACATCAAATTAATTTACATTACCGTCTCTCTTCTACAGTAAAGCAAGGATGATTTTTCGCGGCGGCAATCTGGTTATACTCTTTACATAGAGAACAATAAATCCATACTAATAACTTTAAATATTTAAGTAATTAACTTTTAATAACAAACTGATGGTTAAAAGAGTGACGGTTAATCAACGTTTCACTGTACGATATTTCTACTGGTCATCACACACTTGGCTACAAAATATGTTTATGGCCGCTGTTGAAGTGACCGGATTTACAGGGCTGTTACAGGTGACTTGTTACCATTTTTCAATCTTGCCACCACAGATATCTTTTTAAGCAAAAACTAGTCTTGACACTATTTTCCTAATTTTGTTTACTTTGTTTGACAATTCGCTATAGGCCAACCGAAATTTAGTCTTTTTTATTCTGCTAATAGCAGATGGAGAAATATTTTTCTTTGAGAGGGAAATTTTCCAAGCAATGCCAATTTTGGAAGTTTTAATGCTTAGCCATGGTAACCATGAAAGAAAATATCGGAATCTGTGGTTTCGGCTAGATTGTTATCAACACCCTATAATGAAAAATAGAGTTTTTAAATTTTCATGACTGGATCATTTTTTATTTAGCACATTTTGTATTTTATCCGATTCGTTTTGTATCCGAGCGACTAAAATTTCATACTAAAATAAAGTTTAAGAGGAGATTTTTTACTTAAATTTTAGCTAGATTGTTATCAAAACCCTATAGTGAAAAAATTGAGTTTTTAAATTTTCATGACTGGATCATTTCATATTTAGTTATAACTTTTTGTATTTTAGCTGATTTACTTTTTATTTCTTCTCAATCACTCTTTTTTATTTGTTTTTAACAATTGTGGTTTTCTCTGTTCTTATTAGTTTTGATATCTTGTAGTGCAAAGAGATGGTGTAGAGATAGAGATTAGGCACACTGCAAGACCTGAGAGGAACTACTAAACATCTTTTCGTGTTTCAACTAGTTGCAAGTTAATTAATTCCTTAGTAATGCAAATTTAGCTTTTGCAAAGGATTGTTGATTATGAATACATTGCATATTTTTGTAGAATTCTTTGAATGCCTTCATATGTGCCTTTTCACTTGTGCATTCTTTTGTGATGTAAATCCTTTTCTAAACTACATATATCTATGGGACAAGATTTTCCTCATTATGTTATACATATTCATGTATGCTTAACATTACCTGGTTTCCTTATTCAATGGTTCTGCAAAGAGTGTTATCAACAAAGAAATTATACATTGATTTCTGTAGTTTACAAAAATATTCTATTTGTGTTATCGACAAAACCTATTTTTATCTTGTATTTGTTGCTCTAATCTCATTTTTTTTCATTTGCAGCATGCAGGAACCTGACATATCTAGTGCATAATTGAAATCTCTTGATAACATAACTAAAGTAAAAAATATGTGTTGCCAGAAATTAAAAGAAAATAGTTTGAATTCAAGTGAAATATTTCGTACAACTGCGAAGAATCCTTAACAATTGAGAAGCCACATATGTGGCTTCTCAATCATCTAAGATGTAAAAATGTCAAATTCTAGTAACGCATTAAAAAAATAAATTATTCTTTATCATTCGAATGATTAGCAGTCTTGGATATTTTGCAAAATTCGAACAAAACCAATACCATAAACTAATATCATTATAACCAGAAATGCATTCAATATGAACTGCCAGTTCACATTCTAAGAATTTTAGTACTGGTAATCTAATCTAGAAATGCTTTTTGGAATAAGTTGTTGAAAATCGTTAGAACGCATAGAAAACAATAAAAATATAGTTTTTATAATTTACTCATTAATTTACTTAAATTACTGAGTGCCGAAATTGCTACATATATTTCACTTGGAATAAATCAAAGACGTCTTACCTTCAAGTAAATGTACGACTATATAACATTTTCACTACAGTTATCTTTAAGATATAACAGGTCCAATGCAATTGATAAAAAATGGATCACACATGTTACAATTGATGACAGATGATACAGCACAATCACAAATTCAATCGTTTGAGAGATTTGCAACATCTGTTACATGTTTGAATACAGTAGAACTTACAAAAAAATACAGAATAACAAATTAGTTTAGTGGATATCTTTTATCCGTTACAATTCATACTTGTTAATCATTTGATAAACCAAAACGAGCATTTGTTTCGTTTTTCTTTTACCGATAGTAGGTGTTTACGTGGGCCATATTTTGCATGGGCCATATTTGGATCAATATACGCCAAACACAAGGCAGACAATGTCAAGTAATGAACAAACACACAATGAAAGACATGCATGTAGTTGAATTAACGTCGCCATGGAACAACACAACTTATTATTGATTATTGGAGATGGTGCTAAATCCATGCCGAATGGAAAGACAACACCTCTTCATTTGGAAGCACGCTCTGTTGTAGAGGTTACGCCTGGGCTGGCACTCCACTCGCCAAACTAAC
The DNA here is from genome assembly GCA_947359465.1 of Metellina segmentata. Lineage (NCBI taxonomy): Eukaryota > Metazoa > Arthropoda > Arachnida > Araneae > Tetragnathidae > Metellina > Metellina segmentata. The sequence continues at coordinate 24,629,012 of OX375881.1, read as the reverse complement.
GTAAAGACATTTGAGGCCATGACTGATTTAACGTGCACCAGACACCGTGTACACCACGGTATTTGGTTGAACTGAGTTTCGAACTCGCAATACCCTGATTGCTAATCCGTTGATCTTAAAACTGTGCTACCCCGATTCACACTAAGTCGGTATTAGAAAGTTATACTTAAAATTCAAGCTTTGACTTATATTCCAATTTGATTTATCTCGGCCAAATCTGGATTTTGCCGCTGAAAATCTCATCCAAACCAATTTGAAATAATAAACTTTGGAATTTTATATTTTTTTTTCCAATATGATTTTTGAATCGTTTTTTACTACATAACTGAGTGTTTATGTGGCAGCAGGGCTTTACTAAAAAGCCATTAATATCTATTTTTATCAACATACCATGCTTTCATTGTGTTCACGGCACAATGACAAACCTTTTTTTGCTATGAACATTTGACAGGTTTTCACTTAATATTTGAATGTGCAGGGCAACTTCAGGGTTCTTTACCAGATGGCTTCATAAAATCGATTCAAGTTTTTGATGAAAAGTTATTGTGCTGTAATTTAGCAAGATATTTCCATCTCCATCTCATATTGTTTGTTTCGTTGTGCAATCTGTTTACACATTTTGATGGACAGAATTGGCACTTATTCCACATGTTTATATCTGAAAAGCATTTAAATATAAAATTCAATACTAAAGTACACATAAGTTAGAATTATTCTTTAACAAGGGCAGAATTAAAGCATTCTGTTTCCCAGGTATGAATATTACTTGTATTTGTTTTATACATTTTGGTAAAGTTTTGATACAAATATTTTTTTGTGGTAATATTTTTAGGCGATCTTTTTATGCCGTCTTTTTATAATTTTTAAGCCAAAGATTCTTAGAAAATATCACCGATTTAGGCATTGCGGAAAATATTTAAAAGATTAACGAAATTAATTTTAGAAGTAGAAAAATCCACATAACTGCATAAGTATTTACTTTAATGAAAGTATTTTCCAAAATATTGTTACAGAAGTGTGTCCAATTAAATATTTTATTAGCTTTAAGTCTAATGGAACATGTTTATATGATACAAACTAGCCACTGCGTGGCCAGCACGGCGTTGCCCGTAACAGTTCTTTACTTGGGGTCAGGTGTGACCACTGCCTGCTAACCCCCGGTGATTGCTACGAATCCCGGGGGATACGTATCCCCATTTGATTTGCTTCGCTAACCAAATTGGTATTGCTTTGGAATGCCGACAAAAAATACGTAGTCTATTAATTAACAGCCATCACGGCGTTGCCCGTGGAAGTTTGAGAACCACTGATTATGCATTTGTGGACGGTGGTAGCCCAATTGGAAGAAAAGCGGAGGTTGCGAGATCGAAATTCAGTCCAATCAAAGACCGACGTATACACGGGACTGGTTTATGTTAAATCTGTCGTGAGTTCAAATGACTTCACTTAGGCATGATGTGGATGTTTGCATATGGCATGACAGATCAGGTGTTGACCACGTCATCTGACCGTGGTTTAAACTGACAAGGTGTTGTCTTCGGACCTGTCCCATCGAGATTGACCTCGGTTTATCGGCATTAGTCCGCTGTGTTGCTCCAGTAGGATATTAATTAAGGGCACACGGACCACCTCGATAGACTAAATGCATGAATTTTAAGCTCACATTCGTCAAGCCATATACAATTAAAAAAAAAAAACATATCACTAAAAAAAATTTTCCTTTAAAACATACGCATTACATTTTATAATTAACTGTAACAAAATGTATTCCCTTCATAATTTTGTTTTCTGTAGCTACTTACTTTTTAACTGTTTGAAATTTTTTTTTTCACAATATCCCAGTTTGGTACACTTTTCTCAAAAACTATTGCAAGTATTGTCTCCAAAATTTTCCTGGCAACAAACGATATCCCATTTGAAAATAATAAGAAGGATTTTTAATTTTAATCTAATAGAAATAAAATTAGATTAAAAAAATTATTTTTTTCAAAAATAACAGAATTTTTAAAATTTTTTTAGTGATATTTTCATATGTTCTGTATTTAAATTAAAAATAATAGGTGTTTTTATTGATTCTTCTCAGATGCACTAATTTCGGTCACTGAGTCATCAGCAGCATTTACCTTCCTCTTAACAGTAAACCGATTTCCACTAAATTTGCGTCTAACAAACAACTTTTTTCTCGCCATTGCAAACAAGCAAAAGGAACTTTTTAATCAATATATGAAGCTGCATTTTTTACCAAATCATAAAACACGTGTTTCAATCCCTTAGCTCGGTTCAAAAATACATCACCTGCTCAATTCACGTGTCTTGAAAAGACATGTGCTTTGTGCAGGTGATGTATAAAGAAGCATTTAATTCTACTCACACAGATTAAAGAAAAAAGTAAGAAAAATCTACTGTCAATATTGCAGTAAAAATGAGGCTGAAAACTAGTCGAAACATTGTACAAGTCAAAACGTACGTACATGTGATTTTACTGGGAGAGGGCTAGGCCAACGGGTGTGTGACAGGCGTTGTTTACATTCTTAAACGTCTGTTTAAATGTGTTTATAGTTTTCAAACCTATACAAGTTATACATTTTTGGAATCGTCTTAATTCCCTCTATTTTATAAGCCCAAAAAAAACGACGACTACAGCTTTGATTGACACGAAATTCGGCAGGAAAGTAGCAAATAGGTTAATGCATGAAACAAAACAAAGAATTAAATACAAAGATAAAAACAATATTGAATTTTCATAAATTATGAGATGAAGTGGTATTGGAGTCATTAACAAAATGATGTTTAAATCCAAAACAAATAAACAAAACCGACATTAATATGGTATGTGACGACCCCTCATACTCATACAAAGTTTACAACGTGTGACAATGCTTTCCTTGAGGTGAGGTCCCCAGAGTCAAGTAATCGCCATTCCTCCTGTAAAGCAGTTTGTAACTCTGTGAGAGTAGCTGCTGGTGGGAAACGTGCAGACACAGCACGACCGAGGGCATCCCAAAGAATTTCAATGGGATTAAGGTTGGGAGAGTACGCTGGCCAAACCATATGCACAATCCCCTTACTCTCCTGGTAGTCTTAGACGATGTCAGCTCTATGGGGGACTCGCATTATCTTTCATTAAAACGAAAGAAAGATTAACTGCTTGCAGCGGACAATCTCACAATGGGTCCTAGGACTTCATCCCGATACCGGACAGCCTTCACAGTACCCCGTCTATAGATGTACATATCGGTGCGATATTCCAACGAAATCCCGTTCCACACCATGATGCTTCCATCTTAGAATGCGTGATGCGCAATGATGTCCTGGGGCCATTACGTATGCCTTGTTCTTTCCAAACACATGTACGTTTGTCATCTGGCTCCAGGCAAATCTCAACTAATCCGTGAACATAACGTTAGCCCAATCAGACACAGTCCAATTCACATATTGCCGACCCCATTTTAATCGTGCCCCTCTGGATTGGACGGATTGAGGAACACAAACTCGTGGTACCCAAGTGTACAGTCCATTCATGTGTAGCCTTCAGCACACAGTAGTGGCAGATATCGTCTTACCAATGGACGCTATTACCATAGATGTCACTCATGTGGAGGTCACCCTTCGAATCCGCTTCGCTACAACAGCAATATATCGATCTTCCGCGGGGGTCGTAACCCTTGGGCGGCCGGCCACAGGTCTTCGGACAACTGTTTGCCTTGTTTGGATAGTTTCCATAATCGTGAAATGATGGAATGACGAACGCCGAAGAAAAGAGCATCATCAGTGATTGATTGCCCTGCTTCAAGGCATCACACTGAACGCCAGCGCTTACTATCTGCTATTCGTCTTCTGGATGCCATAGAAACACGTGTCTTGAAAACTAATCGTATAAAATTCAAAAACTTTTATCAGAACTGACATGCAACTCCTCCAACCCTTCACAATGCTGGCTTCTTATACGACTGCCTTTTTCTCGACACGAAACCGTGATTGGCTGTTACATAACACATTTGCATACTTCCATCTACCTCTGTAGCAATTGGAGAGTGGGGTGCCAGCTCAGGTGTTGCTTCGTCATCTGACCGTGGTTCAAAATTACGAGGTGTTGTCCTCGAATCTTTCCCTTAAGGGACTGATCCCGGACCGTCGTCAATAGCCCGTTGTGTTGCTCTAGTACGACGTTAACTAAAATTAAAATTAAAAATTAAAAAACAAACCTCTATAGTAAATTAAAGTCTCTCAAATTCATATTGGCTTCTGGAAATTAACATTTTCCTCCCCGTGCTTAACTTTTGTCAGTGACTGTATAATGAAAGGAAAATCAATTAATGTAAAGGGGAGTGAATAAAAATTTTAAACAACAGTAAACTCTCTCGATTATCCGTGGAATTGATTGGCGCGGGAAACTCGGATAATCCGCAAAATGGCTCAAATGGGCACAAATCAACACAAAAATGTCGTGGAACAATACTTATTTACAAAGAGAGTGTGTAATGTGAATATACATACAATTATAAATTAATAAAGAGTAGATTTCTTAACTTTAAAGTCTGTTTATTTATTTATTCACACAAAAATAATCAGATAGTTGTTTTTGTATTAAAACACCCCTTTTTTTATTTGATGACATTGCAGTTTTTTCAACAACATTTTGTCACTAAGTGACCGCGGATAAGCCGCAAAGTGGATAATCCTCCAGCTGATAAAGTAGAGTTTACTGTATTAGTTTATGATACCAGGTTTAAATTCGTAGAAAAACTAAGGTGTAAAAAACAGAATAGTCCTTGAGAATCAGAATATGAATAGGAAAATCCAAGTTTATGATACCAGGTTTAAATTCGAGAGAAAAACTAAAGCGTAGAAAACAGAATAGTCCTTGAGAATCAATATCAGAATATGAATATACATTTTTATGATACCAGGTTTAAATTCGCAAAAAAACTAAGGTGTAAAAAACAGAATAGTCCTTGAAAGTCAAAATATGAAAATATAAGTTTATGATACCAAGTTTAAATTAGTAGAAAAACTAGGGTGTAAAAAAACAGAATAGTTCTTGAGAATCAGAATATGAATAGGAAAATACAAGTTTATGAAACCAAGTTTAAATTCGCTGAAAAACTAAGGTGTAAAAAACAGAATAGTTCTTGAGAATCAGAATATGAATAGGAAAATACAAGTTTATGATACCAGGTTTAAATTCGCAGAAAAACTAAGGCTTAGAAAACAGAATAGTTCTTGAGAATCAGAATATGAATATGAAAATATAAGCTTATGATACCAAGTTTAAATTAGTAGAAAAACTAAGGTGTAAAAAACAGAATAGTCCTTGATGATCGAAATATGAATAGGAAAATATAAGTTTATAATACCAGGTTTAAATTCGCAGAAAAACTAAGGTGTAAAAAACAGAATAGTCCTTGATGATCAGAATATGAATAAGAAATACAAGTTTATCATACCAGGTTTAAATTCGTAGAAAAAAACTAATTTGGAAAAAAGAGAACAGTCCTTGAGAATCAAAATCAGAATATGAATATAAAAGTTTATGATACCAGGTTTAAATTCGCAGAAAAACTAAGGTGTAAAAAACAGAATAGTTCTTAAGAATCAAAATATAAATAGGAAAATATAAGTTTATGATACCAGGTTTTAATTCGCAGAAAAATTAAGGTGTTAAAAACAGAATAGTCCTTGAGAATCGGAATATGAAAAATACAAGTTTATGATACCAGGTTTAAATTCGCAAAAAAAAACTAAGGTGTAAAAAACAGAATAGTCCTTGAGAATCGAAATATGAATAGGAAAATATAAGTTTATGATACCAAGTTTAAATTAGTAGAAAAACTAGGGTGTAAAAAAAGAGAATAAATCTTGAGAATCAGAATATGAATAGGAAAATACAAGTTTATGATACAAGGTTTAAATTTGCAGAAAAACTAAGGTGTAAAAAACAGAATAGTCCTTGAGAATCAAAATATGAATAGGAAACTATAAGTTTATGATACCATGTTTAAATTGGTAGAAAAACTAGGGTGTAAAAACAGAATAGTCCTTGAGAATCGGAATATGAATAGGAAAATACAAGTTTATGATACCAGGTTTAAATTCGCAAAAAAAACTAAGGTGTAAAAAACAGAATAGTCCTTGATAATCGAAATATGAATAGGAAAATATAAGTTAATAATACCAGGTTTAAATTGGTAGAAAAACTAGGGTGTAAAAAAACAGAATGGTTCTTGAGAATCAGAATATGAATAGCAAAATACAAGTTTATGATACCAGGTTTAAATTTGTAGAAAAACTAAGGTGTAAAAAACAGAATAGTCCTTGAGAATCGAAATATGAATAGGAAAATATAAGTTTATGATACCAAGTTTAAATTAGTAGAAAAACTAGGGTGTAAAAAAAGAGAATAAATCTTGAGAATCAGAATATGAATAGGAAAATACAAGTTTATGATACAAGGTTTAAATTTGCAGAAAAACTAAGGTGTAAAAAACAGAATAGTCCTTGAGAATCAAAATATGAATAGGAAACTATAAGTTTATGATACCATGTTTAAATTGGTAGAAAAACTAGGGTGTAAAAACAGAATAGTCCTTGAGAATCGGAATATGAATAGGAAAATACAAGTTTATGATACCAGGTTTAAATTCGCAAAAAAAACTAAGGTGTAAAAAACAGAATAGTCCTTGATAATCGAAATATGAATAGGAAAATATAAGTTAATAATACCAGGTTTAAATTGGTAGAAAAACTAGGGTGTAAAAAAACAGAATAGTCCTTGAGAATCGGAATATGAATAGGAAAATACAAGTTTATGATACCAGGTTTAAATTCGAGAGAAAAACTAAAGCGTAGAAAACAGAATAGTCCTTGAGAATCAATATCAGAATATGAATATACATTTTTATGATACCAGGTTTAAATTCGCAAAAAAACTAAGGTGTAAAAAACAGAATAGTCCTTGAAAGTCAAAATATGAAAATATAAGTTTATGATACCAAGTTTAAATTAGTAGAAAAACTAGGGTGTAAAAAAACAGAATAGTTCTTGAGAATCAGAATATGAATAGGAAAATACAAGTTTATGATACCAAGTTTAAATTCGCTGAAAAACTAAGGTGTAAAAAACAGAATAGTTCTTGAGAATCAGAATATGAATAGGAAAATACAAGTTTATGATACCAGGTTTAAATTCGCAGAAATACTAAGGTGTAAAAAACAGAATAGTCCTTGAGAATCAAAATATGAATAGGAAATTATAAGTTTATGATACCAAGTTTAAATTGGTAGAAAAACTAGGGAGTAAAAAAACAGAATAGTTCTTGAGAATCAGAATATGAATAGCAAAATACAAGTTTATGATACCAGGTTTAAATTCGCAGAAAAACTAAGGCGTAGAAAACAGAATAGTTCTTGAGAATCAAAATCAGAATATGAATATACAAGTTTAAGATACCAGGTTTTAATTCGCAAAAAAACTAAGGTGTAAAAAACAGAATAGTTCTTAAGAATCAAAATATAAATAGGAAAATATAAGTTTATGATACCAGGTTTTAATTCGCAGAAAAATTAAGGTGTAAAAAACAGAATAGTCCTTGAGAATCAAAATATGAATAGGAAAATATAAGTTTATAATACCAAGTTTAAATTAGTAGAAAAACTAAGGTGTAAAAAAACAGTTAGTTCTTGAGAATCAAAATATGAATAGGAAAATACAAGTTTATGATACTAGGTATAAATTCGAAGAAAAACTAAGGTGTAAAAAACAGAATAGTCCTTGAGAATTAAAATATGAATAGGAAAATATAAGTTTATGATACCAAGTTTAAATTGGTAGAAAAACTAGGGTTTAAAAACAGAATAGTCCTTGAGAATCGGAATATGAATAGGAAAATACAAGATTATGATACCAGGTTTAAATTCGTAGAAAAACTAAGGTGTAAAAAACAGAATAGTCCTTGAGAATTAAAATATGAATAGGAAAATATAAGTTTATGATACCAAGTTTAAATTAGTAGAAAAAATAGGGTTTACAAAAACAGAATAGTTCTTGAGAATCAGAATATGAATAGGAAAATACAAGTTTATGATACCAGGTTTAAATTCGCAGAAAAACTAAGGTGTAAAAAACAGAATAGTCCTTGAGAATCAAAATATGAATAGGAAACTATAAGTTTATGATACCAAGTTTAAATTGGTAGAAAAACTAGGGTGTAAAAACAGAATAGTCCTTGAGATTCGGAATATGAATAGGAAAATACAAGTTTATGATACCAGGTTTAAATTCGCAGAAAAACTAAGGCGTAGAAAACAGAATAGTTCTTGAGAATCCAAATCATAATATGAATATACAAGTTTAAGATACCAGGTTTAAATTCGCAAAAAAACTAAGGTGTAAAAAACAGAATAGTTCTTAAGAATCAAAATATAAATAGGAAAATATAAGTTTATGATACCAGGTTTTAATTCGCAGAAAAATTAAGGTGTAAAAAACAGAATAGTCCTTGAGAATCAAAATATGAACAGGAAAATATAAGTTTATAATACCAAGTTTAAATTAGTAGAAAAACTAAGGTGTAAAAAAACAGTTAGTTCTTGAGAATCAAAATATGAATAGGAAAATACAAGTTTATGATACTAGGTTTAAATTCGAAGAAAAACTAAGGTGTAAAAAACAGAATAGTCCTTGAGAATTAAAATATGAATAGGAAAATATAAGTTTATGATACCAAGTTTAAATTGGTAGAAAAACTAGGGTTTAAAAACAGAATAGTCCTTGAGAATCGGAATATGAATAGGAAAATACAAGATTATGATACCAGGTTTAAATTCGCAGAAAAACTAAGGTGTAAAAAACAGAATAGTCCTTGAGAATTAAAATATGAATAGGAAAATATAAGTTTATGATACCAAGTTTAAATTAGTAGAAAAAATAGGGTTTACAAAAACAGAATAGTTCTTGAGAATCAGAATATGAATAGGAAAATACAAGTTTATGATACCAGGTTTAAATTCGCAGAAAAACTAAGGTGTAAAAAACAGAATAGTCCTTGAGAATCAAAATATGAATAGGAAACTATAAGTTTATGATACCAAGTTTAAATTGGTAGAAAAACTAGGGTGTAAAAACAGAATAGTCCTTGAGATTCGGAATATGAATAGGAAAATACAAGTTTTTGATACCAGGTTTAAATTCGCAGAAAAACTAAGGCGTAGAAAACAGAATAGTTCTTGAGAATCCAAATCAGAATATGAATATACAAGTTTAAGATACCAGGTTTAAATTCGCAAAAAAACTAAGGTGTAAAAAACAGAATAGTTCTTAAGAATCAAAATATAAATAGGAAAATATAAGTTTATGATACCAGGTTTTAATTCGCAGAAAAATTAAGGTGTAAAAAACAGAATAGTCCTTGAGAATCAAAATATGAATAGGAAAATATAAGTTTATAATACCAAGTTTAAATTAGTAGAAAAACTAAGGTGTAAAAAAACAGTTAGTTCTTGAGAATCAAAATATGAATAGGAAAATACAAGTTTATGATACTAGGTTTAAATTCGAAGAAAAACTAAGGTGTAAAAAACAGAATAGTCCTTGAGAATTAAAATATGAATAGGAAAATATAAGTTTATGATACCAAGTTTAAATTGGTAGAAAAACTAGGGTTTAAAAACAGAATAGTCCTTGAGAATCGGAATATGAATAGGAAAATACAAGTTTATGATACCAGGTTTAAATTCGCAGAAAAACTAAGGTGTAAAAAACAGAATAGTTCTTGAGAATCAAAATCAGAATATGAATATACAAGTTTAAGATACCAGGTTTTAATTCGCAAAAAAACTAAGGTGTAAAAAACAGAATAGTTCTTAAGAATCAAAATATAAATAGGAAAATATAAGTTTATGATACCAGGTTTTAATTCGCAGAAAAATTAAGGTGTAAAAAACAGAATAGTCCTTGAGAATCAAAATATGAATAGGAAAATATAAGTTTATAATACCAAGTTTAAATTAGTAGAAAAACTAAGGTGTAAAAAAACAGTTAGTTCTTGAGAATCAAAATATGAATAGGAAAATACAAGTTTATGATACTAGGTTTAAATTCGAAGAAAAACTAAGGTGTAAAAAACAGAATAGTCCTTGAGAATTAAAATATGAATAGGAAAATATAAGTTTATGATACCAAGTTTAAATTGGTAGAAAAACTAGGGTTTAAAAACAGAATAGTCCTTGAGAATCGGAATATGAATAGGAAAATACAAGTTTATGATACCAGGTTTAAATTCGCAGAAAAACTAAGGTGTAAAAAACAGAATAGTTCTTGAGAATCAAAATCAGAATATGAATATACAAGTTTAAGATACCAGGTTTTAATTCGCAAAAAAACTAAGGTGTAAAAAACAGAATAGTTCTTAAGAATCAAAATATAAATAGGAAAATATAAGTTTATGATACCAGGTTTTAATTCGCAGAAAAATTAAGGTGTAAAAAACAGAATAGTCCTTGAGAATCAAAATATGAATAGGAAAATATAAGTTTATAATACCAAGTTTAAATTAGTAGAAAAACTAAGGTGTAAAAAAACAGTTAGTTCTTGAGAATCAAAATATGAATAGGAAAATACAAGTTTATGATACTAGGTATAAATTCGAAGAAAAACTAAGGTGTAAAAAACAGAATAGTCCTTGAGAATTAAAATATGAATAGGAAAATATAAGTTTATGATACCAAGTTTAAATTGGTAGAAAAACTAGGGTTTAAAAACAGAATAGTCCTTGAGAATCGGAATATGAATAGGAAAATACAAGATTATGATACCAGGTTTAAATTCGCAGAAAAACTAAGGTGTAAAAAACAGAATAGTCCTTGAGAATTAAAATATGAATAGGAAAATATAAGTTTATGATACCAAGTTTAAATTAGTAGAAAAAATAGGGTTTACAAAAACAGAATAGTTCTTGAGAATCAGAATATGAATAGGAAAATACAAGTTTATGATACCAGGTTTAAATTCGCAGAAAAACTAAGGTGTAAAAAACAGAATAGTCCTTGAGAATCAAAATATGAATAGGAAACTATAAGTTTATGATACCAAGTTTAAATTGGTAGAAAAACTAGGGTGTAAAAACAGAATAGTCCTTGAGATTCGGAATATGAATAGGAAAATACAAGTTTATGATACCAGGTTTAAATTCGCAGAAAAACTAAGGCGTAGAAAACAGAATAGTTCTTGAGAATCCAAATCAGAATATGAATATACAAGTTTAAGATACCAGGTTTAAATTCGCAAAAAAACTAAGGTGTAAAAAACAGAATAGTTCTTAAGAATCAAAATATAAATAGGAAAATATAAGTTTATGATACCAGGTTTTAATTCGCAGAAAAATTAAGGTGTAAAAAACAGAATAGTCCTTGAGAATCAAAATATGAATAGGAAAATATAAGTTTATAATACCAAGTTTAAATTAGTAGAAAAACTAAGGTGTAAAAAAACAGTTAGTTCTTGAGAATCAAAATATGAATAGGAAAATACAAGTTTATGATACTAGGTTTAAATTCGAAGAAAAACTAAGGTGTAAAAAACAGAATAGTCCTTGAGAATTAAAATATGAATAGGAAAATATAAGTTTATGATACCAAGTTTAAATTGGTAGAAAAACTAGGGTTTAAAAACAGAATAGTCCTTGAGAATCGGAATATGAATAGGAAAATACAAGTTTATGATACCAGGTTTAAATTCGCAGAAAAACTAAGGTGTAAAAAACAGAATAGTTCTTGAGAATCAAAATCAGAATATGAATATACAAGTTTAAGATACCAGGTTTTAATTCGCAAAAAAACTAAGGTGTAAAAAACAGAATAGTTCTTAAGAATCAAAATATAAATAGGAAAATATAAGTTTATGATACCAGGTTTTAATTCGCAGAAAAATTAAGGTGTAAAAAACAGAATAGTCCTTGAGAATCAAAATATGAATAGGAAAATATAAGTTTATAATACCAAGTTTAAATTAGTAGAAAAACTAAGGTGTAAAAAAACAGTTAGTTCTTGAGAATCAAAATATGAATAGGAAAATACAAGTTTATGATACTAGGTTTAAATTCGAAGAAAAACTAAGGTGTAAAAAACAGAATAGTCCTTGAGAATTAAAATATGAATAGGAAAATATAAGTTTATGATACCAAGTTTAAATTGGTAGAAAAACTAGGGTTTAAAAACAGAATAGTCCTTGAGAATCGGAATATGAATAGGAAAATACAAGTTTATGATACCAGGTTTAAATTCGCAGAAAAACTAAGGTGTAAAAAACAGAATAGTTCTTGAGAATCAAAATCAGAATATGAATATACAAGTTTAAGATACCAGGTTTTAATTCGCAAAAAAACTAAGGTGTAAAAAACAGAATAGTTCTTAAGAATCAAAATATAAATAGGAAAATATAAGTTTATGATACCAGGTTTAAATTCGCAGAAAAACTAAGGTGTAAAAAACAGAATAGTCCTTGAGAATCAAAATATGAATAGGAAACTATAAGTTTATGATACCAAGTTTAAATTAGTAGAAAAAATAGGGTTTACAAAAACAGAATAGTTCTTGAGAATCAGAATATGAATAGGAAAATACAAGTTTATGATACCAGGTTTAAATTCGCAGAAAAACTAAGGTGTAAAAAACAGAATAGTCCTTGAGAATCAAAATATGAATAGGAAACTATAAGTTTATGATACCAAGTTTAAATTGGTAGAAAAACTAGGGTGTAAAAACAGAATAGTCCTTGAGATTCGGAATATGAATAGGAAAATACAAGTTTATGATACCAGGTTTAAATTCGCAGAAAAAATAAGGCGTAGAAAACAGAATAGTTCTTGAGAATCCAAATCAGAATATGAATATACAAGTTTAAGATACCAGGTTTAAATTCGCAAAAAAACTAAGGTGTAAAAAACAGAATAGTTCTTAAGAATCAAAATATAAATAGGAAAATATAAGTTTATGATACCAGGTTTTAATTCGCAGAAAAATTAAGGTGTAAAAAACAGAATAGTCCTTGAGAATCAAAATATGAATAGGAAAATATAAGTTTATAATACCAAGTTTAAATTAGTAGAAAAACTAAGGTGTAAAAAAACAGTTAGTTCTTGAGAATCAAAATATGAATAGGAAAATACAAGTTTATGATACTAGGTTTAAATTCGAAGAAAAACTAAGGTGTAAAAAACAGAATAGTCCTTGAGAATTAAAATATGAATAGGAAAATATAAGTTTATGATACCAAGTTTAAATTGGTAGAAAAACTAGGGTTTAAAAACAGAATAGTCCTTGAGAATCGGAATATGAATAGGAAAATACAAGTTTATGATACCAGGTTTAAATTCGCAGAAAAACTAAGGTGTAAAAAACAGAATAGTTCTTGAGAATCAAAATCAGAATATGAATATACAAGTTTAAGATACCAGGTTTTAATTCGCAAAAAAACTAAGGTGTAAAAAACAGAATAGTTCTTAAGAATCAAAATATAAATAGGAAAATATAAGTTTATGATACCAGGTTTTAATTCGCAGAAAAATTAAGGTGTAAAAAACAGAATAGTCCTTGAGAATCAAAATATGAATAGGAAAATATAAGTTTATAATACCAAGTTTAAATTAGTAGAAAAACTAAGGTGTAAAAAAACAGTTAGTTCTTGAGAATCAAAATATGAATAGGAAAATACAAGTTTATGATACTAGGTTTAAATTCGAAGAAAAACTAAGGTGTAAAAAACAGAATAGTCCTTGAGAATTAAAATATGAATAGGAAAATATAAGTTTATGATACCAAGTTTAAATTGGTAGAAAAACTAGGGTTTAAAAACAGAATAGTCCCTGAGAATCGGAATATGAATAGGAAAATACAAGTTTATGATACCAGGTTTAAATTCGCAGAAAAACTAAGGTGTAAAAAACAGAATAGTTCTTGAGAATCAAAATCAGAATATGAATATACAAGTTTAAGATACCAGGTTTTAATTCGCAAAAAAACTAAGGTGTAAAAAACAGAATAGTTCTTAAGAATCAAAATATAAATAGGAAAATATAAGTTTACGATACCAGGTTTTAATTCGCAGAAAAATTAAGGTGTAAAAAACAGAATAGTCCTTGAGAATCAAAATATGAATAGGAAAATATAAGTTTATAATACCAAGTTTAAATTAGTAGAAAAACTAAGGTGTAAAAAAACAGTTAGTTCTTGAGAATCAAAATATGAATAGGAAAATACAAGTTTATGATACTAGGTATAAATTCGAAGAAAAACTAAGGTGTAAAAAACAGAATAGTCCTTGAGAATAAAATATGAATAGGAAAATATAAGTTTATGATACCAAGTTTAAATTGGTAGAAAAACTAGGGTTTAAAAACAGAATAGTCCTTGAGAATCGGAATATGAATAGGAAAATACAAGATTATGATACCAGGTTTAAATTCGCAGAAAAACTAAGGTGTAAAAAACAGAATAGTCCTTGAGAATTAAAATATGAATAGGAAAATATAAGTTTATGATACCAAGTTTAAATTAGTAGAAAAATAGGGTTTACAAAAACAGAATAGTTCTTGAGAATCAGAATATGAATAGGAAAATACAAGTTTATGATACCAGGTTTAAATTCGCAGAAAAACTAAGGTGTAAAAAACAGAATAGTCCTTGAGAATCAAAATATGAATAGGAAACTATAAGTTTATGATACCAAGTTTAAATTGGTAGAAAAACTAGGGTGTAAAAACAGAATAGTCCTTGAGATTCGGAATATGAATAGGAAAATACAAGTTTATGATACCAGGTTTAAATTCGCAGAAAAACTAAGGCGTAGAAAACAGAATAGTTCTTGAGAATCCAAATCAGAATATGAATATACAAGTTTAAGATACCAGGTTTAAATTCGCAAAAAAACTAAGGTGTAAAAAACAGAATAGTTCTTAAGAATCAAAATATAAATAGGAAAATATAAGTTTATGATACCAGGTTTTAATTCGCAGAAAAATTAAGGTGTAAAAAACAGAATAGTCCTTGAGAATCAAAATATGAATAGGAAAATATAAGTTTATAATACCAAGTTTAAATTAGAAAAACTAAGGTGTAAAAAAACAGTTAGTTCTTGAGAATCAAAATATGAATAGGAAAATACAAGTTTATGATACTAGGTTTAAATTCGAAGAAAAACTAAGGTGTAAAAAACAGAATAGTCCTTGAGAATTAAAATATGAATAGGAAAATATAAGTTTATGATACCAAGTTTAAATTGGTAGAAAAACTAGGGTTTAAAAACAGAATAGTCCTTGAGAATCGGAATATGAATAGGAAAATACAAGTTTATGATACCAGGTTTAAATTCGCAGAAAAACTAAGGTGTAAAAAACAGAATAGTCCTTGAGAATTAAAATATGAATAGGAAAATATAAGTTTATGATACCAAGTTTAAATTAGTAGAAAAAATAGGGTTTACAAAAACAGAATAGTTCTTGAGAATCAGAATATGAATAGGAAAATACAAGTTTATGATACCAGGTTTAAATTCGCAGAAAAACTAAGGTGTAAAAAACAGAATAGTCCTTGAGAATCAAAATATGAATAGGAAACTATAAGTTTATGATACCAAGTTTAAATTGGTAGAAAAACTAGGGTGTAAAAACAGAATAGTCCTTGAGATTCGGAATATGAATAGGAAAATACAAGTTTATGATACCAGGTTTAAATTCGCAGAAAAACTAAGGCGTAGAAAACAGAATAGTTCTTGAGAATCCAAATCAGAATATGAATATACAAGTTTAAGATACCAGGTTTAAATTCGCAAAAAAACTAAGGTGTAAAAAACAGAATAGTCCTTGATGATCGAAATATGAATAGGAAAATATAAGTTTAAGATACCAGGTTTAAATTCGTATAAAAACTAAGGTGTAAAAGACAGAATAGTCCTTGAGAATCAGAATATGAATATGAAATACAAGTTCATCATACCAGGTTTAAATTCGTAGAAAAAAACTAATTTGGAAAAAACAGAACAGTCCTTGAGAATCAAAATCAGAATATGAATATACATGTCTATGATACCAGGTTTAAATTCGCAGAAAAACTAAGGTATAAAAAACAGAATAGTTCTTGAGAAACAAAATATAAATAGGAAAATATAAGTTTATGATAACAGGTTTAAATTCGCAGAAAAACTAAGGTGTAAAAAACAGAATAGTCCTTGAGAATCAGAATATGAATAGGAAAATCCAAGTTTATGATAAAAGGTTTAAATTCGAGAGAAAAACTAAAGCGTAGAAAACAGAATAGTCCTTGAGAATCAATATCAACATATGAATATAAATTTTTATGATACCAGGTTTAAATTCGCAAAAAAACTAAGGTGTAAAAAACAGAATAGTCCTTGAAAGTTAAAATATGAAAATATAAGTTTATGATACCAAGTTTAAATTAGTAGAAAAACTAGGATGTAAAAAAACAGAATAGTTCTTGAGAATCGAAATATGAATAGGAAAATATAAGTTAATAATACCAGGTTTAAATTGGTAGAAAAACTAGGGTGTAAAAAAACAGAATAGTTCTTGAGAATCAGAATATGAATAGGAAAATACAAGTTTATGATACTAGGTTTAAATTCGAAGAAAAACTAAGGTGTAAAAAACAGAATAGTCCTTGAGAATTAAAATATGAATAGGAAAATATAAGTTTATGATACCAAGTTTAAATTGGTAGAAAAACTAGGGTGTAAAAACAGAATAGTCCTTGAGAATCGGAATATGAATAGGAAAATACAAGTTTATGATACCAGGTTTAAATTCGCAGAAAAACTAAGGCGTAGAAAACAGAATAGTTCTTGAGAATCAAAATCAGAATATGAATATACAAGTTTAAGATACCAGGTTTAAATTCGCAAAAAAACTAAGGTGTAAAAAACAGAATAGTCCTTGATGATCGAAATATGAATAGGAAAATATAAGATTATGATACCAGGTTTAAATTCGTAGAAAAACTAAGGTGTAAAAGACAGAATAGTCCTTGAGAATCAGAATATGAATAAGAAATACAAGTTTATTTTACCAGGTTTAAATTCGTAGAAAAAAACTAATTTGGAAAAAACAGAACAGTCCTTGAGAATCAAAATCAGAATATGAATATACAAGTTTATGATACCAGGTTTAAATACGCAGATAAACTAAGGTGTAAAAAACAGAATAGTTCTTAAGAATCAAAATATAAATAGGAAAATATAAGTTTATGATACCAGGTTTTAATTCGCAGAAAAATTAAGGTGTAAAAAAAAAATAGTCCTTGAGAATCAAAATATGAATAGGAAACTATACGTTTATGATACCAAGTTTAAATTGGTAGAAAAACTAGGGTGTAAAAACAGAATAGTCCTTGAGAATCGGAATATGAATAGGAAAATACAAGTTTATGATACCAGGTTTAAATTCGCAAAAAAAACTAAGGTGTAAAAAACAGAATAGTCCTTGAGAATCGAAATATGAATAGAAAAATATAAGTTTATAATACCAAGTTTAAATTAGTAGAAAAACTAAGGTGTAAAAAAACAGAATAGTTCTTGAGAATCAAAATATGAATAGGAAAATACAAGTTTATGATACTAGGTTTAAATTCGAAGAAAAACTAAGGTGTAAAAAACAGAATAGTCCTTGAGAATTAAAATATGAATAGGAAAATATAAGTTTATGATACCAAGTTTAAATTGGTAGAAAAACTAGGGTGTAAAAACAGAATAGTCATTGAGAATCGGAATATGAATAGGAAAATACAAGTTTATGATACCAGGTTTAAATTCGCAAAAAAAACTAAGGTGTAAAAAACAGAATAGTCCTTGAGAATCGAAATATGAATAGGAAAATATAAATTTATAATACCAAGTTTAAATTAGTAGAACAACTAAGGTGTAAAAAAACAGAATAGTTCTTGAGAATCAAAATATGAATAGGAAAATACAAGTTTATGATACCAGGTTTAAATTCGCAGAAAAACTAAGGTGTAATAAACAGAATAGTCCTTGACAATTAAAATATGAATAGGAAAATATAAGTTTATGATACCAAGTTTAAATTAGTAGAAAAAATAGGGTTTAAAAAAACAGAATAGTTTTTGAGAATCAGAATATGAATAGGAAAATACAAGTTTATGATACCAGGTTTAAATTCGCAGAAAAACTAAGGTGTAAAAAACAGAATAGTCCTTGAGAATCAAAATATGAATAGGAAACTATAAGTTTATGATACCAAGTTTAAATTGGTAGAAAAACTAGGGTGTAAAAACAGAATAGTCCTTGAGAATCAAAATATGAATAGGAAAATACAAGTTTATGATACTAGGTTTAAATTCGAAGAAAAACTAAGGTGTAAAAAACAGAATAGTCCTTGAGAATTAAAATATGAATAGGAAAATATAAGTTTATGATACCAAGTTTAAATTGGTAGAAAAACTAGGGTGTAAAAACAGAATAGTCCTTGAGAATCGGAATATGAATAGGAAAATACAAGTTTATGATACCAGGTTTAAATTCGCAGAAAAACTAAGGCGTAGAAAACAGAATAGTTCTTGAGAATCAAAATCAGAATATGAATATACAAGTTTAAGATACCAGGTTTAAATTCGCAAAAAAACTAAGGTGTAAAAAACAGAATAGTCCTTGATGATCGAAATATGAATAGGAAAATATAAGATTATGATACCAGGTTTAAATTCGTAGAAAAACTAAGGTGTAAAAGACAGAATAGTCCTTGAGAATCAGAATATGAATAAGAAATACAAGTTTATCATACCAGGTTTAAATTCGTAGAAAAAAACTAATTTGGAAAAAACAGAAAAGTCCTTGAGAATCAAAATCAGAATATGAATATACAAGTTTATGATACCAGGTTTAAATACGCAGAAAAACTAAGGTGTAAAAAACAGAATAGTTCTTAAGAATCAAAATATAAATAGGAAAATATAAGTTTATGATACCAGGTTTTAATTCGCAGAAAAAAATTAAGGTGTAAAAAAAAAATAGTCCTTGAGAATCAAAATATGAATAGGAAACTATAAGTTTATGATACCAAGTTTAAATTGGTAGAAAAACTAGGGTGTAAAAACAGAATAGTCCTTGAGAATCGGAATATGAATAGGAAAATACAAGTTTATGATACCAGGTTTAAATTCGCAAAAAAAACTAAGGTGTAAAAAACAGAATAGTCCTTGAGAATCGAAATATGAATAGGAAAATATAAGTTTATAATACCAAGTTTAAATTAGTAGAAAAACTAAGGTGTAAAAAAACAGAATAGTTCTTGAGAATCAAAATATGAATAGGAAAATACAAGTTTATGATACTAGGTTTAAATTCGAAGAAAAACTAAGGTGTAAAAAACAGAATAGTCCTTGAGAATTAAAATATGAATAGGAAAATATAAGTTTATGATACCAAGTTTAAATTGGTAGAAAAATTAGGGTGTAAAAACAGAATAGTCATTGAGAATCGGAATATGAATAGGAAAATACAAGTTTATGATACCAGGTTTAAATTCGCAAAAAAAACTAAGGTGTAAAAAACAGAATAGTCCTTGAGAATCGAAATATGAATAGGAAAATATAAATTTATAATACCAAGTTTAAATTAGTAGAACAACTAAGGTGTAAAAAAACAGAATAGTTCTTGAGAATCAAAATATGAATAGGAAAATACAAGTTTATGATACCAGGTTTAAATTCGTAGAAAAACTAAGGTGTAATAAACAGAATAGTCCTTGACAATTAAAATATGAATAGGAAAATATAAGTTTATGATACCAAGTTTAAATTAGTAGAAAAAATAGGGTTTAAAAAAACAGAATAGTTCTTGAGAATCAGAATATGAATAGGAAAATACAAGTTTATGATACCAGGTTTAAATTCGCAGAAAAACTAAGGTGTAAAAAACAGAATAGTCCTTGAGAATCAAAATATGAATAGGAAACTATAAGTTTATGATACCAGGTTTAAATTCGTAGAAAAACTAAGGTGTAAAAGACAGAATAGTCCTTGAGAATCAGAATATGAATATGAAATACAAGTTTATCATACCAGGTTTAAATTCGTAGAAAAAAACTAATTTGGAAAAAACAGAACAGTCCTTGAGAATCAAAATCAGAATATGAATATACTTGTTTATGATACCAGGTTTAAATTCGCAGAAAAACTAAGGTGTAAAAAACAGAATAGTTCTTGAGAAACAAAATATAAATAGGAAAATATAAGTTTATGATACCAGGTTTAAATTCGCAGAATAACACTAAGGTGTAAAAAACAGAATAGTCTTTGAGAATCAAAATATGAATATTAAACTATAAGTTTATGATACCAGGTTTAAATTCGTAGAAAAACTAAGGTGTAAAAGACAGAATAGTCCTTGAGAATCAGAATATGAATAAGAAATACAAGTATATCATACCAGGTTTAAATTCGTAGAAAAAAACTAATTTGGAAAAAACAGAACAGTCCTTGAGAATCAAAATCAGAATATGAAAATACAAGTTTATGATACCAGGTTTAAATTCGCAGAAAAACTAAGGTGTAAAAAACCGAAGAGTTCTTAAGAATCAAAATATAAATAGGAAAATATAAGTTTATGATACCAGGTTTTAATTCGCAGAAAAATTAAGGTGTAAAAAACAGAATAGTCCTTGAGAATCAAAATATGAATAGGAAAATATAAGTTTATAATACCAAGTTTAAATTAGTAGAAAAACTAAGGTGTAAAAAAACAGTTAGTTCTTGAGAATCAAAATATGAATAGGAAAATACAAGTTTATGATACTAGGTTTAAATTCGAAGAAAAACTAAGGTGTAAAAAACAGAATAGTCCTTGAGAATTAAAATATGAATAGGAAAATATAAGTTTATGATACGAAGTTTAAATTGGTAGAAAAACTAGGGTGTAAAAACAGAATAGTCCTTGAGAATCGGAATATGAATAGGAAAATACAAGTTTATGATACCAGGTTTAAATTCGCAAAAAAAACTAAGGTGTAAAAAACAGAATAGTCCTTGAGAATCGAAATATGAATAGGAAAATATAAATTTATAATACCAAGTTTAAATTAGTAGAAAAACTAAGGTGTAAAAAAACAGTATAGTTCTTGAGAATTAAAATATGAATAGGAAAATACAAGTTTATGATAACAGGTTTAAATTCGCAGAAAAACTAAGGTGTAAAAAACAGAATAGTTCTTGAGAATCAGAATATGAATAGGAAAATACAAGTTT
Organism: Metellina segmentata; assembly: GCA_947359465.1. Classification (NCBI taxonomy): domain Eukaryota; kingdom Metazoa; phylum Arthropoda; class Arachnida; order Araneae; family Tetragnathidae; genus Metellina; species Metellina segmentata. The sequence goes on along the minus strand of OX375881.1, from coordinate 24,607,746 downwards.
ATGATACCAGGTTTAAATTCGCAGAAAAACTAAGGCGTAAAAAACAGAATAGTCCTTGAGAATCAAAATATGAATAGGAAACTATAAGTTTATGATACCAAGTTTAAATTGGTAGAAAAACTAGGGTGTAAAAACAGAATAGTCCTTCAGAATCGGAATATGAATAGGAAAATACAAGTTTATGATACCAGGTTTAAATTCGCAAAAAAAACTAAGGTGTAAAAAACAGAATAGTCCTTGAGAATCGAAATATGAATAGGAAAATACAAGTTTATGATACTAGGTTTAAATTCGAAGAAAAACTAAGGTGTAAAAAACAGAATAGTCCTTGAGAATTAAAATATGAATAGGAAAATATAAGTTTATGATACCAAGTTTAAATTAGTAGAAAAAATAGGGTTTAAAAAAACAGAATAGTTCTTGAGAATCAGAATATGAATAGGAAAATACAAGTTTATGATACCAGGTTTAAATTCGCAGAAAAACTAAGGTGTAAAAAACAGAATAGTCCTTGAGAATCAAAATATGAATAGGAAACTATAAGTTTATGATACCAGGTTTAAATTCGTAGAAAAACTAAGGTGTAAAAGACAGAATAGTCCTTGAGAATCAGAATATGAATATGAAATACAAGTTTATCATACCAGGTTTAAATTCGTAGAAAAAAACTAATTTGGAAAAAACAGAACAGTCCTTGAGAATCAAAATCAGAATATGAATATACTTGTTTATGATACCAGGTTTAAATTCGCAGAAAAACTAAGGTGTAAAAAACAGAATAGTTCTTGAGAAACAAAATATAAATAGGAAAATATAAGTTTATGATACCAGGTTTAAATTCGCAGAATAACACTAAGGTGTAAAAAACAGAATAGTCTTTGAGAATCAAAATATGAATATTAAACTATAAGTTTATGATACCAGGTTTAAATTCGTAGAAAAACTAAGGTGTAAAAGACAGAATAGTCCTTGAGAATCAGAATATGAATAAGAAATACAAGTATATCATACCAGGTTTAAATTCGTAGAAAAAAACTAATTTGGAAAAAACAGAACAGTCCTTGAGAATCAAAATCAGAATATGAAAATACAAGTTTATGATACCAGGTTTAAATTCGCAGAAAAACTAAGGTGTAAAAAACCGAAGAGTTCTTAAGAATCAAAATATAAATAGGAAAATATAAGTTTATGATACCAGGTTTTAATTCGCAGAAAAATTAAGGTGTAAAAAACAGAATAGTCCTTGAGAATCAAAATATGAATAGGAAAATATAAGTTTATAATACCAAGTTTAAATTAGTAGAAAAACTAAGGTGTAAAAAAACAGTTAGTTCTTGAGAATCAAAATATGAATAGGAAAATACAAGTTTATGATACTAGGTTTAAATTCGAAGAAAAACTAAGGTGTAAAAAACAGAATAGTCCTTGAGAATTAAAATATGAATAGGAAAATATAAGTTTATGATACGAAGTTTAAATTGGTAGAAAAACTAGGGTGTAAAAACAGAATAGTCCTTGAGAATCGGAATATGAATAGGAAAATACAAGTTTATGATACCAGGTTTAAATTCGCAAAAAAAACTAAGGTGTAAAAAACAGAATAGTCCTTGAGAATCGAAATATGAATAGGAAAATATAAATTTATAATACCAAGTTTAAATTAGTAGAAAAACTAAGGTGTAAAAAAACAGTATAGTTCTTGAGAATTAAAATATGAATAGGAAAATACAAGTTTATGATAACAGGTTTAAATTCGCAGAAAAACTAAGGTGTAAAAAACAGAATAGTTCTTGAGAATCAGAATATGAATAGGAAAATACAAGTTTATGATACCAGGTTTAAATTCGCAGAAAAACTAAGGCGTAAAAAACAGAATAGTCCTTGAGAATCAAAATATGAATAGGAAACTATAAGTTTATGATACCAAGTTTAAATTGGTAGAAAAACTAGGGTGTAAAAACAGAATAGTCCTTCAGAATCGGAATATGAATAGGAAAATACAAGTTTATGATACCAGGTTTAAATTCGCAAAAAAAACTAAGGTGTAAAAAACAGAATAGTCCTTGAGAATCGAAATATGAATAGGAAAATACAAGTTTATGATACTAGGTTTAAATTCGAAGAAAAACTAAGGTGTAAAAAACAGAATAGTCCTTGAGAATTAAAATATGAATAGGAAAATATAAGTTTATGATACCAAGTTTAAATTGGTAGAAAAACTAGGGTGTAAAAACAGAATAGTCATTGAGAATCGGAATATGAATAGGAAAATACAAGTTTATGATACCAGGTTTAAATTCGCAAAAAAAACTAAGGTGTAAAAAACAGAATAGTCCTTGAGAATCGAAATATGAATAGGAAAATATAAATTTATAATACCAAGTTTAAATTAGTAGAACAACTAAGGTGTAAAAAAACAGCATAGTTCTTGAGAATCAAAATATGAATAGGAAAATACAAGTTTATGATACCAGGTTTAAATTCGCAGAAAAACTAAGGTGTAATAAACAGAATAGTCCTTGACAATTAAAATATGAATAGGAAAATATAAGTTTATGATACCAAGTTTAAATTAGTAGAAAAAATAGGGTTTAAAAAAACAGAATAGTTCTTGAGAATCAGAATATGAATAGGAAAATACAAGTTTATGATACCAGGTTTAAATTCGCAGAAAAACTAAGGTGTAAAAAACAGAATAGTCCTTGAGAATCAAAATATGAATAGGAAACTATAAGTTTATGATACCAGGTTTAAATTCGTAGAAAAACTAAGGTGTAAAAGACAGAATAGTCCTTGAGAATCAGAATATGAATAGGAAATACAAGTTTATCATACCAGGTTTAAATTCGTAGCAAAAACTAATTTGGAAAAAACAGAACAGTCCTTGAGAATCAAAATCAGAATATGAATATACTTGTTTATGATACCAGGTTTAAATTCGCAGAAAAACTAAGGTGTAAAAAACAGAATAGTTCTTGAGAAACAAAATATAAATAGGAAAATATAAGTTTATGATACCAGGTTTAAATTCGCAGAAAAATTAAGGTGTAAAAAACAGAATAGTCCTTGAGAATCAAAATATGAATAGGAAAATATAAGTTTATAATACCAAGTTTAAATTAGTAGAAAAACTAAGGTGTAAAAAAACAGTTAGTTCTTGAGAATCAAAATATGAATAGGAAAATACAAGTTTATGATACTAGGTTTAAATTCGAAGAAAAACTAAGGTGTAAAAAACAGAATAGTCCTTGAGAATTAAAATATGAATAGGAAAATATAAGTTTATGATACGAAGTTTAAATTGGTAGAAAAACTAGGGTGTAAAAACAGAATAGTCCTTGAGAATCGGAATATGAATAGGAAAATACAAGTTTATGATACCAGGTTTAAATTCGCAAAAAAAACTAAGGTGTAAAAAACAGAATAGTCCTTGAGAATCGAAATATGAATAGGAAAATATAAATTTATAATACCAAGTTTAAATTAGTAGAAAAACTAAGGTGTAAAAAAACAGAATAGTTCTTGAGAATTAAAATATGAATAGGAAAATACAAGTTTATGATAACAGGTTTAAATTCGCAGAAAAACTAAGGTGTAAAAAACAGAATAGTCCTTGAGAATTAAAATATGAATAGGAAAATATAAGTTTATGATACCAAGTTTAAATTAGTAGAAAAAATAGGGTTTACAAAAACAGAATAGTTCTTGAAAATCAGAATATGAATAGGAAAATACAAGTTTATGATACCAGGTTTAAATTCGCAGAAAAACTAAGGTGTAAAAAACAGAATAGTCCTTGAGAATCAAAATATGAATAGGAAACTATAAGTTTATGATACCAAGTTTAAATTGGTAGAAAAACTAGTGTGTAAAAACGGAATAGTCCTTCAGAATCGGAATATGAATAGGAAAATACAAGTTTATGATACCAGGTTTAAATTCGCAAAAAAAACTAAGGTGTAAAAAACAGAATAGTCCTTGAGAATCGAAATATGAATAGGAAAATACAAGTTTATGATACTAGGTTTAAATTCGAAGAAAAACTAAGGTGTAAAAAACAGAATAGTCCTTGAGAATTAAAATATGAATAGGAAAATATAAGTTTATGATACCAAGTTTAAATTGGTAGAAAAACTAGGGTGTAAAAACAGAATAGTCATTGAGAATCGGAATATGAATAGGAAAATACAAGTTTATGATACCAGGTTTAAATTCGCAAAAAAAACTAAGGTGTAAAAAACAGAATAGTCCTTGAGAATCGAAATATGAATAGGAAAATATAAATTTATAATACCAAGTTTAAATTAGTAGAACAACTAAGGTGTAAAAAAACAGAATAGTTCTTGAGAATCAAAATATGAATAGGAAAATACAAGTTTATGATACCAGGTTTAAATTCGCAGAAAAACTAAGGTGTAATAAACAGAATAGTCCTTGACAATTAAAATATGAATAGGAAAATATAAGTTTATGATACCAAGTTTAAATTAGTAGAAAAAATAGGGTTTAAAAAAACAGAATAGTTCTTGAGAATCAGAATATGAATAGGAAAATACAAGTTTATGATACCAGGTTTAAATTCGCAGAAAAACTAAGGTGTAAAAAACAGAATAGTCCTTGAGAATCAAAATATGAATAGGAAACTATAAGTTTATGATACCAAGTTTAAATTGGTAGAAAAACTAGGGTGTAAAAACAGAATAGTCCTTGAGATTCGGAATATGAATAGGAAAATACAAGTTTATGATACCAGGTTTAAATTCGCAGAAAAACTAAGGCGTAGAAATTAGAATAGTTCTTGAGAATCAAAATCAGAATATGAATATACAAGTTTAAGATACCAGGTTTAAATTCGCAAAAAAACTAAGGTGTAAAAAACAGAATAGTCCTTGATGATCGAAATATGAATAGGAAAATATAAGTTTATGATACCAGGTTTAAATTCGTAGAAAAACTAAGGTGTAAAAGACAGAATAGTCCTTGAGAATCAGAATATGAATAGGAAATACAAGTTTATCATACCAGGTTTAAATTCGTAGAAAAAAACTAATTTGGAAAAAACAGAACAGTCCTTGAGAATCAAAATCAGAATATGAATATACTTGTTTATGATACCAGGTTTAAATTTGCAGAAAAACTAAGGTGTAAAAAACAGAATAGTTCTTGAGAAACAAAATATAAATAGGAAAATATAAGTTTATGATACCAGGTTTAAATTCGCAGAAAAACTAAGGTGTAAAAAACAGAATAGTCTTTGAGAATCAAAATATGAATATTAAACTATAAGTTTATGATACCAGGTTTAAATTCGTAGAAAAACTAAGGTGTAAAAGACAGAATAGTCCTTGAGAATCAGAATATGAATAAGAAATACAAGTATATCATACCAGGTTTAAATTCGTAGAAAAAAACTAATTTGGAAAAAACAGAACAGTCCTTGAGAATCAAAATCAGAATATGAAAATACAAGTTTATGATACCAGGTTTAAATTCGCAGAAAAACTAAGGTGTAAAAAAAAGAATAGTTCTTAAGAATCAAAATATAAATAGGAAAATATAAGTTTATGATACCAGGTTTTAATTCGCAGAAAAATTAAGGAGTAAAAAACAGAATAGTCCTTGAGAATCAAAATATGAATAGGAAAATATAAGTTTATAATACCAAGTTTAAATTAGTAGAAAAACTAAGGTGTAAAAAAACAGTTAGTTCTTGAGAATCAAAATATGAATAGGAAAATACAAGTTTATGATACTAGGTTTAAATTCGAAGAAAAACTAAGGTGTAAAAAACAGAATAGTCCTTGAGAATTAAAATATGAATAGGAAAATATAAGTTTATGATACCAAGTTTAAATTGGTAAAAAAACTAGGGTGTAAAAACAGAATAGTCCTTGATAATCGGAATATGAATAGGAGAATACAAGTTTATGATACCAGGTTTAAATTCGCATAAAAAACTAAGGTGTAAAAAACAGAATAGTCCTTGAGAATCGAAATATGAATAGGAAAATATAAATTTATAATACCAAGTTTAATTTAGTAGAAAAACTAAGGTGTAAAAAAACAGAATAGTTCTTGAGAATTAAAATATGAATAGGAAAATACAAGTTTATGATAACAGGTTTAAATTCGCAGAAAAACTAAGGTGTAAAAAACAGAATAGTCCTTGAGAATTAAAATATGAATAGGAAAATATAAGTTTATGATACCAAGTTTAAATTAGTAGAAAAAATAGGGTTTACAAAAACAGAATAGTTCTTGAGAATCAGAATATGAATAGGAAAATACAAGTTTATGATACCAGGTTTAAATTCGCAGAAAAACTAAGGTGTAAAAAACAGAATAGTCCTTGAGAATCAAAATATGAATAGGAAACTATAAGTTTATGATACCAAGTTTAAATTGGTAGAAAAACTAGGGTGTAAAAACAGAATAGTCCTTGAGATTCGGAATATGAATAGGAAAATACAAGTTTATGATACCAGGTTTAAATTCGCAGAAAAACTAAGGCGTAGAAAACAGAATAGTTCTTGAGAATCCAAATCAGAATATGAATATACAAGTTTAAGATACCAGGTTTAAATTCGCAAAAAAACTAAGGTGTAAAAAACAGAATAGTCCTTGATGATCGAAATATGAATAGGAAAATATAAGTTTATGATACCAGGTTTAAATTCGTATAAAAACTAAGGTGTAAAAGACAGAATAGTCCTTGAGAATCAGAATATGAATAGGAAATACAAGTTTATCATACCAGGTTTAAATTCGTAGAAAAAAACTAATTTGGAAAAAACAGAACAGTCCTTGAGAATCAAAATCAGAATATGAATATACTTGTTTATGATACCAGGTTTAAATTCGCAGAAAAACTAAGGTGTAAAAAACAGAATAGTTCTTGAGAAACAAAATATAAATAGGAAAATATAAGTTTATGATACCAGGTTTAAATTCGCAGAAAAACTAAGGTGTAAAAAACAGAATAGTCTTTGAGAATCAAAATATGAATATTAAACTATAAGTTTATGATACCAGGTTTAAATTCGTAGAAAAACTAAGGTGTAAAAAACAGAATAGTCCTTGAGAATCAGAATATGAATAGGAAAATCCAAGTTTATGATACCAAGTTTAAATTTGTAGAAAAACTAAGGTGAAAAAAACAGAAAAGTTTATGTGAATCAAAATATGAATAGGAAAATACAAGTTTATGATACCAGGTTTAAATGCGCAGAAAAACTAAGGTGTAAAAAATAGAATAGTCCTTGAGAATTAAAATATGAATAGGAAAATATAAGTTTATGATACCAAGTTTAAATTAGTAGAAAAACTAGGGTGTAAAAAAAGAGAATAAATCTTGAGAATCAGAATATGAATAGGAAAATACAAGTTTATGATACAAGGTTTAAATTTGCAGAAAAACTAAGGTGTAAAAAACAGAATAGTCCTTGAGAATCAAAATATGAATAGGAAAATCCAAGTTTATGATAAAAGGTTTAAATTCGAGAGAAAAACTAATGCGTAGAAAACAGAATAGTCCTTGAGAATCAATATCAACATATGAATATAAATTTTTATGATACCAGGTTTAAATTCGCAAAAAAACTAAGGTGTAAAAAACAGAATAGTCCTTGAAAGTTAAAATATGAATAGGAAACTATAAGTTTATGATACCAAGTTTAAATTGGTAGAAAAACTAGGGTGTAAAAACAGAATAGTCCTTGAGATTCGGAATATGAATAGGAAAATACAAGTTTATGATACCAGGTTTAAATTCGCAGAAAAACTAAGGCGTAGAAAACAGAATAGTTCTTGAGAATCAAAATCAGAATATGAATATACAAGTTTAAGATACCAGGTTTAAATTCGCAAAAAAACTAAGGTGTAAAAAACAGAATAGTCCTTGATGATCGAAATATGAATAGGAAAATATAAGTTTATGATACCAGGTTTAAATTCGTAGAAAAACTAAGGTGTAAAAGACAGAATAGTCCTTGAGAATCAGAATATGAATAGGAAATACAAGTTTATCATACCAGGTTTAAATTCGTAGAAAAAAACTAATTTGGAAAAAACAGAACAGTCCTTGAGAATCAAAATCAGAATATGAATATACTTGTTTATGATACCAGGTTTAAATTCGCAGAAAAACTAAGGTGTAAAAAACAGAATAGTTCTTGAGAAACAAAATATAAATAGGAAAATATAAGTTTATGATGCCAGGTTTAAATTCGCAGAAAAACTAAGGTGTAAAAAACAGAATAGTCTTTGAGAATCAAAATATGAATATTAAACTATAAGTTTATGATACCAGGTTTAAATTCGTAGAAAAACTAAGGTGTAAAAGACAGAATAGTCCTTGAGAATCAGAATATGAATAAGAAATACAAGTATATCATACCAGGTTTAAATTCGTAGAAAAAAACTAATTTGGAAAAAACAGAACAGTCCTTGAGAATCAAAATCAGAATATGAAAATACAAGTTTATGATACCAGGTTTAAATTCGCAGAAAAACTAAGGTGTAAAAAACAGAATTGTTCTTAAGAATCAAAATATAAATAGGAAAATATAAGTTTATGATACCAGGTTTTAATTCGCAGAAAAATTAAGGAGTAAAAAACAGAATAGTCCTTGAAAGTTAAAATATGAAAATATAAGTTTATTGGTAGAAAAACTAGGGTGTAAAAACAGAATAGTCCTTGAGAATCGGAATATGAATAGGAAAATACAAATTTATGATACCAGGTTTAAATTCGCAAAAAAAAATAAGGTGTAAAAAATAGAATAGTCCTTGAGAATCAAAATCAGAATATGAATATACAAGTTTATGATACCAGGTTTAAATACGCAGAAAAACTAAGGTGTAAAAAACAGAATAGTCCTTGAGAATCAGAATATGAATAGGAAAATCCAAGTTTATGATACCAGGTTTAAATTCGAGAGAAAAACTAAAGCGTAGAAAACAGAATAGTCCTTGAGAATCAATATCAACATATGAATATAAATTTTTATGATACCAGGTTTAAATTCGCAAAAAAACACTAAGGTGTAAAAAACAAAATAGTCCTTGAAAGTCAAAATATGAAAATATAAGTTTATGATACCATGTTTAAATTAGTAGAAAAACTAGGGTGTAAAGAAACAGAATACTTCTTGAGAATCGAAATATGAATAGGAAAATATAAGTTAATAATACCAGGTTTAAATTGGTAGAAAAACTAGGGTGTAAAAAAACAGAATAGTTCTTGAGATTCGGAATATGAATAGGAAAATACAAGTTTATGATACCAGGTTTAAATTCGCAGAAAAACTAAGGCGTGGAAAACAGAATAGTCTTTGAGAATCAATATCAGAATATAAATATACATTTTTATGATACCAGGTTTAAATTCGCAAAAAAACTAAGGTGTAAAAAACAGAATAGTCCTTGAAAGTCAAAATATGAAAATATAAGCTTATGATATCAAGTTTAAATTAGTAGAAAAAATAGGGTTTAAAAAAACAGAATAGTTCTTGAGAATCAGAATATGAATAGGAAAATACAAGTTTATGATACCAGGTTTAAATTCGCAGAAAAACTAAGGTGTAAAAAACAGAATAGTCCTTGAGAATCAAAATATGAATAGGAAACTATAAGTTTATGATACCAAGTTTAAATTGGTAGAAAAACTAGGGTGTAAAAACAGAATAATCCTTGAGATTCAGAATATGAATAGGAAAATACAAGTTTATGATACCAGGTTTAAATTCGCAGAAAAACTAAGGCGTGGAAAACAGAATAATCTTTGAGAATCAGAATATGAATAAGAAATACAAGTTTATCATACCAGGTTTAAATTCGTAGAAAAAAACTAATTTGGAAAAAACAGAACAGTCCTTGAGAATCAAAATCAGAATATGAATATACAAGTTTATGATACCAGGTTTAAATACGCAGAAAAACTAAGGAGTAAAAAACAGAATAGTCCTTGAGAATCAGAATATGAATAGGAAAATCCAAGTTTATGATACCAGGTTTAAATTCGAGAGAAAAACTAAAGCGTAGAAAACAGAATAGTCCTTGAGAATCAATATCAACATATGAATATAAATTTTTATGATACCAGGTTTAAATTCGCAAAAAAACCAAGGTGTAAAAAACAAAATAGTCCTTGAAAGTCAAAATATGAAAATATAAGTTTATGATACCAAGTTTAAATTAGTAGAAAAACTAGGGTGTAAAGAAACAGAATACTTCTTGAGAATCGAAATATGAATAGGAAAATATAAGTTAATAATACCAGGTTTAAATTGGTAGAAAAACTAGGGTGTAAAAAAACAGAATAGTTCTTGAGATTCGGAATATGAATAGGAAAATACAAGTTTATGATACCAGGTTTAAATTCGCAGAAAAACTAAGGCGTGGAAAACAGAATAGTCTTTGAGAATCAATATCAGAATATAAATATACATTTTTATGATACCAGGTTTAAATTCGCAAAAAAACTAAGGTGTAAAAAACAGAATAGTCCTTGAAAGTCAAAATATGAAAATATAAGCTTATGATATCAAGTTTAAATTAGTAGAAAAAATAGGGTTTAAAAAAACAGAATAGTTCTTGAGAATCAGAATATGAATAGGAAAATACAAGTTTATGATACCAGGTTTAAATTCGCAGAAAAACTAAGGCGTGGAAAACAGAATAGTCTTTGAGAATCAGAATATGAATAAGAAATACAAGTTTATCATACCAGGTTTAAATTCGTAGAAAAAAACTAATTTGGAAAAAACAGAACAGTCCTTGAGAATCAAAATCAGAATATGAATATACAAGTTTATGATACCAGGTTTAAATACGCAGAAAAACTAAGGTGTAAAAAACAGAATAGTCCTTGAGAATCAGAATATGAATAGGAAAATCCAAGTTTATGATACCAGGTTTAAATTCGAGAGAAAAACTAAAGCGTAGAAAACAGAATAGTCCTTGAGAATCAATATCAACATATGAATATAAATTTTTATGATACCAGGTTTAAATTCGCAAAAAAACACTAAGGTGTAAAAAACAAAATAGTCCTTGAAAGTCAAAATATGAAAATATAAGTTTATGATACCAAGTTTAAATTAGTAGAAAAACTAGGGTGTAAAGAAACAGAATACTTCTTGAGAATCGAAATATGAATAGGAAAATATAAGTTAATAATACCAGGTTTAAATTGGTAGAAAAACTAGGGTGTAAAAAAACAGAATAGTTCTTGAGATTCGGAATATGAATAGGAAAATACAAGTTTATGATACCAGGTTTAAATTCGCAGAAAAACTAAGGCGTGGAAAACAGAATAGTCTTTGAGAATCAATATCAGAATATAAATATACATTTTTATGATACCAGGTTTAAATTCGCAAAAAAACTAAGGTGTAAAAAACAGAATAGTCCTTGAAAGTCAAAATATGAAAATATAAGCTTATGATATCAAGTTTAAATTAGTAGAAAAAATAGGGTTTAAAAAAACAGAATAGTTCTTGAGAATCAGAATATGAATAGGAAAATACAAGTTTATGATACCAGGTTTAAATTCGCAAAAAAAACTAAGGTGTAAAAAACAGAATAGTCCTTGAGAATCGAAATATGAATAGGAAAATATAAGTTTATAATACCAAGTTTAAATTAGTAGAAAAAATAGGGTTTAAAAAAACAGAATAGTTCTTGAGAATCAGAATATGAAAAAAGAAAATACAAGTTTATGATACCAGGTTTAAATTCGCAGAAAAACTAAGGTGTAAAAAACAGAATAGTGCTTGAGAATCAAAATATGAATAGGAAACTATAAGTTTATGATACCAAGTTTAAATTGGTAGAAAAACTAGGGTGTAAAAACAGAATAGTCCTTGAGATTCGGAATATGAATAGGAAAATACAAGTTTATGATACCAGGTTTAAATTCGCAGAAAAACTAAGGCGTAGAAAACAGAATAGTTCTTGAGAATCAAAATCAGAATATGAATATACAAGTTTAAGATACCAGGTTTAAATTCGCAAAAAAACTAAGGTGTAAAAAACAGAATAGTCCTTGATGATCTAAATATGAATAGGAAAATATAAATTTATGATACCAGGTTTAAATTCGTAGAAAAACTAAGGTGTAAAAGACAGAATAGTCCTTGAGAATCAGAATATGAATAAGAAATGCAAGTTTATCATACCAGGTTTAAATTCGTAGAAAAAAACTAATTTGGAAAAAACAGAACAGTCCTTGAGAATCAAAATCAGAATATGAATTACCAAGTTTAAATTGGTAGAAAAACTAGGGAGTAAAAAAACAGAATAGTTCTTGAGAATCAGAATATGGATGGCAAAATACAAGTTTATGATACCAGGTTTAAATTCGCAGAAAAACTAAGGCGTAGAAAACAGAATAGTTCTTGAGAATCAAAATCAGAATATGAATATACAAGTTTAAGATACCAGGTTTAAATTCGCAAAAAAACTAAGGTGTAAAAAACAGAATAGTCCTTGATGATCGAAATATGAATAGGAAAATATAAGTTTATGATACCAGGTTTAAATTCGTAGAAAAACTAAGTTATAAAAGACAGAATAGTCCTTGAGAATCAAACTATAAATAGGAAAATATAAGTTTATGATACCAGGTTTAAATTAGCAGAAAAACTAAGGTGTAAAAAACAGAATAGTCCCTGAGAATCAAAATATGAATAGGAAACTATAAGTTTATGATACCAAGTTTAAATTGGTAGAAAAACTAGGGTGTAAAAACAGAATAGTCCTTGAGAATCGGAATATGAATAGGAAAATACAAGTTTATGATACCAGGTTTAAATTCGCAAAAAAAACTAAGGTGTAAAAAACAGAATAGTCCTTGAGAATCGAAATATGAATATGAAAATATAAGTTTATGATACCAAGTTTAAATTAGTAGAAAAACTAGGGTGTAAAGAAACAGAATACTTCTTGAGAATCGAAATATGAATAGGAAAATATAAGTTAATAATACCAGGTTTAAATTGGTAGAAAAACTAGGGTGTAAAAAAACAGAATAGTTCTTGAGATTCGGAATATGAATAGGAAAATACAAGTTTATGATACCAGGTTTAAATTCGCAGAAAAACTAAGGCGTGGAAAACAGAATAGTCTTTGAGAATCAATATCAGAATATAAATATACATTTTTATGATACCAGGTTTAAATTCGCAAAAAAACACTAAGGTGTAAAAAACAGAATAGTCCTTGAAAGTCAAAATATGAAAATATAAGCTTATGATATCAAGTTTAAATTAGTAGAAAAAATAGGGTTTAAAAAAACAGAATAGTTCTTGAGAATCAGAATATGAATAGGAAAATACAAGTTTATGATACCAGGTTTAAATTCGCAGAAAAACTAAGGTGTAAAAAACAGAATAGTCCTTGAGAATCAAAATATGAATAGGAAACTATAAGTTTATGATACCAAGTTTAAATTGGTAGAAAAACTAGGGTGTAAAAACAGAATAATCCTTGAGATTCGGAATATGAATAGGAAAATACAAGTTTATGATACCAGGTTTAAATTCGCAGAAAAACTAAGGCGTGGAAAACAGAATAGTCTTTGAGAATCAGAATATGAATAAGAAATACAAGTTTATCATACCAGGTTTAAATTCGTAGAAAAAAACTAATTTGGAAAAAACAGAACAGTCCTTGAGAATCAAAATCAGAATATGAATATACAAGTTTATGATACCAGGTTTAAATACGCAGAAAAACTAAGGTGTAAAAAACAGAATAGTCCTTGAGAATTAGAATATGAATAGGAAAATCCAAGTTTATGATACCAGGTTTAAATTCGAGAGAAAAACTAAAGCGTAGAAAACAGAATAGTCCTTGAGAATCAATATCAACATATGAATATAAATTTTTATGATACCAGGTTTAAATTCGCAAAAAAACACACTAAGGTGTAAAAAACAAAATAGTCCTTGAAAGTCAAAATATGAAAATATAAGTTTATGATACCAAGTTTAAATTAGTAGAAAAACTAGGGTGTAAAGAAACATAATACTTCTTGAGAATCGAAATATGAATAGGAAAATATAAGTTAATAATACCAGGTTTAAATTGGTAGAAAAACTAGGGTGTAAAAAAACAGAATAGTTCTTGAGATTCGGAATATGAATAGGAAAATACAAGTTTATGATACCAGATTTAAATTCGCAGAAAAACTAAGGCGTGGAAAACAGAATAGTCTTTGAGAATCAATATCAGAATATAAATATACATTTTTATGATACCAGGTTTAAATTCGCAAAAAAACTAAGGTGTAAAAAACAGAATAGTCCTTGAAAGTCAAAATATGAAAATATAAGCTTATGATATCAAGTTTAAATTAGTAGAAAAAATAGGGTTTAAAAAAACCGAATAGTTCTTGAGAATCAGAATATGAATAGGAAAATACAAGTTTATGATACCAGGTTTAAATTCGCAGAAAAACTAAGGTGTAAAAAACAGAATAGTCCTTGAGAATCAAAATATGAATAGGAAACTATAAGTTTATGATACCAAGTTTAAATTGGTAGAAAAACTAGGGTGTAAAAACAGAATAATCCTTGAGATTCGGAATATGAATAGGAAAATACAAGTTTATGATACCAGGTTTAAATTCGCAGAAAAACTAAGGCGTGGAAAACAGAATAGTCTTTGAGAATCAGAATATGAATAAGAAATACAAGTTTATCATACCAGGTTTAAATTCGTAGAAAAAAACTAATTTGGAAAAAACAGAACAGTCCTTGAGAATCAAAATCAGAATATGAATATACAAGTTTATGATACCAGGTTTAAATACGCAGAAAAACTAAGGTGTAAAAAACAGAATAGTCCTTGAGAATTAGAATATGAATAGGAAAATCCAAGTTTATGATACCAGGTTTAAATTCGAGAGAAAAACTAAAGCGTAGAAAACAGAATAGTCCTTGAGAATCAATATCAACATATGAATATAAATTTTTATGATACCAGGTTTAAATTCGCAAAAAAACTAAGGTGTAAAAAACAAAATAGTCCTTGAAAGTCAAAATATGAAAATATAAGTTTATGATACCAAGTTTAAATTAGTAGAAAAACTAGGGTGTAAAGAAACAGAATACTTCTTGAGAATCGAAATATGAATAGGAAAATATAAGTTAATAATACCAGGTTTAAATTGGTAGAAAAACTAGGGTGTAAAAAAACAGAATAGTTCTTGAGATTCGGAATATGAATAGGAAAATACAAGTTTATGATACCAGGTTTAAATTCGCAGAAAAACTAAGGCGTGGAAAACAGAATAGTCTTTGAGAATCAATATCAGAATATAAATATACATTTTTATGATACCAGGTTTAAATTCGCAAAAAAACTAAGGTGTAAAAAACAGAATAGTCCTTGAAAGTCAAAATATGAAAATATAAGCTTATGATATCAAGTTTAAATTAGTAGAAAAAATAGGGTTTAAAAAAACAGAATAGTTCTTGAGAATCAGAATATGAATAGGAAAATACAAGTTTATGATACCAGGTTTAAATTCGCAGAAAAACTAAGGTGTAAAAAACAGAATAGTCCTTGAGAATCAAAATATGAATAGGAAACTATAAGTTTATGATACCAAGTTTAAATTGGTAGAAAAACTAGGGTGTAAAAACAGAATAATCCTTGAGATTCGGAATATGAATAGGAAAATACAAGTTTATGATACCAGGTTTAAATTCGCAGAAAAACTAAGGCGTGGAAAACAGAATAGTCTTTGAGAATCAGAATATGAATAAGAAATACAAGTTTATCATACCAGGTTTAAATTCGTAGAAAAAAACTAATTTGGAAAAAACAGAACAGTCCTTGAGAATTAAAATATGAATAGAAAAATATAAGTTTATGATACCAAGTTTAAATTGGTAGAAAAACTAGGGTGTAAAAACAGAATAGTCCTTGAGAATCGGAATATGAATAGGAAAATACAAGTTTATGATACCAGGTTTAAATTCGCAAAAAAAACTAAGGTGTAAAAAACAGAATAGTCCTTGAGAATCGAAATATGAATAGGAAAATATAAATTTATAATACCAAGTTTAAATTAGTAGAACAACTAAGGTGTAAAAAAACAGAATAGTTCTTGAGAATCAAAATATGAATAGGAAAATACAAGTTTATGATACCAGGTTTAAATTCGCAGAAAAACTAAGGTGTAATAAACAGAATAGTCCTTGACAATTAAAATATGAATAGGAAAATATAAGTTAATGATACCAAGTTTAAATTAGTAGAAAAAATAGGGTTTAAAAAAACAGAATAGTTCTTGAGAATCAGAATATGAATAGGAAACTATAAGTTTATGATACTAAGTTTAAATTCGTAGAAAAACTAGGGTGTAAAAACAGAATAGTCCTTGAGAATCAGAATATGAATAAGAAATACAAGTTTATCATACCAGGTTTAAATTCGTAGAAAAAAACTAATTTTGAAAAAACAGAACAGTCCTTGAGAATTAATATCAGAATATGAATATACAAGTTTATGATACCAAGTTTAAATTAGTAGAACAACTAAGGTGGAAAAAAACAGAATAGTTCTTGAGAATCAAAATATGAATAGGAAAATACAAGTTTATGATACCAGGTTTAAATTCGCAGAAAAACTAAGGTGTAATAAACAGAACAGTCCTTGAGAATTAAAATCAGAATATGAATATACAAGTTTATGATACCAGGTTTTAATTCGCAGAAAAATTATGGTGTAAAAAACAGAATAGTCCTTGAGAATCAAAATATGAATAGGAAACTATAAGTTTATGATACCAAGTTTAAATTGGTAGAAAAACTAGGGTGTAAAAACAGAATAGTCCTTGAGAATCGGAATATGAATAGGAAAATACAAGTTTATGATACCAGGTTTAAATTCGCAAAAAAAACTAAGGTGTAAAAAACAGAATAGTCCTTGAGAATCGAAATATGAATAGGAAAATATAAGTTTATAATACCAAGTTTAAATTAGTAGAAAAAATAGGGTTTAAAAAAACAGAATAGTTCTTGAGAATCAGAATATGAAAAAAGAAAATACAAGTTTATGATACCAGGTTTAAATTCGCAGAAAAACTAAGGTGTAAAAAACAGAATAGTGCTTGAGAATCAAAATATGAATAGGAAACTATAAGTTTATGATACCAAGTTTAAATTGGTAGAAAAACTAGGGTGTAAAAACAGAATAGTCCTTGAGAATCGGAATATGAATAGGAAAATACAAGTTTATGATACCAGGTTTAAATTCGCAGAAAAACTAAGGCGTAGAAAACAGAATAGTTCTTGAGAATCAAAATCAGAATATGAATATACAAGTTTAAGATACCAGGTTTAAATTCGCAAAAAAACTAAGGTGTAAAAAACAGAATAGTCCTTGATGATCGAAATATGAATAGGAAAATATAAGTTTATGATACCAGGTTTAAATTCGTAGAAAAACTAAGGTGTAAAAGACAGAATAGTCCTTGAGAATCAGAATATGAATAAGAAATACAAGTTTATCATACCAGGTTTAAATTCGTAGAAAAAAACTAATTTGGAAAAAACAGAACAGTCCTTGAGAATCAAAATCAGAATATGAATTACCAAGTTTAAATTGGTAGAAAAACTAGGGAGTAAAAAAACAGAATAGTTCTTGAGAATCAGAATATGGATGGCAAAATACAAGTTTATGATACCAGGTTTAAATTCGCAGAAAAACTAAGGCGTAGAAAACAGAATAGTTCTTGAGAATCAAAATCAGAATATGAATATACAAGTTTAAGATACCAGGTTTAAATTCGCAAAAAAAACTAAGGTGTAAAAAACAGAATAGTCCTTGATGATCGAAATATGAATAGGAAAATATAAGTTTATGATACCAGGTTTAAATTCGTAGAAAAACTAAGGTGTAAAAGACAGAATAGTCCTTGAGAATCAAACTATAAATAGGAAAATATAAGTTTATGATACCAGGTTTAAATTAGCAGAAAAACTAAGGTGTAAAAAACAGAATAGTCCCTGAGAATCAAAATATGAATAGGAAACTATAAGTTTATGATACCAAGTTTAAATTGGTAGAAAAACTAGGGTGTAAAAACAGAATAGTCCTTGAGAATCGGAATATGAATAGGAAAATACAAGTTTATGATACCAGGTTTAAATTCGCAAAAAAAACTAAGGTGTAAAAAACAGAATAGTCCTTGAGAATCGAAATATGAATAGGAAAATAAAAGTTTATAATACCAAGTTTAAATTAGTAGAAAAACTAAGGTGTAAAAAAAACAGAATAGTTCTTGAGAATCAAAATATGAATAGGAAAATACAAGTTTATGATACCAGGTTTAAATTGGTAGAAAAACTAAGGTGTAAAAAAACAGAATAGTTTATGAGAATCAAAATATGAATTGGAAAATACAAGTTTATGATACCAGGTTTAAATTCGTAGAAAAACTAAGGTGAAAAAAACAGAATAGTCCTTGAGAATCAGAATATGAATAGGAAATACAAGTTTATCATACCAGGTTTAAATTCGTAGAAAAAAACTAATTTGGAAAAAACAGAACAGTCCTTGAGAATCAAAATCAGAATATGAATATACAAGTTTATGATACCAGGTTTAAATTCGCAAAAAAAACTAAGGTGTTAAAAACAGAATAGTCCTTGAGAATCGAAATATGAATAGGAAAATATAAGTTTATAATACCATGTTTAAATTAGTAGAAAAACTAAGGTGTAAAAAAACAGAATAGTTCTTCAGAATCAAAATATGAATAGGAAAATACAAGTTTATGATACCAGGTTTAAATGCGCAGAAAAACAAAGGTGTAAAAAACAGAATAGTCCTTGAGAATTAAAATATGAATAGGAAAATATAAGTTTATGATACCAAGTTTAAATTAGTAGAAAAACTAGGGTGTAAAAAAGAGAATAGTTCTTGAGAATCAGAATATGAATAGGAAAATACAAGTTTATGATACCAGGTTTAAATTTGCAGAAAATCTATGGTGTAAAACACAGAATAGTCCTTGAGAATCAAAATATGAATAGGAAACTATAAGTTTATGATACCAAGTTTAAATTAGTAGAAAAACTAGGGTGTAAAAACAGAATAGTCCTTGAGAATCGGAATATGAATAGGAAAATACAAGTTTATGATACCAGGTTTAAATTCGCAAAAAAAACTAAGGTGTAAAAAACAGAATAGTCCTTGAGAATCGAAATATGAATAGGAAAATATAAGTTTATAATACCAAGTTTAAATTAGTAGAAAAACTAAGGTGTAAAAAAACAGAATAAGTCTTGAGAATCAAAATATGAATAGGAAAATACAAGTTTATGATACCAGGTTAAAATTCGCAGAAAAACTAAGGTGTAAAAAACAGAATTGTCCTTGAGAATTAAAATAGGAATAGAAAATATAAGTTTATGATACCAAGTTTAAATTAGTAGAAAAACTAGGGCGTGAAAAAACAGAATAGTTCTTGAGAATCAGAATATGAATAGGAAAATACAAGTTTATGATACCAGGTTTAAATTCGTAGAAAAACTAAGGTGTAAAAAACAGAATAGTCCTTGAGAATCGAAATATGAATAGGAAACTATAAGTTTATGATACCAAGTTTAAATTAGTAGAAAAACTAGGGTGTAAAAAAAGAGAATAGTTCTTGAGAATCAGAATATGAATAGGAAAATACAAGTTTATGATACCAGGTTTAAATTTGCAGAAAAACTAAGGTGTAAAAAACAGAATAGTCCTTGAGTATCAAAATATGGATAGGAAACTATAAGTTTATGATACCAAGTTTAAATTGGTAGAAAAACTAGGGTGTAAAAACAGAATAGTCCTTGAGAATCGGAATATGAATAGGAAAATACAAGTTTATGATACCAGGTTTAAATTCGCAAAAAAAACTAAGGTGTAAAAAACAGAATAGTCCTTGAGAATCGAAATATAAATAGGAAACTATAAGTTTATGATACCAAGTTTAAATTGGTAGAAAAACTAGGGAGTAAAAAAACAGAATAGTTCTTGAGAATCAGAATATGGATGGCAAAATACAAGTTTATGATACCAGGTTTAAATTCGCAGAAAAACTAAGGCGTAGAAAACAGAATAGTTCTTGAGAATCAAAATCAGAATATGAATATACAAGTTTAAGATACCAGGTTTAAATTCGCAAAAAAACTAAGGTGTAAAAAACAGAATAGTCCTTGATGATCGAAATATGAATAGGAAAATATAAGTTTATGATACCAGGTTTAAATTCGTAGAAAAACTAAGGTGTAAAAGACAGAATAGTCCTTGAGAATCAGAATATGAATAGGAAATACAAGTTTATCATACCAGGTTTAAATTCGTAGAAAAAAACTAATTTGGAAAAAACAGAACAGTCCTTGGGAATCAAAATGAGAATATGAATATACAAGTTTATGATACCAGGTTTAAATTCGCAGAAAAACTAAGGTGTAAAAAACAGAATAGTTCTTGAGAATCAAACTATAAATAGGAAAATATAAGTTTATGATACCAGGTTTAAATTAGCAGAAAAACTAAGGTGTAAAAAACAGAATAGTCCCTGAGAATCAAAATATGAATAGGAAACTATAAGTTTATGATACCAAGTTTAAATTAGTAGAAAAACTAGGGTGTAAAAACAGAATAGTCCTTGAGAATCGGAATATGAATAGGAAAATACAAGTTTATGATACCAGGTTTAAATTCGCAAAAAAAACTAAGGTGTAAAAAACAGAATAGTCCTTGAGAATCGAAATATGAATAGGAAAATATAAGTTTATAATACCAAGTTTAAATTAGTAGAAAAACTAAGGTGTAAAAAAACAGAATAAGTCTTGAGAATCAAAATATGAATAGGAAAATACAAGTTTATGATACCAGGTTAAAATTCGCAGAAAAACTAAGGTGTAAAAAACAGAATTGTCCTTGAGAATTAAAATAGGAATAGAAAATATAAGTTTATGATACCAAGTTTAAATTAGTAGAAAAACTAGGGCGTGAAAAAACAGAATAGTTCTTGAGAATCAGAATATGAATAGGAAAATACAAGTTTATGATACCAGGTTTAAATTCGTAGAAAAACTAAGGTGTAAAAAACAGAATAGTCCTTGAGAATCGAAATATGAATAGGAAACTATAAGTTTATGATACCAAGTTTAAATTAGTAGAAAAACTAGGGTGTAAAAAAAGAGAATAGTTCTTGAGAATCAGAATATGAATAGGAAAATACAAGTTTATGATACCAGGTTTAAATTTGCAGAAAAACTAAGGTGTAAAAAACAGAATAGTCCTTGAGTATCAAAATATGAATAGGAAACTATAAGTTTATGATACCAAGTTTAAATTGGTAGAAAAACTAGGGTGTAAAAACAGAATAGTCCTTGAGAATCGGAATATGAATAGGAAAATACAAGTTTATGATACCAGGTTTAAATTCGCAAAAAAAACTAAGGTGTAAAAAACAGAATAGTCCTTGAGAATCGAAATATAAATAGGAAACTATAAGTTTATGATACCAAGTTTAAATTGGTAGAAAAACTAGGGAGTAAAAAAACAGAATAGTTCTTGAGAATCAGAATATGGATGGCAAAATACAAGTTTATGATACCAGGTTTAAATTTGCAGAAAAACTAAGGTGTAAAAAACAGAATAGTCCTTGAGAATCGAAATATGAATAGGAAACTATAAGTTTATGATACCAAGTTTAAATTGGTAGAAAAACTAGGGAGTAAAAAAACAGAATAGTTCTTGAGAATCAGAATATGGATTGCAAAATACAAGTTTATGATACCAGGTTTAAATTCGCAGAAAAACTAAGGCGTAGAAAACAGAATAGTTCTTGAGAATCAAAATCAGAATATGAATATACAAGTTTAAGATACCAGGTTTAAATTCGAAAAAACTAAGGTGTAAAAAACAGAATAGTCCTTGAGAATCAGAATATGAATAGGAAATACAAGTTTATCATACCAGGTTTAAATTCGTAGAAAAAAACTAATTTGGAAAAAACAGAACAGTCCTTGAGAATCAAAATCAGAATATGAATATACAAGTTTATGATACCAGGTTTAAATTCGCAGAAAAACTAAGGTGTAAAAAACAGAATAGTTCTTGAGAATTAAAATATGAATAGGAAACTATAAGTTTATGATACCAAGTTTAAATTAGTAGAAAAACTAGGGTGTAAAAAAAGAGAATAGTTCTTGAGAATCAGAATATGAATAGGAAAATACAAGTTTATGATACCAGGTTTAAATTTGCAGAAAAACTAAGGTGTAAAAAACAGAATAGTCCTTGAGTATCAAAATATGAATAGGAAACTATAAGTTTATGATACCAAGTTTAAATTGGTAGAAAAACTAGGGTGTAAAAACAGAATAGTCCTTGAGAATCGGAATATGAATAGGAAAATACAAGTTTATGATACCAGGTTTAAATTCGCAAAAAAAACTAAGGTGTAAAAAACAGAATAGTCCTTGAGAATCGAAATATAAATAGGAAACTATAAGTTTATGATACCAAGTTTAAATTGGTAGAAAAACTAGGGAGTAAAAAAACAGAATAGTTCTTGAGAATCAGAATATGGATGGCAAAATACAAGTTTATGATACCAGGTTTAAATTCGCAGAAAAACTAAGGCGTAGAAAACAGAATAGTTCTTGAGAATCAAAATCAGAATATGAATATACAAGTTTAAGATACCAGGTTTAAATTCGCAAAAAAACTAAGGTGTAAAAAACAGAATAGTCCTTGATGATCGAAATATGAATAGGAAAATATAAGTTTATGATACCAGGTTTAAATTCGTAGAAAAACTAAGGTGTAAAAGACAGAATAGTCCTTGAGAATCAGAATATGAATAGGAAATACAAGTTTATCATACCAGGTTTAAATTCGTAGAAAAAAACTAATTTGGAAAAAACAGAACAGTCCTTGGGAATCAAAATGAGAATATGAATATACAAGTTTATGATACCAGGTTTAAATTCGCAGAAAAACTAAGGTGTAAAAAACAGAATAGTTCTTGAGAATCAAACTATAAATAGGAAAATATAAGTTTATGATACCAGGTTTAAATTAGCAGAAAAACTAAGGTGTAAAAAACAGAATAGTCCCTGAGAATCAAAATATGAATAGGAAACTATAAGTTTATGATACCAAGTTTAAATTGGTAGAAAAACTAGGGTGTAAAAACAGAATAGTCCTTGAGAATCGGAATATGAATAGGAAAATACAAGTTTATGATACCAGGTTTAAATTCGCAGAAAAACTAAGGCGTAGAAAACAGAATAGTTCTTGAGAATCAAAATCAGAATATGAATATACAAGTTTAAGATACCAGGTTTAAATTCGCAAAAAAACTAAGGTGTAAAAAACAGAATAGTCCTTGATGATCGAAATATGAATAGGAAAATATAAGTTTATGATACCGTGTTTAAATTCGTAGAAAAACTAAGGTGTAAAAGACAGAATAGTCCTTGAGAATCAAACTATAAATAGGAAAATATAAGTTTATGATACCAGGTTTAAATTAGCAGAAAAACTAAGGTGTAAAAAACAGAATAGTCCCTGAGAATCAAAATATGAATAGGAAACTATAAGTTTATGATACCAAGTTTAAATTGGTAGAAAAACTAGGGTGTAAAAACAGAATAGTCCTTGAGAATCGGAATATGAATAGGAAAATACAAGTTTATGATACCAGGTTTAAATTCGCAAAAAAAACTAAGGTGTAAAAAACAGAATAGTCCTTGAGAATCGAAATATGAATAGGAAAATAAAAGTTTATAATACCAAGTTTAAATTAGTAGAAAAACTAAGGTGTAAAAAAAACAGAATAGTTCTTGAGAATCAAAATATGAATAGGAAAATACAAGTTTATGATACCAGGTTTAAATTCGCAGAAAAACTAAGGCGTAGAAAACAGAATAGTTCTTGAGAATCAAAATCAGAATATGAATATACAAGTTTAAGATACCAGGTTTAAATTCGCAAAAAAACTAAGGTGTAAAAAACAGAATAGTCCTTGATGATCGAAATATGAATAGGAAAATATAAGTTTATGATACCGTGTTTAAATTCGTAGAAAAACTAAGGTGTAAAAGACAGAATAGTCCTTGAGAATCAAACTATAAATAGGAAAATATAAGTTTATGATACCAGGTTTAAATTAGCAGAAAAACTAAGGTGTAAAAAACAGAATAGTCCCTGAGAATCAAAATATGAATAGGAAACTATAAGTTTATGATACCAAGTTTAAATTGGTAGAAAAACTAGGGTGTAAAAACAGAATAGTCCTTGAGAATCGGAATATGAATAGGAAAATACAAGTTTATGATACCAGGTTTAAATTCGCAGAAAAACTAAGGCGTAGAAAACAGAATAGTTCTTGAGAATCAAAACCAGAATATGAATATACAAGTTTAAGATACCAGGTTTAAATTCGCAAAAAAACTAAGGTGTAAAAAACAGAATAGTCCTTGATGATCGAAATATGAATAGGAAAATATAAGTTTATGATACCGTGTTTAAATTCGTAGAAAAACTAAGGTGTAAAAGACAGAATAGTCCTTGAGAATCAAACTATAAATAGGAAAATATAAGTTTATGATACCAGGTTTAAATTAGCAGAAAAACTAAGGTGTAAAAAACAGAATAGTCCCTGAGAATCAAAATATGAATAGGAAACTATAAGTTTATGATACCAAGTTTAAATTGGTAGAAAAACTAGGGTGTAAAAACAGAATAGTCCTTGAGAATCGGAATATGAATAGGAAAATACAAGTTTATGATACCAGGTTTAAATTCGCAAAAAAAACTAAGGTGTAAAAAACAGAATAGTCCTTGAGAATCGAAATATGAATAGGAAAATAAAAGTTTATAATACCAAGTTTAAATTAGTAGAAAAACTAAGGTGTAAAAAAAACAGAATAGTTCTTGAGAATCAAAATATGAATAGGAAAATACAAGTTTATGATACCAGGTTTAAATTGGTAGAAAAACTAAGGTGTAAAAAACAGAATAGTTTATGAGAATCAAAATATGAAATGGAAAATACAAGTTTATGATACCAGGTTTAAATGCGCATAAAAACTAAGGTGTAAAAAATAGAATAGTCCTTGAGAATTAAAATATGAATAGGAAAATATAAGTTTATCATACCAAGTTTAAATTCGTAGAAAAAAACTAATTTGGAAAAAACAGAACAGTCCTTGAGATTCAAAATCAGAATATGAATATACAAGTTTATGATACCAGGTTTAAATTCGCAGAAAAACTAAGGTGTAAAAAACAGAATAGTTCTTGAGAATTAAAATATGAATAGGAAAATATAAGTTTATGATACCAAGTTTAAATTAGTAGAAAAACTAGGGTGTAAAAAAAGAGAATAGTTCTTGAGAATCAGAATATGAATAGGAAAATACAAGTTCATGATACCAGGTTTTAATTCGCAAAAAAAACTAAGGTGTTAAAAACAGAATAGTCCTTGAGAATCGAAATATGAATAGGAAACTATAAGTTTATGATACCAAGTTTAAATTAGTAGAAAAACTAGGGTGTAAAAACAGAATAGTCCTTGAGAATCGGAATATGAATAGGAAAATACAAGTTTATGATACCAGGTTTAAATGCGCAGAAAAACAAAGGTGTAAAAAACAGAATAGTCCTTGAGAATCAAAATATGAATAGGAAACTATAAGTTTATGATACCAAGTTTAAATTAGTAGAAAAACTAGGGTGTAAAAACAGAATAGTCCTTGAGAATCGGAATATGAATAGGAAAATACAAGCTTATGATACCAGGTTTAAATTCGCAAAAAAAACTAAGGTGTAAAAAACAGAATAGTCCTTGAGAATCGAAATATGAATAGGAAAATATAAGTTTATAATACCAAGTTTAAATTAGTAGAAAAATTAAGGTGTAAAAAAACAGAATAAGTCTTGAGAATCAAAATATGAATAGAAAAATACAAGTTTATGATACCAGGTTAAAATTCGCAGAAAAACTAAGGTGTAAAAAACAGAATTGTCCTTGAGAATTAAAATAGGAATAGAAAATATAAGTTTATGATACCAAGTTTAAATTAGTAGAAAAACTAGGGCGTGAAAAAACAGAATAGTTCTTGAGAATCAGAATATGAATAGGAAAATACAAGTTTATGATACCAGGTTTAAATTCGTAGAAAAACTAAGGTGTAAAAAACAGAATAGTCCTTGAGAATCGAAATATGAATAGGAAACTATAAGTTTATGATACCAAGTTTAAATTGGTAGAAAAACTAGGGTGTAAAAACAGAATAGTCCTTGAGAATCGGAATATGAATAGGAAAATACAAGTTTATGATACCAGGTTTAAATTCGCAAAAAAAACTAAGGTGTAAAAAACAGAATAGTCCTTGAGAATCGAAATATAAATAGGAAACTATAAATTTATGATACCAAGTTTAAATTGGTAGAAAAACTAGGGAGTAAAAAAACAGAATAGTTCTTGAGAATCAGAATATGGATGGCAAAATACAAGTTTATGATACCAGGTTTAAATTCGCAGAAAAACTGAGGTGTAAAAAAACAGAATAGTTTATGAGAATCAAAATATGAATAGGAAAATACAAGTTTATGATACCAGGTTTAAATGCTTAGAAAAACTAAGGTGTAAAAAATAGAATAGTCCTTGAGAATTAAAATATGAACAGGAAAATATAAGTTTATGATACCAAGTTTAAATTAGTAGAAAAACTAGGGTGTAAAAAAAGAGAATAGTTCTTGAGAATCAGAATATGAGTAGGAAAATACAAGTTTATGATACCAGGTTTAAATTCGCAGAAAAACTAAGGCGTAGAAAACAGAATAGTTCTTGAGAATCAAAATCAGAATATGAATATACAAGTTTAAGATACCAGGTTTAAATTCGAAAAAACTAAGGTGTAAAAAACAGAATAGTCCTTGATGATCGAAATATGAATAGGAAAATATAAGTTTATGTTACCAGGTTTAAATTCGTAGAAAAACTAAGGTGAAAAAAACAGAATAGTCCTTGAGAATCAGAATATGAATAGGAAACTATAAGTTTATGATACCAAGTTTAAATTAGTAGAAAAACTAGGGTGTAAAAACAGAATAGTCCTTGAGAATCGGAATATGAATAGGAAAATACAAGCTTATGATACCAGGTTTAAATTCGCAAAAAAAACTAAGGTGTAAAAAACAGAATAGTCCTTGAGAATCGAAATATGAATAGGAAAATATAAGTTTATAATACCAAGTTTAAATTAGTAGAAAAACTAAGGTGTAAAAAAACAGAATAAGTCTTGAGAATCAAAATATGAATAGAAAAATACAAGTTTATGATACCAGGTTAAAATTCGCAGAAAAACTAAGGTGTAAAAAACAGAATTGTCCTTGAGAATTAAAATAGGAATAGAAAATATAAGTTTATGATACCAAGTTTAAATTAGTAGAAAAACTAGGGCGTGAAAAAACAGAATAGTTCTTGAGAATCAGAATATGAATAGGAAAATACAAGTTTATGATACCAGGTTTAAATTCGTAGAAAAACTAAGGTGTAAAAAACAGAATAGTCCTTGAGAATCGAAATATGAATAGGAAACTATAAGTTTATGATACCAAGTTTAAATTGGTAGAAAAACTAGGGTGTAAAAACAGAATAGTCCTTGAGAATCGGAATATGAATAGGAAAATACAAGTTTATGATACCAGGTTTAAATTCGCAAAAAAAACTAAGGTGTAAAAAACAGAATAGTCCTTGAGAATCGAAATATAAATAGGAAACTATAAATTTATGATACCAAGTTTAAATTGGTAGAAAAACTAGGGAGTAAAAAAACAGAATAGTTCTTGAGAATCAGAATATGGATGGCAAAATACAAGTTTATGATACCAGGTTTAAATTCGCAGAAAAACTGAGGTGTAAAAAAACAGAATAGTTTATGAGAATCAAAATATGAATAGGAAAATACAAGTTTATGATACCAGGTTTAAATGCTTTTTAAAACTAAGGTGTAAAAAATAGAATAGTCCTTGAGAATTAAAATATGAACAGGAAAATATAAGTTTATGATACCAAGTTTAAATTAGTAGAAAAACTAGGGTGTAAAAAAAGAGAATAGTTCTTGAGAATCAGAATATGAGTAGGAAAATACAAGTTTATGATACCAGGTTTAAATTCGCAGAAAAACTAAGGCGTAGAAAACAGAATAGTTCTTGAGAATCAAAATCAGAATATGAATATACAAGTTTAAGATACCAGGTTTAAATTCGAAAAAACTAAGGTGTAAAAAACAGAATAGTCCTTGATGATCGAAATATGAATAGGAAAATATAAGTTTATGTTACCAGGTTTAAATTCGTAGAAAAACTAAGGTGAAAAAAACAGAATAGTCCTTGAGAATCAGAATATGAATAGGAAATACAAGTTTATCATACCAGGTTTAAATTCGTAGAAAAAAACTAATTTGGAAAAAAACAGAACAGTCCTTGAGAATCAAAATCAGAATATGAATATACAAGTTTATGATACCAGGTTTAAATTCGCAGAAAAACTAAGGTGTAAAAAACAGAATAGTTCTTGAGAATCAAAATATAAATAGAAAATATAAGTTTATGATACCAGGTTTAAATTCGCAGAAAAACTAATGTGTAAAAAACAGAATAGTCCTTGAGAATCAAAATATGAATAGGAAACTATAAGTTTATGATACCAAGTTTAAATTGGTAGAAAAACTAGGGTGTAAAAACAGAATAATCCTTGAGAATCGGAATATGAATAGGAAAATACAAGTTTATGATACCAGGTTTAAATTCGCAAAAAAAACTAAGGTGTAAAAAACAGAATAGTACTTGAGAATCGAAATATGAATAGGAAAATATAAGTTTATAATAACATGTTTAAATTAGTAGAAAAACTAAGGTGTAAAAAAACAGAATAGTTCTTGAGAATCAAAATATGAATAGGAAAATACAAGTTTATGATACCAGGTTTAAATGCGCAGAAAAACTAAGGTGTAAAAGACAGAATAGTCCTTGAGAATCAGAATATGAATAGGAAATACAAGTTTATCATACCAGGTTTAAATTCGTAGAAAAAAACTAATTTGGAAAAAACAGAACAGTCCTTGAGAATCAAAATCAGAATATGAATATACAAGTTTATGATACCAGGTTTAAATTCGCAGAAATACTAAGGTGTAAAAAACCGAATAGTTCTTGAGAATCAAAATATAAATAGGAAAATATAAGTTTATGATACCAGGTTTAAATTCGCAGAAAAACTAAGGTGTAAAAAACAGAATAGTCCTTGAGAATCAAAATATGAATAGGTAACTATAAGTTTATGATACCAAGTTTAAATTGGTAGAAAAACTAGGGTGTAAAAACAGAATAGTCCTTGAGAATCGGAATATGAATAGGAAAATACAAGTTTATGATACCAGGTTTAAATTCGCAAAAAAAACTAAGGTGTAAAACACAGAATAGTCCTTGAGAATCGAAATATGAATAGGAAAATAAAAGTTTATAATACCAAGTTTAAATTAGTAGAAAAACTAAGGTGTAAAAAAAACAGAATAGTTCTTGAGAATCAAAATATGAATAGGAAAATACAAGTTTATGATACCAGGTTTAAATTGGTAGAAAAACTGAGGTGTAAAAAAACAGAATAGTTTATGAGAATCAAAATATGAATAGGAAAATACAAGTTTATGATACCAGGTTTAAATGCGCAGAAAAACTAAGGTGTAAAAAATAGAATAGTCCTTGAGAATTAAAATATGATTAGGAAAATATAAGTTTATGATACCAAGTTTAAATTAGTAGAAAAACTAGGGTGTAAAAAAAGAGAATAGTTCTTGAGAATCAGAATATGAATAGGAAAATACAAGTTTATGATACCAGGTTTAAATTTGCAGAAAAACTAAGGTGTAAAAAACAGAATAGTCCTTGAGAATCGAAATATGAATAGGAAACTATAAGTTTATGATACCAAGTTTAAATTGGTAGAAAAACTAGGGAATAAAAAAACAGAATAGTTCTTGAGAATCAGAATATGGATTGCAAAATACAAGTTTATGATACCAGGTTTAAATTCGCAGAAAAACTAAGGCGTAGAAAACAGAATAGTTCTTGAGAATCAAAATCAGAATATGAATATACAAGTTTAAGATACCAGGTTTAAATTCGAAAAAACTAAGGTGTAAAAAACAGAATAGTCCTTGATGATCGAAATATGAATAGGAAAATATAAGTTTATGTTACCAGGTTTAAATTCGTAGAAAAACTAAGGTGAAAAAAACAGAATAGTCCTTGAGAATCAGAATATGAATAGGAAATACAAGTTTATCATACCAGGTTTAAATTCGTAGAAAAAAACTAATTTGGAAAAAACAGAACAGTCCTTGAGAATCAAAATCAGAATATGAATATACAAGTTTATGATACCAGGTTTAAATTCGCAGAAAAACTAAGGTGTAAAAAACAGAATAGTTCTTGAGAATCAAAATATAAATAGGAAAATATAAGTTTATGATACCAGGTTTAAATTCGCAGAAAAACTAATGTGTAAAAAACAGAATAGTCCTTGAGAATCAAAATATGAATAGGAAACTATAAGTTTATGATACCAAGTTTAAATTGGTAGAAAAACTAGGGTGTAAAAACAGAATAATCCTTGAGAATCGGATTATGAATGGGAAAATACAAGTTTATGATACCAGGTTTAAATTCGCAAAAAAAACTAAGGTGTAAAAAACAGAATAGTCCTTGATAATCGAAATATGAATAGGAAAATATAAGTTTATAATAACATGTTTAAATTAGTAGAAAAACTAAGGTGCAAAAAAACAGAATAGTTCTTGAGAATCAAAATATGAATAGGAAAATACAAGTTTATGATACCAGGTTTAAATGCGCAGAAAAACTAAGGTGTAAAAAACAGAATAGTCCTTGAGAATTAAAATATGAATAGGAAAATATAAGTTTATGATACCAAGTTTAAATTCGTAGAAAAACTAAGGTGTAAAAGACAGAATAGTCCTTGAGAATCAGAATATGAATAGGAAATACAAGTTTATCATACCAGGTTTAAATTCGTAGAAAAAAACTAATTTGGAAAAAACAGAACAGTCCTTGAGAATCAAAATCAGAATATGAATATACAAGTTTATGATACCAGGTTTAAATTCGCAGAAATACTAAGGTGTAAAAAACAGAATAGTTCTTGAGAATCAAAATATAAATAGGAAAATATAAGTTTATGATACCAGGTTTAAATTCGCAGAAAAACTAAGGTGTAAAAAACAGAATAGTCCTTGAGAATCAAAATATGAATAGGTAACTATAAGTTTATGATACCAAGTTTAAATTGGTAGAAAAACTAGGGTGTAAAAACAGAATAGTCCTTGAGAATCGGAATATGAATAGGAAAATACAAGTTTATGATACCAGGTTTAAATTCGCAAAAAAAACTCAGGTGTTAAAAACAGAATAGTCCTTGAGAATCGAAATATGAATAGGAAAATATAAGTTTATAATACCATGTTTAAATTAGTAGAAAAACTAAGGTGTAAAAAAACAGAATAGTTCTTGAGAATCAGAATATGAATAGGAAAATACAAGTTTATGATACCAGGTTTAAGTTTGCAGAAAATCTAAGGTGTAAAACACAGAATAGTCCTTGAGAATCAAAATATGAATAGGAAACTATAAGTTTATGATACCAGGTTTAAATTCGCAGAAAAACTAAGGCGTAGAAAACAGAATATTTCTTGAGAATCAAAATCAGAATATGAATATACAAGTTTAAGATACCAGGTTTAAATTCGCAAAAAAACTAAGGTGTAAAAAACAGAATAGTCCTTGAGAATTAAAATATGAATAGGAAACTATAAGTTTATGATACCAAGTTTAAATTATTAGAAAAACTCTAAGGTGTAAAAAAACAGAAAAGTTTATGAGAATCAAAATATGAATAGGAAAATACAAGTTTATGATACCAGGTTTAAATGCGCAGAAAAACTAAGGTGTATAAAATAGAATAGTCCTTGAGAATTAAAATATGAATAGGAACATATAAGTTTATGATACCAAGTTTAAATTAGTAGAAAAACTAGGGTGTAAAAAAAGAGAATAGTTCTTGAGAATCAGAATATGAATAGGAAAATACAATTTTATGATACCAGGTTTAAATTTGCAGAAAATCTAAGGTGTAAAACACAGAATAGTCCTTGAGAATCAAAATACGAATAGGAAACTATAAGTTTATGATACCAAGTTTAAATTGGTAGAAAAACTAGGGAGTAAAAAAACAGAATAGTTCTTGAGAATCAGAATATGAATAGGAAAATACAAGTTTATGATACCAGGTTTAAATTCGCAGAAAAACTAAGGCGTAGAAAACAGAATAGTTCTTGAGAATCAAAATCAGAATATGAATATACAAGTTTAAGATACCAGGTTTAAATTCGAAAAAACGAAGGTGTAAAAAACAGAATAGTCCTTGATGATCGAAATATGAATAGGAAAATATAAATTTATGATACCAGGTTTAAATTCGTAGAAAAACTAAGGTGTAAAAGACAGAATAGTCCTTGAGAATCAGAATATGAATAGGAAATACAAGTTTATCATACCAGGTTTAAATTCGTAGAAAAAAAATAATTTGGAAAAAACAGAACAGTCCTTGAGAATCAAAATCAGAATATGAATATACAAGTTTATGATTCCAGGTTTAAATTCGCTGAAAAACTAAGGTGTAAAAAACAGAATAGTTCTTGAGAATCAAAATATAAATAGGAAACTATAAGTTTATGATACCAAGTTTAAATTGGTAGAAAAACTAGGGTGTAAAAACAGAATAGTCCTTGAGAATCGGAATATGAATAGGAAAATACAAGTTTATGATACCAGGTTTAAATTCGCAAAAATAACTCAGGTGTTAAAAACAGAATAGTCCTTGAGAATCGAAATATGAATAGGAAAATATAAGTTTATAATACCATGTTTAAATTAGTAGAAAAACTAAGGTGTAAAAAAACAGAATAGTTCTTGAGAATCAAAATATGAATTTGAAAATACAAGTTTATGATACCAGGTTTAAATGCGCAGAAAAACTAAGGTGTAAAAAACAGAATAGTCCTTGAAAATTAAAATATGAATAGGAAAATATAAGTTTATGATACCAAGTTTAAATTAGTAGAAAAACTAGGGTGTAAAAAAAAGAGAATAGTTCTTGAGAATCAGAATATGAATAGGAAAATACAAGTTTATGATACCAGGTTTAAGTTTGCAGAAAATCTAAGGTGTAAAACACAGAATAGTCCTTGAGAATCAAAATATGAATAGGAAACTATAAGTTTATGATTCCAGGTTTAAATTCGCAGAAAAACTAAGGCGTAGAAAACAGAATATTTCTTGAGAATCAAAATCAGAATATGAATATACAAGTTTAAGATACCAGGTTTAAATTCGCAAAAAAACTAAGGTGTAAAAAACAGAATAGTCCTTGAGAGTCACAATATGAATAGGAAACTATAAGTTTATGATACCAAGTTTAAATTGGTAGAAAAACTAAGGTGTAAAAAACAGAATAATCCTTGAGAATCGGAATATGAATAGGAAAATACAAGTTTATGATACCAGGTTTAAATTCGCAAAAAAAACTAAGGTGTAAAAAACAGAATAGTACTTGAGAATCGAAATATGAATAGGAAAATATAAGTTTATAATAACATGTTTAAATTAGTAGAAAAACTAAGGTGTAAAAAAACAGAATAGTTCTTGAGAATCAAAATATGAATAGGAAAATACAAGTTTATGATACCAGGTTTAAATGCGCAGAAAAACTAAGGTGTAAAAGACAGAATAGTCCTTGAGAATCAGAATATGAATAGGAAATACAAGTTTATCATACCAGGTTTAAATTCGTAGAAAAAAACTAATTTGGAAAAAACAGAACAGTCCTTGAGAATCAAAATCAGAATATGAATATACAAGTTTATGATACCAGGTTTAAATTCGCAGAAATACTAAGGTGTAAAAAACCGAATAGTTCTTGAGAATCAAAATATAAATAGGAAAATATAAGTTTATGATACCAGGTTTAAATTCGCAGAAAAACTAAGGTGTAAAAAACAGAATAGTCCTTGAGAATCAAAATATGAATAGGTAACTATAAGTTTATGATACCAAGTTTAAATTGGTAGAAAAACTAGGGTGTAAAAACAGAATAGTCCTTGAGAATCGGAATATGAATAGGAAAATACAAGTTTATGATACCAGGTTTAAATTCGCAAAAAAAACTAAGGTGTAAAAAACAGAATAGTCCTTGAGAATCGAAATATGAATAGGAAAATAAAAGTTTATAATACCAAGTTTAAATTAGTAGAAAAACTAAGGTGTAAAAAAAACAGAATAGTTCTTGAGAATCAAAATATGAATAGGAAAATACAAGTTTATGATACCAGGTT
Source organism: Metellina segmentata (assembly GCA_947359465.1). Classification (NCBI taxonomy): domain Eukaryota; kingdom Metazoa; phylum Arthropoda; class Arachnida; order Araneae; family Tetragnathidae; genus Metellina; species Metellina segmentata. Next base: position 24,573,250 of record OX375881.1, on the reverse strand, counting down.
TAAATTGGTAGAAAAACTGAGGTGTAAAAAAACAGAATAGTTTATGAGAATCAAAATATGAATAGGAAAATACAAGTTTATGATACCAGGTTTAAATGCGCAGAAAAACTAAGGTGTAAAAAATAGAATAGTCCTTGAGAATTAAAATATGATTAGGAAAATATAAGTTTATGATACCAAGTTTAAATTAGTAGAAAAACTAGGGTGTAAAAAAAGAGAATAGTTCTTGAGAATCAGAATATGAATAGGAAAATACAAGTTTATGATACCAGGTTTAAATTTGCAGAAAAACTAAGGTGTAAAAAACAGAATAGTCCTTGAGAATCGAAATATGAATAGGAAACTATAAGTTTATGATACCAAGTTTAAATTGGTAGAAAAACTAGGGAATAAAAAAACAGAATAGTTCTTGAGAATCAGAATATGGATTGCAAAATACAAGTTTATGATACCAGGTTTAAATTCGCAGAAAAACTAAGGCGTAGAAAACAGAATAGTTCTTGAGAATCAAAATCAGAATATGAATATACAAGTTTAAGATACCAGGTTTAAATTCGAAAAAACTAAGGTGTAAAAAACAGAATAGTCCTTGATGATCGAAATATGAATAGGAAAATATAAGTTTATGTTACCAGGTTTAAATTCGTAGAAAAACTAAGGTGAAAAAAACAGAATAGTCCTTGAGAATCAGAATATGAATAGGAAATACAAGTTTATCATACCAGGTTTAAATTCGTAGAAAAAAACTAATTTGGAAAAAACAGAACAGTCCTTGAGAATCAAAATCAGAATATGAATATACAAGTTTATGATACCAGGTTTAAATTCGCAGAAAAACTAAGGTGTAAAAAACAGAATAGTTCTTGAGAATCAAAATATAAATAGGAAAATATAAGTTTATGATACCAGGTTTAAATTCGCAGAAAAACTAATGTGTAAAAAACAGAATAGTCCTTGAGAATCAAAATATGAATAGGAAACTATAAGTTTATGATACCAAGTTTAAATTGGTAGAAAAACTAGGGTGTAAAAACAGAATAATCCTTGAGAATCGGATTATGAATAGGAAAATACAAGTTTATGATACCAGGTTTAAATTCGCAAAAAAAACTAAGGTGTAAAAAACAGAATAGTCCTTGATAATCGAAATATGAATAGGAAAATATAAGTTTATAATAACATGTTTAAATTAGTAGAAAAACTAAGGTGCAAAAAAACAGAATAGTTCTTGAGAATCAAAATATGAATAGGAAAATACAAGTTTATGATACCAGGTTTAAATGCGCAGAAAAACTAAGGTGTAAAAAACAGAATAGTCCTTGAGAATTAAAATATGAATAGGAAAATATAAGTTTATGATACCAAGTTTAAATTCGTAGAAAAACTAAGGTGTAAAAGACAGAATAGTCCTTGAGAATCAGAATATGAATAGGAAATACAAGTTTATCATACCAGGTTTAAATTCGTAGAAAAAAACTAATTTGGAAAAAACAGAACAGTCCTTGAGAATCAAAATCAGAATATGAATATACAAGTTTATGATACCAGGTTTAAATTCGCAGAAATACTAAGGTGTAAAAAACAGAATAGTTCTTGAGAATCAAAATATAAATAGGAAAATATAAGTTTATGATACCAGGTTTAAATTCGCAGAAAAACTAAGGTGTAAAAAACAGAATAGTCCTTGAGAATCAAAATATGAATAGGTAACTATAAGTTTATGATACCAAGTTTAAATTGGTAGAAAAACTAGGGTGCAAAAACAGAATAGTCCTTGAGAATCGGAATATGAATAGTAAAATACAAGTTTATGATACCAGGTTTAAATTCGCAAAAAAAACTCAGGTGTTAAAAACAGAATAGTCCTTGAGAATCGAAATATGAATAGGAAAATATAAGTTTATAATACCATGTTTAAATTAGTAGAAAAACTAAGGTGTAAAAAACAGAATAGTTCTTGAGAATCAGAATATGAATAGGAAAATACAAGTTTATGATACCAGGTTTAAGTTTGCAGAAAATCTAAGGTGTAAAACACAGAATAGTCCTTGAGAATCAAAATATGAATAGGAAACTATAAGTTTATGATACCAGGTTTAAATTCGCAGAAAAACTAAGGCGTAGAAAACAGAATATTTCTTGAGAATCAAAATCAGAATATGAATATACAAGTTTATGATACCAGGTTTAAATGCGCAGAAAAACTAAGGTGTATAAAATAGAATAGTCCTTGAGAATTAAAATATGAATAGGAACATATAAGTTTATGATACCAAGTTTAAATTAGTAGAAAAACTAGGGTGTAAAAAAAGAGAATAGTTCTTGAGAATCAGAATATGAATAGGAAAATACAATTTTATGATACCAGGTTTAAATTTGCAGAAAATCTAAGGTGTAAAACACAGAATAGTCCTTGAGAATCAAAATACGAATAGGAAACTATAAGTTTATGATACCAAGTTTAAATTGGTAGAAAAACTAGGGAGTAAAAAAACAGAATAGTTCTTGAGAATCAGAATATGAATAGGAAAATACAAGTTTATGATACCAGGTTTAAATTCGCAGAAAAACTAAGGCGTAGAAAACAGAATAGTTCTTGAGAATCAAAATCAGAATATGAATATACAAGTTTAAGATACCAGGTTTAAATTCGAAAAAACGAAGGTGTAAAAAACAGAATAGTCCTTGATGATCGAAATATGAATAGGAAAATATAAATTTATGATACCAGGTTTAAATTCGTAGAAAAACTAAGGTGTAAAAGACAGAATAGTCCTTGAGAATCAGAATATGAATAGGAAATACAAGTTTATCATACCAGGTTTAAATTCGTAGAAAAAAAATAATTTGGAAAAAACAGAACAGTCCTTGAGAATCAAAATCAGAATATGAATATACAAGTTTATGATTCCAGGTTTAAATTCGCTGAAAAACTAAGGTGTAAAAAACAGAATAGTTCTTGAGAATCAAAATATAAATAGGAAACTATAAGTTTATGATACCAAGTTTAAATTGGTAGAAAAACTAGGGTGTAAAAACAGAATAGTCCTTGAGAATCGGAATATGAATAGGAAAATACAAGTTTATGATACCAGGTTTAAATTCGCAAAAATAACTCAGGTGTTAAAAACAGAATAGTCCTTGAGAATCGAAATATGAATAGGAAAATATAAGTTTATAATACCATGTTTAAATTAGTAGAAAAACTAAGGTGTAAAAAAACAGAATAGTTCTTGAGAATCAAAATATGAATAGGAAAATACAAGTTTATGATACCAGGTTTAAATGCGCAGAAAAACTAAGGTGTAAAAAACAGAATAGTCCTTGAAAATTAAAATATGAATAGGAAAATATAAGTTTATGATACCAAGTTTAAATTAGTAGAAAAACTAGGGTGTAAAAAAAAGAGAATAGTTCTTGAGAATCAGAATATGAATATGAAAATACAAGTTTATGATACCAGGTTTAAGTTTGCAGAAAATCTAAGGTGTAAAACACAGAATAGTCCTTGAGAATCAAAATATGAATAGGAAACTATAAGTTTATGATTCCAGGTTTAAATTCGCAGAAAAACTAAGGCGTAGAAAACAGAATATTTCTTGAGAATCAAAATCAGAATATGAATATACAAGTTTAAGATACCAGGTTTAAATTCGCAAAAAAACTAAGGTGTAAAAAACAGAATAGTCCTTGAGAGTCACAATATGAATAGGAAACTATAAGTTTATGATACCAAGTTTAAATTGGTAGAAAAACTAAGGTGTAAAAAACAGAATAGTTTATGAGAATCAAAATATGAATAGAAAAATACAAGTTTATGATACCAGGTTTATATGCGCAGAAAAACTAAGGTGTAAAAAATAGAATAGTCCTTGAGAATTAAAATATGAATAGGAACATATAAGTTTATGATACCAAGTTTAAATTAGTAGAAAAACTAGGGTGTAAAAAAAGAGAATAGTTCTTGAGAATCAGAATATGAATAGGAAAATACAATTTTATGATACCAGGTTTAAATTTGCAGAAAATCTAAGGTGTAAAACACAGAATAGTCCTTGAGAATCAAAATATGAATTGGAAACTATAAGTTTATGATACCAAGTTTAAATTGGTAGAAAAACTAGGGAGTAAAAAAACAGAATAGTTCTTGAGAATCAGAATATGGATGGCAAAATACAAGTTTATGATACCAGGTTTAAATTCGCAGAAAAACTAAGGCGTAGAAAACAGAATAGTTCTTGAGAATCAAAATCAGAATATGAATATACAAGTTTAAGATACCAGGTTTAAATTCGCAAAAAAACTAAGGTGTAAAAAACAGAATAGTCCTTGATGATCGAAATATGAATAGGAAAATATAAATTTATGATACCAGGTTTAAATTCGTAGAAAAACTAAGGTGTAAAAGACAGAATAGTCCTTGAGAATCAGAATATGAATGGGGCGGCGACACCACAGTCTGTTGTGTTGCTCCAGTGCGACGTTAACTCAACTACATACTACCTCAGCGTCACGAGATATTGGACAACAAACAAATAATACATACTGCGAACCCCTCAATGGGTCAAAGCTATGAAAAAGACGTTTTATAAACTTTTCATATAACTTTACGTGAAAATTTTCATGTTATTAAAGGCGAATTTCCGTTTTCCTGTTTATCTTCACTTTTCATGAAATATTCCCAGATCAATTTTTCAAATTAAACTATTTACAGAGTACTTGCATAATTTAGTATAATGGTATTTTGTTTGGAAAATTATTTCTATAAATGAGGATGTCACAGCAAGAGTGGCCTAACCCACATAAACCTAAAAATTTTATTATTACCTTTTAATATTATTATTTTTTAATTTGCTGGTTCAAGTTTTCTAAAATTAAAAAAAAAAAAAAATTATAGTTGATCGATCGAAAACAAATTTTTAAAACCTCATATCATATTGCGGATAAATAAAAATATATAAGACTAAGAAACTCGCGTTTATCTCCATTGGGAATGTTGGTGGGTTAGTCCACTCTTGCTGTGATAGCCTCAAGTAATGGTGCAAAAAGAATCACTATAATATGGTCTCACGTATCATAATTTCCTAAAAAGAGAATTGAGTAAAAGTACTTGCTTACTTTTTAGTCGTGGCTGTGGGAAAAAATAAAGAGAAAATTTAAAATACATCCTTTTTGGAACAAGAGATTTTAAGATTTCTGTCAATCACAGAAATTTTCATAACTTTTTTTAAAATTCATTTTAAGATGTTTAAGAAACACTATCATTAACACAGAAAGTTTTATTTCCTTGAAGCTCGGCCTTTGGCACGCAAAGAAACCTATCTATCAAGCCAATTCTATCAAGAATAATCAGTTACATATTTTCAGAAAGTTGCAGATTTTCTTAAAATTTCGCTTTTATTTGTACTAACTTCAGAGTTATAAAGAATATTTATTTCGATGAAATCCATATTCCGAAATGATATTAGCCAAAATTCCCCATTCTTGTGATAGTAAGTCAGTCAAATTTGAAATAAATTTTGCAATTTAGAATCTATGTTCGGAAATTGAACTAGCTCAAATATATAATTCTTGTGATTGTAAGTTTAATTTTGCTATAAAGTATTCTACTTAAAATTTATGTTCAGAAATACTCTCCCTCAAATTCATCATTCTTGTGATTGTAAGTCTGTCAAATTTTGTAAAAAATTTTGCTTTTTAAAATCTATGTTCTGAAATAGTACGTATTCAAATACCTCAATTCATTTGACTGGGTCAGTAAAATGTGTGTGTGTTTGCATAATTTTCTATTCAAAATTTATATTCTGAATTACTATTAACCTATGAGATTATAGGTAAGTCACATTTTGTTTATTATTTCGTTACAAGTTAAATGGCGAGTTAAAAGTTGTGTCACTTTTAAAGGAAATTGAAGAAATGAATTACCACCTTGAGCATCCACAACGTAGGCTGCGATAGCAAGGAAGGTGAATACGATCAGTGAGGTCCTCATTTTGCAATCTTTCTGAAATGAGAGAAAAAAAAATATCACTAGTCTGAACAAAATAGCCATAAAATCGAACTTACATGTATGGAAGAATATGAATGACGTATTTGTAAATGTTCAGCAATAAACATATTTAAAGATTGATTTAGTTACTAAATATACGCTCAAAACTGGCAGAAGTCTTACTCATTCCATTACAAAGTTCAGAGGCACATTTCTTTCATTTTGGGGCTGTACTTGAACAAATAGGGGCATCTACTGCGCAAAGCACCATTCGTAATTGGATATGATTTTGTGGCATTGAGTCCTCTAGGGACATATTATGCCAAACTCAAGATAAAAAGTCTAGTATATATAGTCTAAAAATGGAATGAGTGATGTCATAATAAAATGAATACTATATAAAATTATATGTGATATATGAACCCAATGTCATGTAAAAAGCTAAAAATATTTGGATGAGGATTCTCTCCAACCATGTCTTCTAAAGTCAAGGTATATGAATTAAAATGTTTAAATCGTTGACTATTAAAATGAGAACATTCTATTAAAACGTGCTTCACTGTTAGTGGGCAAAAGCAGTCCAGCGCTGCTAGGATACGATCGCATTTCAAATAACTTCTGAAGTGTCTGATTCTGAGGTAACTGTTTGCACGCCATCTTCCTTGGACAGACCTAAGGAATGTCATGTGGTTTTAAACACTATTCCCGAGTTAAATATTATTGCAAAGAATCATTCAAATTTTGATTCTCCTGCAATTAAATTAGATAGCTGTTGGTTACCCCAAGCAGATATAAGTACAAGTACGCCTTTGGTTACAAATCAAAGAAATATTGCCTATGTAAACGTTCTTAGTAGTCTAAGCAGTCCAACTCTTTCCAATCCATCCACAAAGGTCAGTTGCTCAATGTCTGAGAAATCGGCCACAGTGCGCCGCAGTTCCAGACTGGCTTCACAACAAAACAGTGCAAAATCATGTAATGGATTATCTCCGTCCAGCAGTCGGGAAAATGGATGCAAACCGATTATTTACAATTTCAAAAATTCTTTAAATGGTGAGAAAACTGAGAGTCCACTTAGAATTTGGTTGAAGAAGGAATTGGTTTTTGCTACAAATAACCATATAGCTAGTTGCCAAGAGAGCACTAAGAGTATTGTTTGTGCAACCATGAATAAAGACGTGCTCATATCAATAGGTTGCAGTCATATGACATGCGATTTTTGCTATCCCGATTCCACAAATTTGTTGCTAGGATTTCATTAATTGTGTGAGATTGTCAATTTTGATCTTAAATCATTAACTTAATTCCCTGTTGTATGCTGTTAGTTTTATGACCATATTTTAATTGCTTTTAAAAATTTGACATGTATTTATGTTTTGTCAATTCAATTGATCTTCCAAGTTTTGTGAAATATTTTATTAGTTTTAAAATGTGTTGATGTTTCAATATATTTTAACTTGACAAAGACAACATTCAAGAGTGCGTAGAAATTTAATTTTGTTGAATGGGGGGGAGGAATAGTTCTCAATTGTATATTTTTGTACAGGATCTATCCTGGACTGCTACCAATAGTTTGTTATGTCACTCCAGTATGACGCTAATTCCTACCTTACTTACATGTGTGCTACCTGCCTATGTACTCATATTTTTATAAGGATGTTCATGGAAGAATCCTTCAGTGACTGCTAATAGTAATAACATAAATGTAAGAGCATCACAATTCCATACACAATTAGGGTTTTAGCTGTGTCATGTCTATGTGTGATTCTCTGAAGTATGATCCCTTTAGAAAATAAGTTTGCGAGAGTATCTATATTTGTCATTAAAAGATCCTTGGGAAACCTGTATGTGAGATTTACTCCAAAATGATCAACTTCATACAATTTATTTGCATTTGTTCTCTGGTGCTATTTTTTGTATGAACACTTTTGAAGAGTAAGAGAAGAATTGGTAAGAGCAGCTAATATTTTGACAATATTGTTTTCGAAAAAGTTGAAAGGTAAACCAATAACTAATGAGGTCTGGATATTTGCCCTTGAAATTCCTTTAAAAATATCAGTTTTTAAAAGTATAATAAAATTATAAATATTACTTTCAAACTACACACTTTGTAAAGGAAATACCATCTACAGAAAAATATTTTTTCTCAGTCCTTCACCAAATCAAAAGTTATTTCCTCACAAGTGCGTACATCCAGGTAGAGTGATTCATACATCCAGGCCACTGTCTCAGAAGCAGTTTCTACAATCAGTTCTGCAAAGTGGCAGTTTGAGATTGAATATTAGTAGAAGCTATGGAATTCTTTCTTTTTGGATCTTTCTCATCACAATCCCTGCCAAAAGATGACACAGCAAACCACCACTAATTTTGCACCCTCTTTCAATTGATATTTGTGAAGTGCACAAATAAATCTAATTTCTTTTAAAAACTCGAGTACAGTAGATTTGTACATATTTTGGTGTATTCATTAAGAATGAATTAAAATTGTTTAAATGTTTTTTTTTTTTTTTTTGTAATTGATATAAATACAAAAAAATTTGGCCTGCTTTTCGTAGGCTAATGTATCCATGTTTTATTAGGAAATTGGAGAGCTTGCCAAAAGTAATCTGAATATCTTTTATCAATGTTTTTAATCATCTTTTTGCCATGCCTAAACATATCTGGTATTTTAGAATAAATGTAGTCTTTTGTAACGTTCATATTATGTAGCCCGGTTCCATTAGAATTAAAACTAATAAATTATTTAACTTGGTGAAACTTCTATTGAAAATTTCAGAAAAAGTAAAAAGTTTTTCATTAAAGTCATTTTATTTTTTTGTTTACTTTGTGTACGGTATAAGTCATTTGTGTGGAAACTTTCCTTTAAAAAAATTTATTTTTGTTATTTTTTCCTAAATTCTTCATTGCCGACACATAAAGCACGCCACTAAAAAGTCTTTGTATCAAAGCTGTACAAAAATGACCAAGTAAAAGGATTCTATGAAGTACAATGAATTCAATATTTTTAACATATATGTGTAACATTATGAAGCAAGAAAATTACTATATATAGTAATTTTCTTGCTTTGGTTAGTCCTTACTAGTGTTAAACAATATAAAGTTTCTTGAATAAAATTCTATTCCCATTTATGAACATAATTTTACAAGCTTCTTACTTGGTTCAATGAGATTTATTTAACCCTCTGAGGGGTTCATACATAATATCCATTCTGCAATCTTTCTTGCATGCCTTAAACCTATTTTCACCTTGACCAAAGAATATTTTCTAGGATTGTTTCAACCAATTGAAGTGGTTTGTTTGTCATTATATGTGTTGTGAGGTAAAAGCACTTCCTCACTTCTTGGGAATCCTGTGTTGCTCAAGGGTTAAAGGCTGTAGAAAACGTGGATTTCTTCCTCAGTAGCGGGTGTTGTCTTTCACTTTTTCACTTACATTGTCAAATTTTCTTTATATCGAATGTTGAATTGCAAAGAATGTGGAAACTAAAGTTGACTGCTTCTGTTCTGATGTGCCTTTCTGTTTCAACCGGTTGGTGAGAATAGTGACAAGATAGTTGTTATATACAGTGAAACTTCGATTAACCGTCGGGACCGAGATGGTTAAACGAAAAGAAAACTTTTAACTAAAAACTTTAACTAACAGAAAAACTTTTAAAACAACCAACCCCTTCCACTGCATATGAACGAATGATAAAAAATGCACATTTACGAACTGGAAATACACTCTACATACATGTATTTTATTTTACAGAAACAAACAATATACATCAAATTAATTTACATTACCGTCTCTCTTCTACAGTAAAGCAAGGATGATTTTTCGCGGCAATCTGGTTACTTTACATAGAGAACAATAAATCCATACTAATAACTTTAAATATTTAAGTAATTAACTTTTAATAACAAACTGATGGTTAAAAGAGTGACGGTTAATCAACGTTTCACTGTACGATAATTCTACTGGTCATCACACACTTGGCTACAAAATATGTTTATGGCCGCTGTTGAAGTGACCGGATTTACAGGGCTGTTACAGGTGACTTGTTACCATTTTTCAATCTTGCCACCACAGATATCTTTTTAAGCAAAAACTAGTCTTGACACTATTTTCCTAATTTTGTTTACTTTGTTTGACAATTCGCCATAGGCCAACCGAAATTTAGTCTTTTTTATTCTGCTAATAGCAGATGGAGAAATATTTTTCTTTGAGAGGGAAATTTTCCAAGCAATGCCAATTTTGGAAGTTTTAATGCTTAGCCATGGTAACCATGAAAGAAAATATCGGAATCTGTGGTTTCGGCTAGATTGTTATCAACACCCTATAATGAAAAATAGAGTTTTTAAATTTTCATGACTGGATCATTTTTTATTTAGCACATTTTGTATTTTATCCGATTCGTTTTGTATCCGAGCGACTAAAATTTCATACTAAAATAAAGTTTAAGAGGAGATTTTTTACTTAAATTTTAGCTAGATTGTTATCAAAACCCTATAGTGAAAAAATTGAGTTTTTAAATTTTCATGACTGGATCATTTCATATTTAGTTATAACTTTTTGTATTTTAGCTGATTTACTTTTTATTTCTTCTCAATCACTCTTTTTTATTTGTTTTTAACAATTGTGGTTTTCTCTGTTCTTATTAGTTTTGATATCTTGTAGTGCAAAGAGATGGTGTAAAGATAGAGATTAGGCACACTGCAAGACCTGAGAAGAACTACTAAACATCTTTTCGTGTTTCAACTAGTTGCAAGTTAATTAATTCCTTAGTAATGCAAATTTAGCTTTTGCAAAGGATTATTGATTATGAATACATTGCATATTTTTGTAGAATTCTTTGAATGCCTTCTTATGTGCCTTTTCACTTGTGCATTCTTTTGTGATGTAAATCCTTTTCTAAACTACATATATCTATGGGACAAGATTTTCCTCATTATGTTATACATATTCATGTATGCTTAACATTACCTGGTTTCCTTATTCAATGGTTCTGCAAAGAGTGTTATCAACAAAGAAATTATACATTGATTTCTGTAGTTTACAAAAATATTCTATGTAGGAATGAGAATGAGTGTTAAAAGTGTTTTTATTATGTCTGTATAGTCTTGTTAGTTTATGTATCACTTATGACTTTAAAGATTAACACAAAATATATTTAGTAAATTAGTCATTTAATTTAGAAAATTTTTGTGTATATTTGATATTGTATATCCTTTTAGACTTAAATAATTAAAATAATAAGTTTCACACTGTTGTGAATTCTTGATCAAAGGGAATTATACCAAAGGAATATTATACCTGTAAATCTAAAGTTTTAGTTAATTTTAAAGAATTTCTTTATTTTTTAATGTATATTTTTTCTTTTAAAAGTTGAATGTAGCTTGCGTATTTTTGTACGTGACTGTTTGAAAGTTGATATAAATTGTACATTTTTGCAAAATGATTGTTTTATGCGACTTACACTAAAATATATCTAAAAGAAAGCCTTAAATTGCATTAATATTACTGCATGATTTTTCTTCTGATATTAAAATGGAACGATTATCTCTCTTTTTATATATACACATATGACCTTAAAAGACTAAATATTAATTGTGGAAACTGTTTGTGTTATTGTGTACCTCGAGAACTGCTACAAGCACAAAATCTGCTCCTGTCTGTTGCGGAAGAAGGACATTATTCTTTATTCCAATGATGCAACATCCTTGGAATCCTCTTGGTACTAAGAGAGTTATACAGTAACAGTTCTAACTGTGGCTGCTACCGAAGAATATATGATTCAACTGACTGAATCTGAGTGGTTGGAAGGTGCTGCCGGTTTTGTGATTTAAGATATTTTGTGCCCTACACCTGCGGGAGTACAATACGGCGGTGGCTAACGTCGCGTATCGAAAGCTCTGATAAGTTAAGATAAATCACTGATCACAGTTTGAACTGCCACTGAATCACCAATACCAGTCGCAGTCACCGATAGAGGTTAAACGATATCAGCTGATATCACTTAGCCCTCAAACACTGCTACCAAATCACATATTCTCAATCACTCTTTGATATTTCAGTAACAGTTAAGAGCTGTGATTCGAAAGTACAGTAGAACTCCAATTATCCGAATCAATTGGGACCGAACCCCATTCGGATAATTGGATTATTTCCGAAAAAAGGGTCTAGTATGTATTTTAATTAATTACTGTATGTATGTTGAAAATGGGAGAAAAAGAACTAATTTTAAACAAGAGTTTTTAATTAATTAAATGAAAAGGCAACACTTTTGCATGTTAAGCGTACTTACAAGTGCTATACATAAGTACAGTATGTACGTACCGTACTGTAAATGAAAGTCATTGCTTGCTAAACATATGGGTCAAAGTAAGCTGTTTGACTGTCTTCGTCCGTTTTCGGGCAACCAAGTCGCGCATCCGCTTGATAATGAGAAGTTGCATGTGGTCACACTCTGGCTTTCGCTTCATCCACTTTAACGCAGTTTCTAAGCCGGCAAATGCTTCACTAGCTGATGGTCCCGTGTCTGCTTCAACTTCGACAATAAGGTCATCTTCTTCAACGACACTTTCAATAAGTTCATCATTTAGAATTTTAAACCTAGAATCATTATTTTGCGAATCGCAATACTTTTCCGTCTTAGTTTGATTCTGAAAGCGATTCGGATAGTCGCGGAGTTCGGATAATTGGAATTCTACTGTATGGGTGATGTAGTTCTGTGATTCGCTGAACATCCCTATTCCATAGGAGTTATGCTTGATGTAAAACCATAAGTTAATCACATCAATGCCCTTGAAGACAAATTGGAAAACAATTACTTTTACTTGTTGCCAAGATTTAAAGCGAACTATCTCTTTCTATTGCCAACATTCGCGAAAAACTCAATAAAGAGTCCTCAACTCAAAATGAACGAGCCCCGTCTTCATAGCGACCGCCACCACTCAGACTTGGTGTCGGGAGCAGTTCTCGTGGTACACAGTGTCGGGTAGTTAGCATTGAGTTTCAGTGGCCCAAGGGCTATATTCAGAGTTGCCACGTGCGCCGGAACTTCCGGAGTTTCTCCGCTAAAGCATCGAAAATCCGACACTCCGCGTAATCTTTGTTTCACTCCGGAAATCGCGTTCATGCAGGGAAAAGGGAAAAATTTTCCATTTTCGGAGAAATTGTGTATTAGAATTTTGTTTCTATAATTTAAAGAGATAAAACCTTTCATGTATACATGTAATTTTTTATCCTTAAAACAGTCCAAAATCCGGAATTCTCCTGTCCTTGCCCATTTTGGATTTTTGTATTTTTTGTCAAAAAAACCCGCTTAATCTTACCTCTCGCGTGAATTTTGCGTTTGCAATACTAAAATAGTTGGTATATAAATAGAAATATTATATAAATACGAATTATTTTAAAACAATGCAAGAAATATTACTTGCAAATCTTCTAATTTGTCTGTGTGGTATTTACTCTGAACATGTCCGTTATTTTGCGTTGTTTCATCAATTAGGTCCAGGTTTACCTCCTTGTTCTTTGAAAATTGTCAGAAAGATGGAAAAAAGTGAAAAAAAAAAATTTGATTAGCAAAACGTCTGGATTTTGGACAATTCCGGATTTTGGAGTTCCGCATTTGGGACTTAAAATAAATTATTTGTGCTAATACTGGGAATTTGATGACTGTTTTTAAAGAAAAATATGCATATCTTTAATTTTTTAGTCCTTATTTTCGCGTTGCTCCTGAAGCAGCCTCAAAACTCCTGAAATTTTTTGAGAATGCTCTTGAAGCTGCTCAGAAAAGGTGTTCCTAACACGAGAGAAAAATACACCAACGGAGGAATCGAACTTGCTGCAACAGTACAACCAGCAGGTTGCTAGCGCAGTGGTCAATACCCGCTGAGCCATGACGCGTACTGTATACTTTTCGGCCACTTAATGTGGTTTTAATTTGACTTTTCACTGATGTGTCGTCGTGATATCAGCATTCCTTGTTTACAACACTCGCTGTTTTAAACACTGAAGTTTCAATGAAAACGAAAATTGAAATTGAAGATTTTCGACCCGAACAGATAAAACGATTCATGATACTAATTACTTTATTTAGTTTACATTCATTGATTCAGCCAATTTTATTCTGAAAATCTATTGAAGTACAAGTTGCCAAAGCAGGGTAATCTAATGTTCCAAGGAAGGCAAATGGGATAGCCAGCAACAGTCATTTAACCCCGTCCCGGTCTTAAACATCGGGGTTTGTTGTAGCTTAAGGAGCCGGAGGGAATGTCGCAGACGTAGCCATCACAGCAGGGCGGTCCACTGAAACATAGATGTCCAAATTCACCGCACTCCCTATTCCAAAAAAAATATTTCTATCAATATAGTTATTACGGTCCTGACAGATACGGTCCTGACACCTGACTGACAGTTCACCAAAAAGGTGTACCCGACGCGATGACCAGATACGGATACGAAATTTTCCAAAAGCACTCATTCACACAAAATTTAAAAAAAAATAGCTAATCGTTTCCTTGAAATTTGTTTTGTGTTAACTATTACCAATCCTCTTGGTCAAGGCGTACCAAGTCCTGACCATCCAGGATTTGTCCTACAAAGACACCTATACATTCTAAAATATGGGAAAGAGCTGTAGGTTTTTTTTGGAGAATGGACCTGTTAGGGTTGTTCTTAACTATTGTCACCGAAGTCGCGTATCTTGTGTACCCGCTTCAGTCTTGCACTGACCGTGCTTGCTGGATCAATGATTGTGAATGCTTGTGTAGGTAAAACAAAATCCAATAGATAACGTCCGCTTCGAATTCTTACAGTCATCTGACCGTGGTTCAAAATTACGAGGTCTGCAGGATTTTCCCTTAGAGCGCCTTCACACGAAGGAGATCGATCGCTCAGACCGGTCTGAAGGCGACGGAACTTACATAGAAACCATAGGAGCACTTCACACGAGAAGACTATCAGGAGACCGGTAGAGAGACTAAAAAATAGTCGCCCAGGAAGTTCAGTCGTCGGCGACTTTTTTTGTTTGAAGAAGACAGATGTTACATTGCGAGGTATTGCGTCATTCACACGAGAGAGACTATCATCTGTCGATTTTTGATTCCTAGCGATATCACCTGCCGTTCTGAATTTGTTTTCCTTGTTTCTTTGTCTTATATTTTTCTTGTTTTGGAAACTTTAGATATTGATAAGTTAATTACTACTTTGCAAATGCAGCCTGCATTGTGGGACAAAACTCACGAAGATTATGCGAACAAAATAAAACGCATGGAGAGCGGTGATGGTGTTTATTTATGGCGAAGAAGTGCAAGAATGTGATAAACAAAAGAAAAATATGTTTAATAAGTTCTTTATTTTTTAATACAATAATTTAGCAATAATTTATGTTGACAAACTATAGTAAGAATACGAGGTATAAAAAAAGTAAATGACAAAACGATAGCTTGATAATATTTTAAATAAGTTACATTAATTTCTTATAGTAATTTAACATAAATTTATGTTAATAAACTAATAGTAAGAATGCGAAGAAGTAAAAAGTAAGGGACAGAACAGTAACGTAATAATATTTTAAACAAGCTGTTGCATTATTTTATTATATTTTCATATACTGCCGTGGCAAATCGCCTTGACTTACAAAATACAGACGGAAATGATCTCGAAGAGCCTTTGGCTCAGGTCCAGTGTAACCATTAAAAACATTATTATCGTTTTCCATCAAACCGGTGTGCGTTAAGGTGTCTTCGTGCGAATAAACACCCCTCGTTCGTATGAAATTATGAAGAATTACTCATACTTTTATTATGTCAATTGCAAATCAATATTAACGTTCAATGGTCCATAGAAAATCCTCCATTTATTAGTTAAAATACCAAAAGAGCATTCAATGAACTGGCGGTCTCTAGAAAGACGGTAATTAAATAATTTTTTGTTCTGTAATAAATTTTTTTCCATCAATGTTTTTGAAAAAATTGCAAAAATTGTCCTTTATGTTAACGACAACCTTTCTCGTGGTGGTATGTTGTCTCTCATATTTGTGTCCTGCTTCTTAGGGTCTGTTCACATGAGGCGCGTAAAATGCGCTTTTAGTGAGGCTATCAGGATCCCGCTCTTCAAGGTCGCAAAGATAGATACTTGAATTAGACGAATAAATAAACATAATTTAATGGCGGGACCTCGCTAGCCTCAATACGCGCGTTGAAACGCCTCATGTGAACGTGGCCTTAATGTACCTGCTGAAGTGCTCTCTAAAAGAAGCTACTGACACCCGGAACTAATTGAAAAATTTAGTCGAGTCGTCTTCCAGTTCGCGATACAGAACATGGTATGAACCTTTCTGCACACGAAATTTATTTATAGGGTATACCCTATACTTTCTTTCGACATTTATGTTTTTCTTATGATTAAAATACCCTTCTGCAAGCATTTCCAACTCATTCATTCTGAAAGCAGGCGGGATTCCAAAGTACGTAAAAGTCGTGACGTCATTGCCCATATTCGTATTGCAAAAATTCAAAAGTTACAATTGAAAAATTATTTATTTAAAGAAAATCAAATGTAAGATATCTATCTCGCTTAAAATTTTCCGCAGATTTCAAATTCGTTAAATTTTTTAATCTATCTTTAACGATGCATATTTTACAAAAAAGAACTAGACAAGGCCGATAAAATTTTTTGTTTTGCTTCGTTTCGCTCGAATCGTTTGTCTGCAGGAAATGAATCAAAACGACTATCACAGGCGACCGTTGTGAGCTATCGATCTCCTTCGTGTGAAGGCGCCCTTACTATTTTGCATGAGACTTAAATTTAAATTAGTTTTCCTCTTTTGGTAAGGTTAATAGTGTCCCCAATTTTTAATTAAAATATCAGGTGCAGTCCTGCTTTTCCCACCAGCCTCACGTACACAAAGTTGATTTAACGAAGTGACAATCATTCTTTTGACTTCATCTAAATTACACTAATATTTAAATAGTAAACGATTAATTGAATTAATTATGTACAGCAAAAAGACTGAAACAAAAAATTAACAATAAAATACAAATGTACGCAGTCTTCTGATTGTTAGTTGGTGATAATTGCTACGTGTTCTAGTGGATGAACATCGATGGATGACAGTACCTGAGTTCTGACACGATTAAAAACATGAAATGTTTGGTGCGATTCTGAAAAAAGTACATGAGTAAAAGAATAGAATTGTTTGACAATTCGGAGGAGTCGGACATGTTTTGCACTGGACTGTGCGTCGTGTATTTTGAAATTTTATATTGTATTGTAAATAAATGTCACTGGTCCAATTTAGGTGTACAGTGTCCCTCTGTTCTGGCCACTACTCTATACACACTGTCAATCAAAATAGATATCGTTCAGTCCCTCTAACATATTGGTGTCAGAAATGAAGAGCAACTCAATTGTTACTGAATTCGGTATACTGACGGTGACGATGCACATGAATTACTTCTTCCAAGTTTCGTGAAGAGCAACTGAATTGTTTCTGGATTCGGTATACTGACGGTGACGACGCACCTGAATTACTGCTTCCGAGTTTCCTGAAGAGCAACTGAATTGTTTCTGATTCGGTATACTGACGGTGACGACGCACCTGAATTACTGCTTCCGAGTTTCCTGAAGAGCAACTGAATTTTTTCTGGATTCGGTATACTGACGGTGACGACGCACCTGAATTTCTGCTTCCGAGTTTCGTGAAGAGCAACTGAATTGTTACTGGATTCGGTATACTGACGGTGACGACGCACCTGAATTATTGCTTCCGAGTTTCGTGAAGAGCAACTGAATTGTTACTAGATTCGGTATACTGACGGTGACGACGCACCTGAATTACTGCTTCCGAGTTTCCTAAAGAGCAACTGAATTGTTTCTGGATTCGGTATACTGACGGTGTCTACCCACCTGAATTACTGCTTCCGAGTTTCCTGAAGAGCAACTGAATTGTTTCTGGATTCGGTATACTGACGGTGACGACGCACCTGAATTTCTGCTTCCGAGTTTCCTGAAGAGCAACTGAATTGTTTCTGGATTCGGTATACTGACGGTGACGACGCACCTGAATTACTGCTTCCGAGTTTCCTGAAGAGCAACTGAATTTTTTCTGGATTCGGTATACTGACGGTGTCTACCCACCTGAATTACTGCTTCCGAGTTTCCTGAAGAGCAACTGAATTTTTTCTGGATTCGGTATACTGACGGTGTCTACCCACCTGAATTACTGCTTCCGAGTTTCCTGAAGAGCAACTGAATTGTTTCTGGATTCGGTATACTGACGGTGACGACGCACCTGAATTACTGCTTCCGAGTTTCCTGAAGAGCAACTGATTGTTACTGGATTCGGTATACTAATTTCAAAGCAAATTCATTATTGAAATTGAAGTTTCGTGAGCTTTATTATTCAGATCAAAATGCTTTCCTCAACACTTTTAAACACGCTTAAACACTTTCCAGAACTAAGAATGTTTGCAAAAAGTGATATACGTCGTGTTGGAACGACATACAGATGTGATCAAGCATTTTCATCCATGAAATTTATTAAAAGGAAAACGAGGTCGCGAATGACGGATTCAAATGTGAAGAAATCTCTGTAATAGACATTGTTTTACATACAATATAGTTAAATCATTTTAAAACGTTAATTATGTCGATAAACATACTTTTATTAAAAAAGTTTCTAAGGATATGGCAATACCTTAAACGTAAGGTAGAAAAGGTGCTTGAATTGTAAGGCGCTTATGAACTCGTATGTGAAAAAAATTGGCGCATGGTATGTA
Organism: Metellina segmentata; assembly: GCA_947359465.1. Taxonomy (NCBI): domain Eukaryota; kingdom Metazoa; phylum Arthropoda; class Arachnida; order Araneae; family Tetragnathidae; genus Metellina; species Metellina segmentata. The sequence continues at coordinate 24,554,493 of OX375881.1, read as the reverse complement.
AAACGTTGGCCACCCCTGCCCTAACATTCTAATAACAAATTGAAATGTTGAAAAGTTGGACAATGCATTAATTTACTTACCTTTTCTTAACGCAATCCTTCCGGCTTACTTCACGTTCGGGTAAACCATTTGAAGACACTTCAAACCGTTCAAAAGAACTGCAAAGTAACAAAAAATATTCATTTTTGTTTGACATAAAACCAAATAATTCCTCTTGTAACAAATGTAATCAGATTCTTACACAAAAGGAAAAATAACGAATGTTATGAGTTTTAAACGTATTCATCTTTTCAAATTTATACCCGACCCATGTGAAGATAAAACAATCTGTAGTGTAAGGCGGTGTAATTGTAAACAGAATTTGTAAGTTCACTTTCAATCCCTACTTTCAAACTCTTGATAAATTAATTAAACATTGTTCACCCTACTAAACCAACTTGTTACTATTTTGCTTTAATATTTTATTAGTATGAAGATTCCAGAAAATAAATGTAACACTGTACTCGGCTGTTTACAATTACCCTATGTGTTTACAATTACTCCTGAAAGTAGGGGGTAATTGTAAACAACCATTTTCCTCGTTAGAATGAATACTGAATACGTGACAGCATGAGCAGTAGTCATGGCAGTAGAAGGAACTCCAATGGTATTTTTACCCTTCTAATACCATGTTTACAATAACCCCGTTTTGATCTTTACATTTACCAAATACTCCTACTTCTTACCCCAGCAAAATTTACTGACACTTGAAAGTTGCATTGATCATGAAGTGAACTTCCAGGAATACATAAGAATAATAATTCGAACATTTGCTAAACAAAAAATGTATTTAGTGTAAAAAAAAAAAAACTAAAAATTTAAAAATACAAACTTAGGTACGAAAAACAAACAAACATTAAATTTCTTACAATTTAGCAGTTCCCTTAAATTGGTGGAAAATTTCTTTACGGCCCTCTTTGCTACATGTTGGATTAGATAAAATTGCTTCGCCATGGTCTTTGGTAACACTGAATTTAGTCGATGTATTGGAATCCGGTGATCTCAAACTCCTATTCTAAAACAACATACACCCTTCATACATACGAAAAATGAGTTTTCTTTCTCTCCCCTCCCTTGAACATCTACAAGTAGAAACGTAGTCGTTTTAATGTATTCCATGATTGCCTCCAAAATATTTAACTTCCCCTACAAGCTAGTCTTCTATATTTTGCTTGAAAGTTTGGAGAACTTCAAGTTCTATCTTTGCGACCTTGAAGAGCGGGACCCTGATAGCCTCGCCAAACGCTTGTTTTACGCGCCTCATGTGAACGGGGCCTTATAACAAGGAAGGCAATAGCTTTGAGATGTGAAGCCTCAGCAACGGTTGGTGCCATGTAATTGTGATCGTTTTAAATGTCTTGTGTTTAAATGCAGTGTTAATTCCATTGTTGCTTCTACATGCACAATTCAAAAATACAGTCCAATGTCGAGCTATAAAGGACACTTGAGTCCTTGAACGAAATAGAAGGTGGAAACAGGTCATAGATCACGAGGTGGGAAACCAGCGAATCAGCGGGCTTAAAATATTCCCATGTCTTCTACTCGAGTAAAGGTTGGTTATATGCGCCCGGGATCAATCCCCAAAGGAAAGATCCGAGGAGAACATCACGTAATTTTGAACCATGGTGAGATGAAGAGGCAACACCTGAGTTGGAACCCCGCTCTCCAAACGTCCACGTCACGCCAACGTATGGACATTTGAGGCCACGACTGATTTAACATGCACCATCCCCCTTTATCGATGAGGGTGAGATAAAACCGAATAAGATTGTAAACATATTGACAGTTTTTAAGCGTGGAGAAAGTATAAAGTTTAAAAAAATCGCAGAAGCAGTAATTTGTTCAATATAAAATTTTAAGATTTCGATTTGCTCCCAATATGTTTTTCCAACCTATTTTTAAATTAGACGGAATCATACATCACAAAGTTTTCATTCAGGGCCTGTTGCCTCGTCATATGACCGTGGTTCAAAATTACATGTTGTCCTCGGATCTTTTCCTTTGGGGGTTTGATTCCGGACCGTCGTCAATAGCCCATTCTGTTGCTGCAGTGCGACCTTGATTATTATACCTATCAACCTTTGCAATTCGATCAGATATTTTTGAAACACCCATATATGCAGGATTTAACTTATTAACATAACTTTTCAAAATAAATACACACACATCCAGAATTTTGGTTATCATATCTTCCGAAAATAACTTACGAGCTCTCTTTTTCTAGGTCTCTTGCATCAATTCTCACCTCTGATTCTTCAGCTGCTACAAAAAGAGTATACATTATTTTGTTATCGATTTTCAGAAAAATACTATATAGAGCAGTGATTATTGATCCCTCTTGTTCCTATTTCTTTATTTAAAAGTTACATATATTGGAAGATAATGGTTTTTTTTTGAAAAATAAATACGGTACATTTACACGTATATTTTACGGTATTTTTACGGAATATTTTCGGAAAGTAATACCCGTTTTTAAATAAAATGCATACCAACTAAAATTTTTCATCCACACTTTTTACTTTACATTTTCATACCTTATATTACTTTTCTACATAATCCTTTTGCTTATTTAAACATTTGTCGTATCTCGTGACGAGCTTTTGAATACCAGCGTCATACTCCTCAGCCGCCAGTCCATGGAGATAAAAACAGTAACAACGTCCTCAGTAACAAGCTCCTCATCGTTCGAAAAATGTTTCCCACCCAGAAACTTTTTAAGTTTTGCGAACAAATGACGGTCACTGGGGCTGTCTGTGCTATAGGGGTGTGATGGTCAAGAATTTTACTACTTGTTGATCAACTGTTGCTTTTTCGCAGCTGCGTGAGGCCGTGCGTTGTCATGCAAGAGGACCACACCGCTAGATAACATCTGAATTGCATGCCGTTGCTTCTTTAATATCTCAGAGTATGCATCGGCGTTTATGCATGCTCCCCTTGACATAAACGCAAAAAGTAATATTCCATGACGATCCCAAAAGACGGTAGCCATGAGTTTGAGAGTCGAGATTTTTTGTTTAAAACTTTTTTGGCCTGGTTGATGAACGAGCATGATGCCACTCCACAGACTGACGTTTAGTGTCAGAGGTCTAGCATAAAAAAACCTAAAAAAACCAACAACAACTTAAAGACTAATAAGTTTAATCTACTTGTAACAAGTACGAGAAAGAAACCCATCTTCTTCATTTGAGTAACGCCCCCAAAAGCTTAACGTTGCAGCCATTGCCTTGATTTTGCTGTCGTCATTGAACATGTGTGTCACCAACGCCTCCTATAACTAAAGGCCCGATCACGAGTTACCAGCGAGCTTCATGACGTACTGAATGTAGGCCCAAACGCATTTCTCTATGGTTTCCTGTATTGACAATTTATCGCTTTTGGTGATATACTTTCCTACCTCTTAACGCTAGTGCAAAGGGACAAAAAAACTTGCAAAACACTGGCGAATTGACGCGTTCCGAATAAATCTTCAGAATTTTCGTTGCAGCTGCTGGACGTATTTTTTGTCTGATGCTTATAGTTTGCTGAACATAATACCTATTAACCTTTGCAATTCGATCAGATATTCTTGAAACATCCATATATGCAGGATTTAACTATAAGCCATTAAAACATTAACCATCAGTTACTGCATTAAACAGCTACTGTTTTGAATTTCATAATGCATTAGCAATGCCCTATATGTGTGTTGTCCCATTTTGTAGAGGCAGTAAAACTCTGAAGATGTATAAAAAACTGTTTATAAGTTTCAAACAGACGCAAGTTTACGAAAGAAATGGCTAACAGCGATTCAAGAGATCTTATTGTGAAAACCAATTATCGGATAAGTAATTCAATTCATATTGTTTTCGAAACTTATTCTTAATTTCATAACGATTGGTACAAATGAACATTAATAAAAGTATATATTGGACTAATTAATTATTATTTAGTCATTGACGTTAAATACGGAAATTAAATAATCATGTGCTCAATTACTGTATATAATAATGATCATGTAAACAATTAATATAAATACTATATACCTGTACAAAATACAAATTAAATAATTTAATAGTTTGAGTTAATTTTATCGTTTAAGTACAAAAATTTTAAACAAATAATAAAAACTCTATTTTTAATTGCGCTTAAAAATTGAAGTAACAATGATGATTTTGCTGAAAAGTAGTATACATTATTAATAGTAATTTTTTTGAAACAATACTATGCTGCTATTAATATTTTGAAATGCAAGTAAATTCGATAAAAAATATTGATTTGTGCAATATTTTAATTCTATTTTTGTAGGAAAGAACAAGAAAAATTATCTACAGCTATAGCAGAGAGTTTAGAATTTGCTGATGTCTATAAATCAAAGTTCAACTTCAACTCTTTAACTGAACTGTCATTTTGTGCATCTCAAAGCAGCTTGGATAAACATTCGACCATTTTGTATATGAAAAATGACATTATTTATGCATACATTGAACTGCCACATCCAAAAACAATTTCTTCTGTTTGTATTATAAGTGATTTGGAAATAGCAGCATTTATAAGAACACAAAATTAAAGCATTTAGGTAAGCACAAGTTTCCCTCTTTTGTCCACGATTTAAATTCTGTTTACGAAATATTATGTGTGTTAACGCCTCATTCCGAATTGTAAAATGATTGTACTTAATTCATGTTATTTTCTGTAATTGCACCCAATATTTCATATTCTTAATCGTATCAGAATTCATGCATTGTCATCTATCGATGTTCATTTACCAGAATAAGTAGCAGCTAGAATACAAGAACAACTGTTCTTGTAACCTGAATGAATATTGGGTGTGATTACAGAAAAGAAAATGAATTAAATACATTAATTTTACAGTTCGGAAATAGAAATATATTTCTAAAATTATTTGTATATTACACATAATTATGGGTATTGTAAAAATTCAATATTAAAAAAATAGCAATGTTCATTCTGTGAATCTGTATTGACAGTAAAAAAACATTTAGAATATAGTGCAGATTATATCTTAATTAATTTTGAAATTAATAATTAAATTTAATTAATAATTAAAAATTTAGATCGAGGTTCACTACTTCATCCTCATCCTGATGTTTTTTACATGGCAGCTCATAATTATCTTGCTTTATTAAAATTGTTGGATGAATGTGAAAATGAATTTTTAAAAGCTGATAATCAACAGTTATTTGTACTTCATAATTCGTTAAATATTCTCTCACCTAAAGAAATGTATTTAGACTTAATGATCATCCACAAAATTATAAAGCTGACCATGTCACGAAACATATTATTTGGGCATCAACCAATATATTATTAAAACATTTCTGTAAAATAAAAAATGTGTGTGATGAGTAGGATGCAAAACGTGAATCAAAAGTAGAATCAAAACGTGAAAACTGCAAACACTTACTAATTCAGAATATTAGAGTCTTGATATTTCTATCTCTTTATTTCCTGATAAAGATATTGGTATCACTCAATTATTTTGTATCATTTTGTTATATGGTAGAATGCAGTGTTCACATTTACTTGAAAGTCATGGATAAATTGCCATATGATGTTTAGTGAATATGTAATATTTAGTGGGAGTCGTATATATATTCAGCTCTTGTTTAAAGAACAATAAATCAAAAATAAAATTGCATATAATAAAACCTTTATTCTGATACATTAATTAGTTTATTAGAAAATTCTTTTTATAGATCTAATATTTGCAGTGGAATGGATGCACAAATAATGCATGATATAACTAACTAAAAATGAAATGTAGTGTCAAATTGCAAGAAGTTGTATTTAATTAGTTTTGTAACATTATTGTATTAAAAATTCCGAAAGAAAAGTGAGATTATTTTCTGTTCAAAGCATTTTTCTTATTCATTGTCATGTCTTGTATAATTATGCATTACACATGTCATGTGTTTAAACTTATACTGATTAATTATATTGATTAAATATAAATATTGATGATATGCTATGTGATTTGTAGTATTTGATGTGAAACCTCATGTATTAATTTCTTGTTAAAAGGATAATAAAAACATTATAACCATAAGTGAAGAAATTCATTGTTTGTCATTAATTTTGAAAAGAAAGCCTCTTACTGATTTACCAATAACAAAGCATTGTTATTAGAATATTAAGAAGGAACATGGGACACGTACATTCATTTGTAAGTTATAATTTAAAAAAATTCAATAATTTCATTTCTGCAGTTACATTTTATGAGCTGTGGTATAGTACTTAAAAAATTTGCAGACTTTAAAAAAGCAAGTGAATTTTAAATGACTTAAATTCTGAATATCCATGACTTCACATAATCGTGGTATGGCCTTTTGTTATAGGAGGCGTTGGTGGCACCCAACTTGCACACATTTTTCTGAATTTGAGGTGATGTTGTGTTGAAAATATATTTGGCTCGTATAGTGAAAAATCTTCGCTTAAATAACGACATGCCTCCCTTTGATTCCCTAAGCAAAATATCCAAGGTAATTTTTAACGTCGTACTATAGCAACTCAACGGGCTATTTACTACAGTTCAGGATCAATCCCATAAGGAAAGTATCCGAGAAAATTGGGTAATTTTTAATTAACGTTCTCAAGCAACACAACTACCTAATAACTAGGGTCGGAGTTAAATCCAATAAGTAAAATATACGTTTACAATATCGCGTAATTTTCAACCACGGTCAAATAATAACACCTTAGATGGCACCCCACCCTCTAATAGATTGTGACGTCACACCGATTGGATCTTTTTGCAATTCCAATTTCCTCGCATTTCACAATGACGAGGGCATCGCGGCGTTGTCCGTCGTGTTGGTTTGCGAAGCAAACCAAATGGGTATGCGTAGCAAACATCGGTGGTTGGCAAACGTTCACAATTAACACACCTAATCCCACAAAGTACAGCACGGGAAACGCCGTGCTAGCCACGCAGTGGCTAGTGAAATATATATACAAACCAGTTAAATAATAGGGCCCCGAAAATACACAGAAAAATCAACTATCACAAATAATGAATTGAAAAAAAATGTGGAAAAGTCCAGAACAGAGATGGAGACCGATGGCAAAACCCGAAGAACAGATAGACTCACCTCGGCAAAAGGTATCTGGAAAATACGATGAGATTTCGACTTACCAGGCTTGAAATCGAATCCATAATGCGAGGAAAGCGTTTCCGCCCTTTCGAACGTTTCGTGTCCAGCAGCAGGAACGTTGGATGGAAGATCATGGTTCCCGGATTTAGCAAGATAAATTCCCAAGTAGTCCGTGAGGTCGCCGGGAAATTCTTCCATGCCAAATCTTCCGCTTCGTCCTGTGTCCACAATCGTCTTTTTTGAAGGCAACCAAAGGCCGTGGTCGCATCGGTCTATCTTCGATCCACGCACCATAGGAAATTTATCCGCACCCAGTCAGTCAGATCAAACCTTTTGACCCCACAATTCATTTTTGTCTCTGCCGCTCAGAATATTTTCAAAGTTTCTGTATGCAAAAATTGTCGCATTGCTATTCTTAACGGAACAGTAATTCTTAACAGAACAGGAACACGCACGTATTGTTCGTGCACGTAAGAACGAAAAGTAAAAACAAATTATTCTTAGAAATTAACCCAACAGTGATCTGTTACCACTTTATAAATGATAGTGCGAGACACACGTGAAATTTATCATGAATTTCATCCAAAGTCACACGTCGATCTTGTTTGATGAATTTGTCGACAGACTTGACAAGTTCATCCGTAATGACACTTGGGCGGCCACATCGCTCCTCATCATAGACGTTCTCTCTTCCTCATTAAAATTTCGGTAAAAACGACGCACACGTGATTCATCACCATACACTGCTTTGATTTCATGATAAATATTTATCTTGGTCACACATTTTTTACGTTTAGATATCCGGAACAAAGATCTCACTTCACATTTGGCGGCACGCTTGATTTTTGTTGGACATTTCATTTGCTTTCCAAAACAACAATAACCGATATAATGCGATGTAATTCAGTAAACAGCTGGTAGACGAGTCCCTAAAACTGTTTGACCTTGACCGGTGCACCTGCCACTGTCACAGTGGTGCGAATGTTCAAACGGGTATAACTTTCCAAACGACTCTCGTTCAAAACAATCTCTCAAATTTAAATGCCTGCGTTGTTTATTCATGATACTTTTGAAGCGATACTTTTTTTTTTGAAAGAGCGACTCAGAAGTCATCACTTGCATTTAAGCGATTTCTGAATTTTGTTTTTATGTGCAAAAGTGATGAAAATTCTAACCCTGATGATAATACTCATTTAAAACATAATTTAGCATTTTATTCGTGGAAGAAAATATAAATGCAACCTAAAAATGGTGATTATTTATTCAAAAGAGAAGATTTTATTACTGCAGAGTAAAATATTTCTCCGTCCGTAGGTTTTTCTATCTTGGACCAGTTTGGTGTCGTCTTCGAAGCCAGCATAGCCTACACCAGTTTATATACCTCAGTGGCTGAGGCAAGGCTAGAGACTGTAGGAGTAAGGGTCCCAAAAGTCGAAGTAGTGTACGCTAGTTTCCCACAAACTGTAGTTTCCATAGAAAAGTTAGAAACTTCACTCGCTTCCCTGGAAATGCCATCTCGCACCCCAGGTTACGATCCACTGATATACACTACCAAACAATAATGGACCGGGCAGCAAGATGTGATGGTATAAGAGAAAGAATACAAGCTTTAATATGGGGATGGTCCCATGTTCTGCAATTACACTAGCAACCCTTCTGGGCATACTTTCAACAAGGTTTGATACACAGCTATGGGTTTGTGGATCCATTCCTACTGCAAGAATGTCGCTAGCTCAGATCTCGATTGCAGCCGCGGTTCACTGGTCCGTAAGCGTCGCTCTAACTGGTCCTACAATTGTTCTATGGGGTTGAGGTCAGAACTCTGAGCAGGCCAGGGAAGTCGTTTTACATCCATATCTCGATACCACTGCTTGACAGAGACTGAAACATGAAACGGAGCGTTGTCGTCCTGGAAGTAGCATTCGTCCATTCCATAAAATTGCCAGGAAGAACCTAATTATCCAAAATGTTCATGTAGGCGTCGGCGTTCATTTTACCAGGAATAACAAGTAAAGGTTCCAGATTTATACTTTCTTCCACGAAGAACACCCCCAAACAGGTAGTCAGATTTTAAGCAAATCCACTGGCATTTGGTCCATTATTGTAGAGTATTGTATAAATAAGTGAGAGCAACACATTTTCCAGAAAATCGATTTTGGGTATTGGGATAACTATCAAAATTCTATTATAATCAAAAAGTACGTAATTTTAGAAATACATAAATGTCATCTAAGAAGAATTATAATTATACTTCGAGAGAGAGATAGTATAGTAATGAACAGTTGTCTCATTGCTTCTTCTATACCTCAGAATTGGGTCTTGGTCAAGAAATCCAGAAATAAACTTAAAGTTTTTGTCTGTTATTGTTCTCACATTTTTGCGAGCATAACAACTAGTTAGATGACTACAGGGAGCAACTTTCCTCTGTAACCCTCCCCCCATTAACTTACAATCTTAATTCCAATAATAACTTATTTTACTAACATTCCACACATTTGTTGGAGATTACTTCATAAAAATTTTCCTGGGTTCTTATTGTATCAACCAACATGTCAGCCTTTTCAATAAAGGTTGGCAGTTGAGTTTACATTGCACTGGGTGTACCACAACGGACGATAGCGAAGGTCCGGGATCATACAGATCCAAGAAGAACAACATGTAATTTTGAACCATCGTCAGATGTCGAGGTCAACCAGAGCTTCACTTTTTCAAATATGAAATAAATATTTTAAGGTTGTGAAGCATATATTTAAATAATACATACCCCTTTTGGCAGATGTGACTTGAATCACCAAACACGTGACTACGAAAGCCGTCAACAGAGTAGGTGTCAGTTTAAACATTTTTGGGGTGTCCAAACAAGGGAACAAAAATTCCAATACGATCAAGCGTTAGAGATTTGTATTGTAATGAACTTAATGAAAACAGCAAACGTCAGCTTTATATATACAAGAAATGAAAGCACTAAAAAAAACCCAGCAATTGCGATTATGTCATCGAATTTGCAGATGGTCTAAGTAAACAATTGAAAGTCAAATCTGAAATGATTGATATTAAGAGGCATCTGGGCACAGTCAGGCTGAAGAACAGCACAATAAATGTTTATTTCTTTTCTTGACAAAACATCAGATATCTTTATAAACAACGTCGTACACAGATATGACATAACTGGAGTTCCAATCGTAGCTATCAATTTGACAGAAGAATAGAAGACTGCGTATGGTGCTGATGTACTGAAACAGGTATTGTCCTTCTGCACTAGCAATGATGAGACAAGCTTTAATAATTCAATCCATCAAGCGTCATAAGTATGCGGGATATATCTCTACTATTATAAAAGAAGGTGTTTGTCTGTTTGTTTGTTTATCTGTTTGTTTGTATGTTTGTTTGCCTGTTTGTTTGTATGTATGTTTGTTTGTTTGTATGTATGTTTGTTTGTTTGTTTCTTGCACGAAAAGTCCTAACAATCTATAGCACTTACAGTAATGGGATTTGGCACACAGGTAGACCAAATTTTTTTCAATTTATTGGGCGTGGCGAATTTTAAAATTCAATCTAGAACATTTCTAAATGAATTTAATGAAATTTAATTATTATTGTTTTCTTTGGAAAGGCAACAGCAGAAAGATATGACAAATTCTACATGTATTTTTTCCGTTTCAGTTTTCATTTTGCGCGGAGGAATAATTTTCCAGCAGACTATAAAAAACAAAGTTTTAACTTTAGTTATATAGTTATTTTTGTAGTTATATAGTTATTTTTCTTTTAATAAAATTTTTTTCAATTAAGTATTTATATTTTTTGGTTTGGGCGAACCAAACCACCACACGGGCAATGTGACCTCCATGAAAAGAACTGTCACGGGCAACGCCTATTTGATTTGCGAAGCAAACCATCACCACTAACAAACCAACACCGACCAGTGAACAAACCAACTTGGCCACTGCGTGGTTAGCCCGTGCTAGTTGCTTTTGTGGGGTTATTGGTTTGTTTCGCAAACCAAATGGAAATTCGTAGCCTATTGGATACCAGCCATCACGGATTCCCATTTGGTTTGCAAATTTGTAGCATATTAGATAACAACCATAACGGAGTTGCCCGTGGTGTTGGTTTGCTTCGCAAACCAAATGGGCTTTTCCCGTGACATTTCTTTTAGCGGGCATTTCATCAGCGGACATTTCTTCAAACTGCCCGTTTTGTTGGTTTGCTTCGTAAACCAAATGGGTGTTGCCAATGGGCAACAACCAAATGGGCAGTTCTTTTCGTGGGGGGTCAACATTGCCCATGGCGTTGGTTTGCTTCGCAAACCAAAACATATAAATATTTAATTGATAAGTTATTTATTAAAAGAAAATAAAACGTATAAAGTATCTATCTGTTGTAAAATTTACCGGAGACTTCAAATCCATTAAAATTTTTGTTCTATCTTTAACGATCGCTGAGATAGAAAAAAAGAATTGAAGAAAGCCAGTGATAACTTTAATAATTTCTTTTGTTTCACACTCGAATCCGTTTCTCAGAAAATCAAAATGAATGAATCTCGAATGAAACGAAGGTCATTCGAATGTGTTCGCTCCCATTCGAGACGGTTGTTGAAAAAAACTTCGCATGGTTCTAAAGGCTGACATCAATAGTGACGTGAGAGTGTAAAGTCTGAAATTTGATGCTCCTTCATTTCCGAAAGCAGGAAGGACGGTGAAAAAAACTATTAAATTCATTTAAAAAGGATTCTAGATTGAATTTTAAAATTCGCCGAGACACTAAAATTGCAAAACATTTATTTGGACTACCTGTGTGCCAAATCCCATTACTGTAAGTAAGATAGATTCATCAGGATTTTGCGTGCAAGAAACAAACACTTCCTTTTATAATATCAGAGACTGGCCACTGCGTAGCTAGCCCTGCGTTGTCCGTGGCAGTTGCTTTTGAGGGGTTATTGGTTTGCTTCGCAAACCAAATAGGAGTTCGTAGCCTATTGGATAACAGCCACAACGGAGTTACCCGTGACAGTTCTTTTCGTGGGTGTCATAGTGCCCTTGATGTTGGTTTACTTCGCAAACCAAATGGGCGTTGCCCATGTCAGTTCTTTTAGTGGAGGTCACATTGCCTAAAAATATAAAACATTGACCAAAAAATAGAAATATTTAATTCAAAAATTATTTATTTAAATAAAATCAAACGTATAAGGTATCTATCTGGTGTCAAATCTTCTGCAGATTTCAAATCCTTTGAAATTTTCAATCTATCTTTAACGATCCAGATTTTACAAAAAAATAACTAAATAATGCCAGCCATAATGGTTTTTTATTTTCTTTGCTTCCTTTCGCTGAATTCGTAAGAGAGCTTTAAATCTAATCTGTTTATTTTGGGAACACGAATGTTATCGTGACGTCACATTCTCTTGCTACAAAATATATAAGATAATCAATTTAAACTTTCTATTTATTTAAAGAAAATTATATATTTTTTGTTATCGATTTAATGTAAAATTTTCCGCAGATTTCAAATCCGTTAAAATTTTTACACGATATTTAACAGTCTAGGACATAGAAAAAAGAACTATATAACTAGAGTTAAAAAACTTTGTATTTTATCGTCTGCTAGAAAATCATTCCTCCGGGCAAAATGTAAGCGGAAACGGAAATAATAAATTTAGAATTTGATCTTTTATCAGCTGCTGTTACAATCCCAAAGAAAACAACAGTCATTAAATTTCATTAAATTCATTTTTAAATGTTCTAGATTGAATTTCAAAATTCGCCGGGCCTCTAAAATTGAAAAAAATCTGTACTACCCGTGGGCCAAATACCATTACTGTAAGTGCCATAGATTCGTTATGACTCTGCGTACAACAAACAAACAGACAAACACTTTCTTTTATAAAAAAATTAGAGATGTATAGGGTCTTGTATCATTTTCCACTAAACCCTTTGGTGATTAGTTTACACCAGGCGGCAGTTTTTTTTAAGTGCAATTTTAAATTAACCCAAGTACTGAACTACCGTAGACATAACATCAGAATGGATAAAACTTGCTTTACATTTTTAGAACTCCAGAAATTAGCTTATTTACATCAATAAGAATTTAACGTAATTCCACAGTCAGAGCGCTACCGAAGCCCGCGAGACAGAAAGCTAGAAGGAATCTAAAACTCAAAACGGACGTTTCTTCTTTTTGTTCTTAATTTTTGCAATAAGTTCGAAGCAAGAACTTTCGTAGCTCCGATCGGAACGTCAGAAAGAACAGTTGCCATTGGTGGTCATTTTGGAGGCCATTCCGAAGAATCAAGCATCTGACGATAGCGCGTGTTTTGTTTTTTACACTGCAGGTTTTGAGTGGATGGTAATGATAATTATAGTTAACGTCGTACTACAGCAACACAACGGGCTATTGACGATGGTTCGGGATCAGTCCCTTAAGGGAAAGATCCGAGGACAACAGCTCGTAATTTTGAACCACGGTCAGATGGCGAAGCAACACTTGATCTGGCACCCCACTCTCCAAATTTCCACACCAACCCATCGTGAGGACTTACGGCCACGACAGATTTAAGGTGCATCAGCCGCCTCTACACCATACCCTTACAAACATCCATGCCCGGACCCGGATTCGAACCAGGAACCTTCCCATCTAGAGGATAACACCTTAACCCCTATACCAGTTTGTCGGCTTTGAGTGGATGGAGCAACAGACCAGTGCAACATACGAGTAGCTGGAGGGTTGTGAGTTCGAATCTAATCAAAGTTTGTCATGTGAAAGGGGGCCTGATGTATGTTACATCTGTTGTAGTCCCAAATGTCCTCACATTGGCGAGTTGTGGTAATTAGGAGAAGGGGGGGATGCAGATCAGGTGTTGTTCTTATCATCTGACCGTGTTTAAAAATTACGAGGCGTTGTCCTCGGTTCTTTATCTTCGAGATCAATCCAATACAGTTGCCAATATTCCGTTGTGTTTCTCCAGTGCGACGTTAATTAATTGCCTAACTACTGATTTTCAATATAGGGTGTGGGGTAAGTGCGAACCCGCATTTTCAACGTTAATATTGAAGGAATTATTTCTGTCTCAATAATTTTTAAATTTTCATGTTTTTACCACTCATATACAGATTCCTTACTAACAGGCTTACTATCACTTGTTTTTACATTCAGCTGACTTTTATTAAAAAAGATACTTTCAAATTATTTTTGATGGGGCAAAAATGCTTGGCATGGACTGTTTTTTTGTGTGCAATGTAAGTGGTGACAGAGAATATCGCTTAATTCCTAACTATGTCGTTATGTGCAATTTCCCTGCCGAAATTCGAGTGGTCAGACATACAGGAAATGAGAAAGTAGATCAAGCAGGGTACCCACAGGTCAGGAAAAATCTGAAATACCTGGAATTGTTAGGAAATTTATTTTTTTATCCAAAAAAAATCAGGGAAAATTCCACATTTTCGTCTAAAACCTGAAAAATTGCCTCCAAGACCTTTAAATGATTGATCATGGCTTCACAGCCGCTTTGGAGAAAAGTAGCCAATAAGATTCGTATACAGTTTCATATCACTTTATTTTATAAATACAATTCTTCAACCGATTTGAAAAGAAATGGCTAATATTTAACAGGTAAAGAATTTTGTTTCATCCACAGGCTTAAATAGGATTTAACATTAAATGATATTAATAACAATTAATTGATATTAATATTAATATTATGATATTAATAACTTAAATTGAAGGATTAACATTAATGATACATTAAATAACAAATTGATTTAAGTCAAATATCTTGAATTAGTTGAATAAGTTATTTTAATTCAAAATTAATTGGGTTTTGTGTATTAATATTTACAATGTGTAGTTATTAAATTGGTTTTTAATTGTTAGCTATTGATTATTTCTTGGTTTTTCACCTTTAAAATGTCGTGAATTATGACTTAAGTATAACCTGGAATTTTGTAAAAATTTGTTGGAAAACCTGGAAGAGTCATGAAATTCTATTTCTGAAATTGAGTGGGAACCCTGATCACTATGGCAATCTTTTTATGTGCCCGGGATCATGTCACCAAAACTAATAGTAACGAGACCTTTAGATTATTTTCGTCTGACGGGTGGAAGCGAACATTCCACATGTAATTAGTCCCCGAGACAGTGGAAGACGTCCATCCATTGATTCATTAATCTGATTGGTCCGTACCAGAAAGAAGTAGACATTCGAAATTTCATCACTTTTGTCGCAACTCTACAGAAAGAAGCATTTACACATCTATTCTGTCATCAGATGTTATGTTGCCGAACGGGGCAATGAGATACCAAATCAGTCGAGCAAGTAAATTTTCCACATATAAGTCACGTGACTACTAGTGATGCGACATCGACAGCAAAACATAGATGTTCAAAAATAAAACATCGATGTTGATAATACATCGCCCCCAAAACATCGATGTTTTTAAAATTCAGTGTATTTAAACTCCCGCCCCCCCATTTCTTAAAACTGATTTAGCAACTAGTGATGCAACATCGATGTTTTCAAACATCGATGTTCAACATTAAAACATCGATGTTATTAATACATCACACCAAAACATTAGATGTTTTTAAAATTCAGTGCATTTAAATTTTTTTCACACATTTCTTAAAACTGGTTTAGCAACTATTGAAGCGACATCGACAACAAAAGATCGATGTTCAAAATTAAAACATCGATGTTCATAATACATTGCCCCAAAACCATCGATGTTTTTAAAATTCAGTGTATTTAAATTTTTTTTCCTATTTCTTAAAACTGGTTTAGCAACTAGTGATACGACTTCGGCTCCAATACATCGATGTTTCTTATAAAACCTTTTTTTTTTTTTAAACATCGATATTGATGTCGCATCCCTACTTTTCAGACCCTTCAACCTTGGCCACTTTGATTGAAAAGTATGTTTAATTTGCTGATTATAAAAATTATACTATTTGATTATTTTTAAAATTTTTATAACGGACCTTTTTTTTTAAATAAAGCATCGACAACGTAAAAACATTGACAAGTATAAACATCGATGTTACAAAAACATCGACTCCAATACATCAATGTTAAAATATCTATGTTTAAAAAAAAAACATCGATAATTTGAAAACGTTGACATTAATGTCGCATCCCTAGTGATTACTAGTTGACATGTTTATCACACTTTTTGATGGTTCTCTGTCAATATCAAATGCTCAGTCTACTATACTCCATGTGCACGGGTGAAAACTAATTTATAGTAATCCATCAAGGCTTTACAGTAAGATGACAGTCACCATTTTAATCATAGATGCTTTTATACTTGTTGCCATGGTAGCCCAGTTAACAGAGTAGCGTATTAGGAACAGGAGGGTTGCGAGTTCGAAATTCGATCCAAACAAAAACAGTCGTGGTATCGCACGCCCTCACGTTGGCATGGCGTGGCAGTTTGGAGAGAGGCATCAGCCAAGTAGATGACCTCGTCATCTGTCCGTGGTTCGAAATGATGAGGTGTTTCCCTGGGATCTATCACTTTGGGATGAATTCCGATGCGTTGCAGCACAGTGCGATGTAAATTCAACTGTCTACTTTCCTTTTCATCTGTCAGATCATCTGTCATACACGTCAACTCACGTATGTTTCGTAACTGTGACACATACAATCTTAAGGCTTAAATGAATATAAAAATTCAGTACCTGAGTACATTTTGTTTTCACTTTATTTTTCAGATTTTTTTGCATTTTATTCAAATAAAAGTAGTTATCGTTGCACACACCTGTTTACACGCATGTTTTTCGTATACTAGGGATGCGACATCGATGTCAATGTTTTCGAAACATCTATGTTTTTAACATCGATGTATTGGAGTCGATGTTTTTGTAACATCGATGTTTATACTTATCGACGTTTTACTTTTTAAATGAAAAAAGTACCGTTATAAAAATTTTAAATATAACAAAGTAGCACAATTTTTATAATCAGCAAATTGAACATACTTTTAGACCAAAATGGCCAAGGATGAAGGGTCTGAAATGTAGGGATGCGACATCGATATCGATGTTTTCAAAACAACGAGGTTTTATAAGAAACATCGATGTATTGGAGCCGAAGTCGCATCACTAGTTGCTAAACCAGTTTTAAGAAAAGAGAATAAAAGTTTAAATACACTGAATTTTAAAAACATCGATGGTTTGGGGGCGATGCATTATCAACATCGATCTTTTAATTTTGAACATCGATGTTTTTGGGGCGATGTATTATCAACATCGATGTTTTAATTTTGAACATCGATGTTTTCATCATGTCGCATCATTATCGTATACCAATCATTTCGAGGCTGTGGTTTTACTTATATTCAGTAGATGGCAGCACCATAATAAATCTGGGTGTCGTCCTTCACAATTCTTATGTCGAGAAATCCCAGATTTTAGACACGAAATTTCAATACAGTAGCGCAAGTGCTTGCAGTCTGCTCCCATGAAGTTAATATTGGCCGTAATGTACGATTTAACTTGCCTCTTGATATTAAAAGCAGTTTGGGCTTAAATTTTAGCCAAGTTAATTAACATGAAATACATCACTCTAAAAAGAGACGTTAAATGTACGTATATCGTTCTAGTGATTCGGATAGCATAATTAAAAGCACTAAAAACCTCTTTGATGCCGTCGAAATAAATCATAGTACCAAAAACCAAAACCATTGAAAAGTATAATCACTAAAATTAAAGTCCTGATCACCCGCGAACTGGCTAGCATTATGTGAAAGAGTTAAAAACAGCATTCCTTGGATTAACCTAGAACAATAAATACAATTAACAGCCACTTACTAGCATAACTTTAACAAATAAGTTTTTCTAATAACTTTAAAAATATCTAGGGCTGGATGGATAGGGAGGAGCGAAAAACACGAATTTCGGAAATTGAAAACGCCTATGGTGGGAATACTTGGGGACTACCATGCTTATTAATAATACAAAATATGAGCTAAATCAATTAATATCTTCAAGTGCCAAAATCACTTTGAAATTTCGAAATTTTTTCAATTTTTTCACAAAAATAATAATAACGCATTTAAAAAAATTTAATACATCTTATTGAAAGTCATGTTTGGGTGAAATGAACTTCCCTGCGTGTAAAAAATAGTTTTACACCTAACATTGACCCGAAAAATAAAAAAAATTCCCTTTTTTTTTAGAGCGCCATCACGCGCGTCTCCACTCCTCTCAATAGACTCATCATTGCGACCGCGCGTTTACATGGGCGCTCCCCCTTGCAGCTCTTCGCTGTTTTTTGCATTATGAAAACAACCCAGACCTGAGCACGAGGAGGTGGCTGCATATCGAGTTCCACCCCACCCCCCTAAACATTTCAATTTAAGTTTCTAGCTTACCCTAAAAAATTAAGTTGAAGTTACTGGCAAGTGGTTTAGCTTAAAAGTGGTTGATATTGGCTTTTGGTTTCAAATCTGGGTAAAGCAAGTCTAGAAGCAATTCTTGACCGAATAAATCCATCTCGTGAATCTGTACAACATATCGTACTATATGCTTCAGTTACTAATTTAACGCTACGTTCTACTGCTTGTGAATGGCATGGAAAGTTAAATATGTTACTATTGGTTGGAACGTCTAGGATCATAGACTTGAGTTGATCAACAGAAAGAGATACTGTAGGTGGTGGATCTGTAATGGAATCTGATTGCCATTCAATTAGATTTATGTAATCATCTGCTTCGAAGTTTAATGTGGGAATTTTAAACGCTCGAATATTCTTTTCGACTTTATTTTTTTTGTCTTAATTTGAAATTCTTCTAAGGCTTAATTCTCTGAAATGTTTTGATCATTGCCAAAATTATATTTTTTGGAAGGGAATAATAAGCATTTCTTTGCAAAGTTATATCTAGTACAATTTTTAAATCCTCAGGCAAAAATCTAGATTTATTTAAAATATGGTAAAAATGAAGACTCCCGTACCAACATGATGACTGATTTTTAATTTTAATACTCTGTTAATATTTTCAAGTTATGGGTTGGATCTTCTATTGAAACATATAATCTTAAAATTCTATTTGCCGTCGTCAATCATCTGGAATGATTCAATTTTCCTAGATCTTTTAGCGACAAACTTAATGGCATCTATTTATTTGATATCCCTGTGCACATTTCGTAAATGTATCGTTGATCAGTGCTAAGATCCTCTAGGACAATATCTGGAAAAGTTACTTCTATCTTTTCAAAGTTTGTTAAAGGCAATTTTTCATAAGATTCTAACATTTTTCCAATTTCTCCGCTGTATCCTTTTGGTTCAGTGGTTTTCCCTTCTATAAATGTTGCAACAAATAACGTAAAGGTAGCTGTGTAGCTCATTTGTATGTAATAAACAAATAAACCAATGCACAGGACGTCCTAAAAAGAGCTCGATATGTCGAATGACTCCATTTTTTAAACATGTATTTACCACTGTACCATCACAACCAACCACTTGTATCTTAGAAAAATCGATATTTTTCTCCAAAAAAGTTAAAACACTTGTTTTAATATTTTGAGTAGAGCAGGTCGTAGGAGTGACATGTCCCATATATTTTGATCCTGGTTCTAGTATTAGAACGATATGTTCTTCTGTTACCGTCTTTCTGGAAATCCTTTCTCTTTCTTTAATCATTACTAAAGTTTAATCCTTTTGCTCATCAAAGTATATTTCATATTCTGATAAAGAGGTAGTTTCCTCATTTTTCCTTTTCAGGTAGCTGCGAGTCTTTCTCCTTTCTCTTCTAATTTTACTACGATCAACTATGTTTGAAGAATCATTCTTGGAAATTTTTACCATATCCTTCAAAGCAACATTTATTAGAATTGCTGCCGATCTATCGGAAACACCAGTTCTGTCACAAGCATGAGCTACATTTAGAAGTTTAGTTCTCGTTTGTGAAGTTGAAGAATAATTATTATCAATGATTGTGTTTATAGTGTCATTAGAATTCTTAAGCAAATTAAAACTCAAAGTAGCTCCCGTAATAGAGGGCGAGAGTATTTTGGATTGTTTTCCTTTACAATCTTTTAGCTGAACGTTTTGGCTCTCTGCTTCTCTTTCTTTGCGTTGCAATCTTTTCTTCAATCATTCTGCTGGTTTTAATGTCAACATTTCCAATGACCATTTTTCGAGATGTCCTTCGATCAATTAAAAAAGCTCTTTCAGTAATAGGTACTTTCATTTTGAAAGTACAACTGAGAAAGTTCTTACATTTACATATGCTGAAATCAAATATATTTTTTTCTGCTGATTCCCTGAAGGACACAACCTTTTTCGAGAAATATAGTTTGCCAGTATTTTTTAATAGTTTCTTAATATATCTATATGCTTTATGATATTTTTTCAGCATATATATTATTTATTGGTTTGTTACAGTTCGAATCGAACTTTTCCCTCATAATCACTCAAGCTCTTTAATTAAAATTGAACATACATCAGCCACATACTAGCATCTCTTTTACAATCTTTCTGTATGTAAAAATAATACTTCATAACATATGAATATGTTTGAAGCATGTTAGGCTTCATTATTTCAGCCATTCCAAACACGGGAAATACATCTAGTGATCGTGTCCTAGGCATTTCGACTAATTCACAGAACCGTGTATCCTTAACAAACGAAACCCAAACAAAACTGAACTTAAAGATTAAAATTCTATATAAAAAATATCTAAAATAAGTAAAAATAAACAGTAAAATACGCACCAAGAAACGAAAGGAAATCAATTTGAACAAAGGATCAAGGATTTTTACTCGATAGACTAGATTGGTAGGTCATTTGCAGGAGCATACACCTACTAGATATTTACAAAAAACGTGGGCGGGTATTTAACAAAACCCAGACATCTCCACTCCATGTGGTGAAATACGAGTTATTTACCCCTTATAAACAAACGAAGAAAGGGAAGCGTCCGTGCACCCTAGTAACGAGGAACGCAATGATGAGTCGATTGAGAGGAGTAGAGACGTGCGTGATATAGCGCTCTAAAAAAAGGGGGAAATTTTTAAATTTCCGGGATAATGTTAGATGAAACACTTTTTTTACAAGCAGGGAAGTTCATTTCACACACCCATGTCTTTAAATAAGATGCATTAAATTTTTTAAATGCGTTATTATTGTTTTTGTGAAAACATGGGCAAATTTTCAAAAATTCGAAGTGATTTTGGCACTTGAAGATATTAATTGATTTAGCTCATATTTTGTATTATTAATAATCATGGTAGTCCCCAACTATTCCCACCATAGGCGTTTTCAATTTCCGAAATTCGTGTTTTTCGCTCCACCCTAATGGATAGGCTTATATAGTATTCATGTATGGATTTGACCTATTATATTTTCTAATAGACCTCAATTAGGATATAATTCACTTACAAAAGAAACAAGAAAACAGCCCATGATAAACGTTTTTAATTGATGCTTCCTATATATGTAACGGAATATTGAAAGCATTATGAAGGGTTAAATTGAGTGTTTAAATACTTAAAAAAATGAAAGATATTTCCTACGATGAATATACATTTCAAAGTAAAAGTTTTATCCATGTTTTTGTCATATACAAGTGACATTTTATACGTTTTTCAATTGCTCAAGTGTTAAGTTCAATGAGTTCACGCATTAATTTTATTCCTATAAGTTAATAGCTTTATAGCTTGTTTAGTTATGGAGCTTACACTACAAATAATACATTTTTATCCGACAGATAAAATGTTTTGATAACATTCATTTTCTAGAAATTTTATTTTATGGCCTAAATTGCGCTTACCTAAAAAATAATGCTTTTGAACAAAATAAATTAAATTACTATTGTTGACAGATATCGATGGTAAACTTTCCTCGAATGGTGATTAAGACATTTGGTGAACCACATGTTTATGTACATCACATACATAGGAAACCTTATTTCTATATCATCGCCTCAGAGCAGAAATGCTTCAGCATGATAAAAAAACAAACTTTACAGTACAGCCGTTTAAAAACTAACGATTAGGTTTTGTAAAAAGTAAAAATTATAAACATTTAGCTAGTGTTATATTTTTGTTCAAACAGTTTCCATTAAGACAATGTGTTTCTCATCCCGAAAGCAACTATTTAGTGTAAAAAGCGCATTTCCGAAACTTGACAGTTATTAAGTTTCTGCTCTGAGTGTACGATATATGAGATGTAGGTAGCATCCCCCCTCTAATGAGAGAGACTATACATACGCAGATAAAGGTATTTCAGATAAGCAGCTTCGTGCTATTTCTTCCGATCGCTCGATTTGAAGATCCGTCACATGACATTGGGAGAAAGCACGAATGATGTTGGACTAACATCACTGATTAATATGATTATCGAGGGTTATGAAAAGCACTGGTTAGTGCCTCGACCGACTATAAGCACAAGTAGATTCCAGTGCTCACGTGACCTACATTTTTGAGATGTTACCACTGCGACTAGTCAGACTAGTCTACCTGTACAGTCTACTTCATTAGAAGTTCGATGGCGCATGTCATCTTATACATAAGATTACTTACGGTATAATTTTCTGTGAAACAGAATTGGACTTAATTTAAATAAAACTGAAAAACAACGGGGCAATAATTCATTCAAAATTTAAGATGAAGTTTATTTTTATTGATGGATCTTTTGAGGTAGTTTTGCAACTGATATTGAGTATATTTCTCTCTCACTGCTAATGGTAAAGTTTCCGAGTTAGTTCAAATCGGGATTCGAACCCTTGACCTACTAGGTGGCATGCAAACTCAATGACCACTGGGAGGGATTTTCAGTGTAAGCAAATCAGACGGTCTGTGAAGATTTTGCCTACGCTGTCAAATGGTCTCGGGGTTATTTTAAAATGTAGTTTGTCCCCGTTTCTTGGTAGGTAGTTGAATTGACGTCGCACTGGAGCAAGATAGCGGTCTATTAACCGGAGGTCCAAGATCAATCCCGAAAATACTGAACGGTACTTGAAAATATAGCATTAAAATAAAACTCAGAAATAAAAAGGCAGTAAATTCATTCAAAATTTAAAGCAAAGTTTATTTTCAATGATTGATCTTTTGGGATATTTTTGCAACTGATATTGAGATTCTACAAATGGTTAAGTTTCCGAGTTAGACATAAGTTGAAAGTCTTCAGCACATGAGCCTTTTCTTCCAGTTGGTGTAGATCATGGCCCGCATGCATCGGCATACTCCGTACTCGTTGGGGTTGTTGCAGTCGCATTTGTCCCACACTCCGCAGCAACTGCAGTCGTCATCTTTGGTACACTTCTCTTTATTGCCTACGCAGGCCCTGAAAGACATTAGGGATAACCAGTCAATCTTTTTAAATGTTCTACGATTTACCTTTTCAGCCATCGGCACAACAATGAACGAATTGCTGGCTATTTGTGATCGTACACCCGCTGGTTAGGTATCCTTTTCTCCTTATAGGGTAACGCGGAAAAACCCGAATTCCCTACTCGCCGAAAACGCTATGAAAGTTAAGTACCAAAATTTTACAATTGTGAGCTGTTTATTTATAATTAATTGTCACGAGAGGTCGCCACTGTGAAATCGTATGAATAGACGTTTTTGTCAGTTGCTAGTCAGACATGAATGGTAAAAATTGGTAATTGTTTAATTAACGTCGTACTAGAGCAACACAACGGGCTATTGACGACGGTCCGGGATCAGTCCCTTAAGGGAAAGATCCGAGGACAACACCTCGTAATTTTGAACCACGGTCAGATGACGAAGCAACACCTGAGCTGGAACTCCACTCTCCAAACATCCACGCCAACCCAACGTGAGGACTTTCGGCCACGACAGATTTAAGGTGCACCAGCTGCCTCTACACCATACGCTTACAAAATCTATGCCCGGACCCGGATTCGAACAAGGGACCTTCCGATCTAGAGGCTAACACCTTAACCACTATACCGGTTGGTCGGCAGACATGAATGTGTAAAGATGGACTGGGACCGTAGTCGTAAAATGTGATTACGGAGGGCCATTGGGGTCGTTTGATATGTGAAGGAGGCACAGGGTGCCACGCGTGTCTATAAATTGTAAATAAAGTTGTACATAGGTAGATATTATTAGAGTGAGTTTTCGTTTTGCCATTCATTGAGACGCCAATGTAGAAGTTTGCCTGTCGTAAGGTAGATGACAACACAATTGTGTATAAGAGCACTGAAGTACTAATTGCAAGAAAGTAAATATAATTACAAATGTTTTTCATTCTGTAAATTTCACAATATTTGTGTTTGCCTTAAATAGCACTACTGCTCCTAGCCTCACTAATAAAAAAGCCACGCGCTTGGAATATATTATACACTAGCTCTAAATATCTGTGCCTTTTTGCTGGCTCAAGTGATAATTCGGAAAATTAAAATTTCGAAGTTTCATTTATCACCCATTAATATGCAAAGATGACTATAGAACATTTTTTAATATACCATTATTTATAGAAAGGCGATTTTTGGAAGAATAATTATGAATTTTTGGCTGTTTTTAATTTAAATTTTGTTTCCGGGATTAAGATTTCTCTGATCTTTTAGTTCGGAATTGATCCCGGAACCAATATCTTGTTGTATTGCTGCAATTCGACGTTAATTAACTACCTAACGTATTATTTTTTTCGTTAAAATCTTAAAAATATTTTAATCGAGTATTTTTAACTGAATCACATAACTTCTCTTGTATGATATTCTACGACCCAATTTTATTTATATTCAGGTATTTGTGTAACTTTAAAAAATCATCAAAATGACATTACTCACAGACGTGTTTTAATTTTAAATAGAGTTGAATAAAATTTCTTACCTTGCTTGTTCAGGAGCATCCAAAGGATTTTCTAAAAAAAATAGAGTGGGGTTACTGAAAATGTTAATTTTGTACATTAGATATTTTTATGGATACAAAATCTCGTACAATTTGTAGTATAATAAGTACTTTATAAACTCAGTAACACGAAATTTATGTTTAGTTTAGTATTGCTTTTATCTTACGACAATACACAAACATAATGACTAAAAAAACAATAGATTGGTTGAAAAAATCATGAGAAAAATATTATTGATCAAGAAAGTCTAAAAAAATATTGAATTCAGGCATTTATAACAATATTGCAGAACAGCTATGCGTGTGAACAGACACACACACACAGACACAGACACACACACACACACAGACACACACACACACAGACACACACACAGACACACACACACAGATATATATATATATATATATATATATATAATGAAGGAGAAGAATTCCAACAGTTTTTTATGTAAGTCCGTGATCGTTTCTGATGTTATATTCTATTAAATGAAATATTTCGTGCTTTGTGACTTTTAAAGTGGTGTTGTAAACACATACAAAAATTACCTTCTTCTTGGACAGCCGCAGCCGCAACGTATGCTACGACAACAAACAAGCAAAACAGAGGTAACAAGGTCTTCATTTTTCAGTTTCTGAAATTAAGTTAAAAACGTTATTAACCGAATCAAAAATAAGGAATAAAAGAGAACCATTTGAAGTACATGCACCTGGTTATTCATTAAGCAAGGTGTATGTTAAAGTACTTATTAATTCAATGCTTAGCAAAATCAAGCTTCTGAAAAGTACATTATTGCTTTAATTGGACAAAGTTATCACATAACAATTTTTTCTTTAGTGCACTTACAGTGTATAGTCAATAAAAAAACCCGAACCATCACCTTTTTTTCGAGCACTATTCAAACTAGAGCATATTCAAAAGTAACTATCATTGAATAGAGAATAACGTCCTCTACAAAGTCAAATTCCAAAACATTGCATAAGGGGACGTCTTCATATCAAATTTTGCACAAACAACAAAATTTCTAACTGAAACACCATGTTTTTATGCCAAAATAAGATTCTGTATAGTTATATTAGTCTAAATATGAAATTTTATGACTTAACTACTTTTATATTCCGACATATTCCATCCTAAACTTTGTGCAAATTTCAGGGATCATCTCGAAATAGAAAATCACTATTTGTAGATAGGGATTAATTGTAGTTATAGCTACGCGAATGTCAAATATGAACACTATTTCAAACATATTTTTAGCGATAAGAGAATTATTATATTTATTATGCAAGTGCAATCGATTTGATAACATTATTATATTTACTATGCAAGTGCAAATGAAACGATAATTATTATCAGATTTAAACTTTTGGTTGCCGCCTAAAATCGTAACAATGATAAATATTTAATGCAGCGCTAAAACTAATTATCGGAATGGACTGAAACTTTGTATGGCGATACTAAAAGTCCTCCTGAATCGATTCCAATCAAAATATAATAAGATTCCAATTCATAATTTTTTAAAACGTTAATTTAATAATTATTGCATACAAAAAACTATTAAAATTTTTTTAAGTGCATTTTGTTTAGGTTGTTTAACAGTAACATGGTACAAAATATCAGCGTTATAGAAATATTATTTAGGAAGATATACATAAAAGTGTAAGAAACTGATTTAACTTTTGTAGCTCCAATCTTTCTGCACACATAACTTCGAAACGGTAAGACCGTATGACATGAAATTTTGTTCCTGAAATTAAATTTTGATATAGATTCGAAATTTTGTTTTAAAACAGGGGGTTCGCTTTGGAAATTATGAAATTTGTGCTAAATTTAATATGAAGATGGCTCTTTATGCAAATTTTATGAATTTGAATTTATACAAGGACGTTTGGTCAAACAGCATCTTGGAATTTTCCCTACTGTTAAAATTGCTCAAATTAAGAGGAGTGTTTTTTTTGAGACTGTACTTGTAGCCTCGTTAAAATAATTATATACAACGGGCAAAACATATATAACATTAAGGTACAAATCTCATAAATTTTCATCACATTCGTAATTCATTTTATGTAATATTTTTCTATCCCTTTTGTAACCATTTGAGCAACAATGCAATGAAACATATTATCATCATATAACTTTCTACCAGTCTTCGAGAAACCGTTATTAAAACTCTAAATAATTTAATTGCGACAAACCAGTCAACCAATTGGGTCACGGCGAACCCTTTAAATCCAAGGAAATAAGAATTATAAATTCAAACCTATTACATATGCAAAAATTGTTACAATAAGTAGGAAATATAATCAAACGTTAAACCCAAGTAGGATTTTGTACGATACTTACAGATGTATCGTGACGTGTAATGTCAAAATTGTCCCTTAGTTTCTTTATATACCCATACATATTACAGATTAC
This sequence comes from Metellina segmentata, assembly GCA_947359465.1. Classification (NCBI taxonomy): domain Eukaryota; kingdom Metazoa; phylum Arthropoda; class Arachnida; order Araneae; family Tetragnathidae; genus Metellina; species Metellina segmentata. The sequence continues at coordinate 24,527,138 of OX375881.1, read as the reverse complement.
ATCTGCTATTTGATTTTGACATGAACACTGTCGAATGTAGCTCAATACCTTGTCTAAAAAATTGACACTTCAATTACTTTCAATCAGTATTGAGAATGCTGATTTTTCCTACCGATTGTCAGAGAAATACTATGCGTAACAATAGCGAAAACCTGCCAAGTTTACCGTATTTTTAGAACGTCTTTCGAAAAAGACTTGTTCTTCAGGTTGAAAAAAATATTTTACATATTTTTCTTGAGGGAGACAATTTTCAACTAGTGACAATTTCGAATCTTTGACGCCAGGTGGGGAAACATGAAAGAAAATTATCGGAATCAGTGATTTCTAGACTCGTGTGAAAACATTCTTTGAACACTAATTTTCAAGATATATCTACGGATATACCCTTAAAACACCTCAGAGAAAGATTAACTGCTCAGATTTGCATATATTTGGCGCTTTTTTGGGTATAATATCACATGGTACAAAATATCAGTGTTTTAAAAATATTATTTAGGAAGATATACATAAAAGTGTAAGTCATCAAATCATTATCAACCAGTAAACACTTTTATATTGTGCGTATTGTTTGCCTGACGGATAAACATTGCTTTGGTCGAATCTGGCCTTGCGTCCACAAAAACCAACCAACAAACACGCAAACACCATTCCTCTAAATACATGATTTATCTCGTAGTTTAAATGTATGTACAATTGATCTGTTTTACGTGCACTATTTTCGTTTCATTTCCTAAGTATCAAAACATTAATCTTTTGACAACGGCTATAGATATAACAAGCACAATTCGTATAATTTTCAAGGTACATCTGTTGTAACTGCCGTACTGGTCGTACCATAACTTCTTTCTTGGCTATATATATATATAACTTTCAAGGAACATGTGCTGCAATGAGCGTAATCTAAATTCTTTCATGGCGCATTCTTATACTTTTCAAGATACAACTGATTTACTGACCGTTGTCTAAATTATCTTTTGGCGCGACCATGGTACAACTGCTGTACCGATCACAGTCTAAAGGTTAAGTTAACATTTCGAGTATAATTTATTTAATGTATTAATTTCGTATTCACTCAATTACATACCTCGTGGAAAACAAGAGGTTTGAATTTCCTTATAACTGTTTTACTAAAAAGGTGTACAGAATTAAAATTTCTATAAATAAATTTCATCTGGAGATTTTGGAGCATACCGAAAAATCTACCAGTGACAGCGTCTGGGTTTGGACAGACTGACAAGAGTTCTATACAACACCTTAAGAATTGTCCAAATATGACAGACAAGATGGGCTGAAAACATCATCATTTTACTTTCAAAGATGGCGACCTCAAAATCGATGACATTGTAATGGATTCCTTCCCACATAGACCAAGAGATAGAACACGTTTTATTTACCCGAGTTTACCATAAACTTGGGTCTGTGTTTCATAATACCCATAACCTAGTCTTCAGAAAGGCCTTTCTTAAGGCTGGCGAGTGATGGGAGGCCGAGTAATGACGTCATCAATATGGTTGCCGCGCAAACGTGTGACACTTTACTTTACTTACCATAGAATTTAGCTCCTCAACGAAGCTTCGTACATCATTGTTCTTTTTTTTTGATTACGCGTAATGAAATAACCATTGTTTTATGTAATAACAGTATAGTTTGTAAGTGTAATAGTTTTTCTGATATTTAGTCCGAAACGTATATTTTATGAGTTTTTATGTTTCATAGTGAATGTTTTAAGCCCAACAACTATTAAACCGTTGAGAAAATTAAAAATAGGCATGATTTAAAATGTTTGCTAAGATTGAGTGGATTTAAAAAATGACAAACATGACTTTGGATGCATAAGAAGATAGTAAATGGCGGTTATTGTCTTACTATTGAAGCCAAGAACCGCTTGACCAGCCCGCTGTGGCGGGGTTTCTTGAGAGTTAACACTGACCTTCTCTGATGCATTAGTATGGACTTGTAATGTATTATAATCACAAACAAAGACTAAATAATAAACAAATAAAATAACAAATGGTTATGTATATTTCGTCTGTTGTTTTGTACGTGAGCTCTTAGTAGAACCCATGGACCTAATATATATATATATATATATAATTAGGTCCATGGGAAGGCTAAATATATATATATATATATAAAGTAATTATTATTGTTTTAATAATTACTCGATTGTATTATTTACCTGCTAATTAAGTAATGCTAAATCTTAATGTAGTAGGTATAAATGATACGGAAGATCCAGTCCTATCTATATAAATGTTTGAATAGAGAAAGAACGTTTTCAAGAGGAAATGTCCCTCAAGTCCATCCCTCCGAGTAGTGATTAGGGAAGCGCAATGCTAGATGGTCTTAATTATTTCAATCTAAATTGGAAGGTATAAGATCGAACGATATTAACATGTACATAGATTCTATAAAGAAGATAACTCCAATATGTTTTGCTTGCCTAACTATGCTCGCTGTATGACTGTTTACTTTCTGAATTTGCTAAATATTGACTCAGTGTGTCCTGGTGCAAAACAGGCTCTATCTCAAGATGGTCTGTCTATAAAACCCTCTGAAACATCTTTTTCTCGAGTTCCAGTTGACATGGCTCTTGAACAAACAGTGAACGCGCTGACGCAGCATCAAGACTTACTGGTATTACAGCGTTTGCCAACTCTGATTCCGCTCGGGTTTGGTGGATGAAAACTAGATCATTATGGAGAAAAATAGTATCAAGTTTGTTAGAAGGCAGTGGTGTATCCAGGAAACTAGCCTCTAAACAGGACCTTCAAGAAAGTCGGATCGAAAAAGATAACAAAGGTATTGAGTGTGTAATATCTTCACTCAAGAGTTTTCAGATCCTTTTAAAGAAATGGACAGAAAAACATTTTATTAGAAGCATATCCAATGTGCATGTTGTGGACGATAGTGTAAGTAAAAATCTCCATGTGCATACTTCAAAGGCACAGAGGCATTTGAAAATTTTATACGTTGTATTTTAGTGATCCAAGAAATGTTAAACTTTCAATACCAAGAAAAATTGTTTTTTACTCTGCTTCTGCGTGTGCTTTTAAAACCATCCAAGGATCAGATAAAAAAAATCCATGTCGTAAAATGCACACATAATTTTTTTTTGCAAGTCTTCTCAATATTGCCTCTGAACAGAAGTGTGACATGAAAGATGTTTTGGCCTATCCTCTTACCCCAGTTCCTCTAGCTCTTGGACAGATGGATGGCTCACTGAATAAAACTTGCAAATCAAAACTGATGTATAAGTTGGAAGAGCTACAAAAAGAAGTTATCGTATGTGCTCCAGTAACTGTGGACACAATAGTCTTATATGCCATGTTCATCCTGCACACAATTCAATTCCCGGATACTATGGAGTTCTTCCCAACAACATTCTGGTCTGGGATTAATCTGTAAAAGAGAAGCCAGAGTAATTCTCTTAGTGTTTGACGTCTATGGCACTCCAACTATCAAGGATACGGAACATGACATACGTAATGCTAAAACATTAGTGAGTGAAATAACAGTGTTTGGACCTGTACAAAAAACTCTAAAAAAGTCTTGATTGGCTCTACGAAGCGAGTCGTTCAAAACATCTTTAACAAAGTTTTTGTGCAAAGAATGGAGATCTTCTAAATATTGTCACTTGCTAGGCAATAAAAAGGTTTTTTTGTGGTTAATTTGGGGAAAATAAAAGTGATCTATGTCTTGGTCTTGCTTAGTCGCTTTTAAACACTCGACTCGCATGCCAATGGTCAATAAACGCCAAATCAATCAACCGTTTGCAATGAGGGCAGTCCTCAGAGTTCTTCTCACTGCATCAGAGTACATAAGTTATATATAGGAATAATAGGAATAATTTAAAAGCGTTGTTGTTTTACAGCTGAGAGAAATATTTATTTATAACAATAAATTAGTACAATGGCCTTCCTACACTGAGGAATGTACGTGTGTTTAAAAATCACGGATCATAAGTAATTTTGAATTTAATGTTTTTGGAATGTATAGTAAATTGAGTTAATTGATGAGATTTGTAAAAAGTTTTAAGAACAGAAATCACAAATAAAATTTTGATCAATCATGCTCCTCTGCATTGCTACAGGCTTCATGCGCCCAGCCTTTACAGTTGAGACACTGTATCCGACCTTCCAGAGATTTTGACTTGGCGTACAATTCATTACAAAAGACACAAGCTTCGTCACATTCCACGTCTTCTTCATCTGATGCCGAAGAGTCTGTTTTACTGCTGAACTTCTTTTTCTTCCGTGTTTTGATATTTTTTTCTTTGGGGCCTTAAACAGTTTCTGCTTTAAGTTTTTCTTTTCTGTTTTTTTTTTCTTTATCTCCAAGCTCCAATTTCTACTCGGTACTGTCCGACTGCCAAGGTCCCGGTTTTATCACACAACGCCATTAATCAGAAGAAAAGGCTTAGCATATTTCAAACATGATGCAAAACGTGGTTTAATAACTTAAAATAATAGCTGACAGAGGTGTTATCAGATGTTGTACTTATCTAAACAAATCTTCAAGCAATTAGAAACTATAGCGTAAAATCGGTGGAAAAAAAATAGAACCTTTTCAACTCGAATTTTTTTAAATATCGGCATTGACAAACACAAAATCTACACAGCCTTTCTTTCAACTCCAAATGACATGGCAGATGTATACAACTAGTTTCATGCGTTATCCGACACACGACAACCAAACCTGCCATGTCCCGGTTTTATCCAACTGTCCCCTAGTTGGCACCTTAGAAAAAAACATTCAGAAGAAGTTCAGAATATATGGATAGATACAACATGTATGCATATTTACGTCCGAAGTAAAGTGTAGAAGTTAAAATTTTATTAACATTTTTTTCCGTATACTTAACCGATGCTAACATTCTTTTATGAAATATAGAATTGATGAAGACTTTTCAATCAACATATTATTAATTCAACCCGAGCAAAGGCAAGTAATTCTGTTAGTAATAAATGTAACAACTCTCGTATTCAAATTTGAAATTCGGGTAGCGATAACTACGATTAATTTCGATCTACGAATAGCGGAGATGATCCCTAAAATTGAAACTAACTTAAATACCGAATAACTTGCGATATATTAATAGTAAAGTCATGAAATTTTATATTTGGACGAATTTAACTATGAAGAATCTGATTATGTCATTAAAGCACGGTGTTTCTGTGCCATTCAATTTCCATTGTAAATTTTGTTGGTGGAGCAAAATTTGACATGAAGACGTCCCCTTATGCAATGTTTATGAATTTGAATATGTAGAGGACGTTATTACTTATTTAATGATACCTTTGAATTCGCTCTAGTATGAATAGTGCTGGACATAAAAGAGGCGGTTCGTTTTTTCCCCGCGACTGTACACTATTATTTCAATTGGAATGATAAATCAGGTAATAATTTTCTGTTTTATGCACTAACAATGTACTACTTGTGTATACTTTAAATAATTACGATAAAAGGGGTAGGTAGGTATTTTAATTAACGTCACACTGAGGCAACGCATCGGGCTATTGACGACCGTCGGGGATCAATCACTCACGTGAAAGATTTGAATATGTTCAAAGGGGAAATTTTTTATATAATATTAAGATATAAGCCTGATAAATTTATCCCGATTGGAAGTAGCGAATTGGCAACCAGATCCTCGTGAGAGCTGGTGTAGGTTAAACCTATCGTAGCCTCAAATTTCCTCAAGTTGGAGTGGTGTGGGAGTTTGGAGAGTGGATTGCCATCTCAGGTGTTGATCTCGTCATCTGACGAGGGTTCAAATGTACAAGGTGTTGTCCTGGGATCTATCCTTCTGTATTGATCCCGGGTTGTCACCAGTAGCCCGTTGTGTTGCTACAGTGCGACATTAATTCAACTACCTACCTATTTACAAGTTAATTTTTGGCTAAACAGTTCAGGATTAGTTTTGACAATGGAATAAGAAGATTTCTTTTTTATGACAGTAAATAAGAAATCGTTTCCTTTTTAGAGTTGGCCCATTTGTCATTTCGTGAAATTGTTTTGATAAAAGAAAAAACTCACATGATTTGAAAATAAAGTATAAAAAGCTATAAAAAATTAATTTGCTGTTTTTTCTACATTAAAATAGTATAAAATCCAATATGGCGTCAAAGCTAGCTGCTGTTATGTAGTATTTCTTATCTTCATCGGTAATTGTGATAAAATTACACTAAAGATGTCTAAATAAGTTTTCTGTAAAATAGATGATAAATTTATTGAATTAACGTTGCAAATCCAAATTCGTGTGTTACACTATCAGAAGGGTACGCATCTTAGGAACGCATTCGCGTTCAACGTTCAATCAAAAATCATAAACTTTTCTGGTTGGTTTTCGATCAAGTAGTTGAGTAATTAACGTCTCACTGGAGCTATTTGCGGGAGTCTAATGGGGGGCTATTTGCGATGGTCCGGGATGAATCCCAAAGAGAAAGATCAGAGCACAACACCTCATAATTTTAAACCAGGGTCAGATGACGAGGTCGTACATGAGCCAGTACCCAACTCTCCAAACTTCCACACAACAACAGCCTTAGGCCATTGGAGGCCAGGGAGAGTTAACGTGCTCCAAACCTCGTCGTCTTTGGCTGGTCATAGTTTCGAACTCGCAAGCCTGCGGTCGCCAATCAGTTGCTCTTCCAACTGAGCTACCGCTGCCCTAGGTCGATGGCAGATAGACATCAGTTATTCATTCCGATATAATTTTCTGCGAAATGGAACTTGGAAAGTATGCATTAAAATAACACTGAAAAGAAACAAAACAACACTACATTCCAAACTTAAAATTAAGTTTATTTTTACAGATGGATAGCATGGGATAGTTGCAACTGATAATTGAGGTTATACAAATGGCTAAGTTTCCGAGTTTGGCCCGGTGCACACATCCGTGTTTTCAACGTGCGGCGCCGTTGCGGCATCGAAGCCCAACTATGCACACATAACAGTGAAATGACGCAAATTCTCATTTGACGCCATTTGCGATAAATATTCTATAGGAGAAAACATGTTTATTTCGCTTACTTAATGTAAAAAAAGCATGATTTTGTAATAAAATAGACGTTACTGGATACAACCATTTATTAATTATTATTTATATTCCATTTATATTTGAAAACAAGGTACTTCAGAACGGAGAAGCGTTTACGGCGCCGTGGGGAACTGCGGTACAAATTGCACGCATGTTGGACGTGCGTCACAGCAGCGGTGCCGGAAACATGTGTGCACTCTTTCTTCTTAACAAAATAAGTCCTCCAACGAAGATCTAAATAATCTTTATTTGGGTACACAATATACACTTGACCAATTCTTAGACGGTCTGCCTACAAATACTTTCGTTGTATGACTACTATTATGAGCCACTTCCTTCAAAAACTAGCATCGATAACTACCAATTTCAATCACGCCTGCCACTTAAAGAATTCATTTAACACACATGATTAGCTCCAATACTTTTCGTGGAAGACATCGCCATCTGGCACAGTTTCTCACTCTTCAACAACAGTAGATCGTAAAGCACCAACAGTAATTTATCTGCTACGGAATATAGTCAACCGCCGAATGTATAGCAGAAATAATTAAAAATTCAAACATTTATATGTTTATTTATAGAAATGAGAAACACAGCAAAGTAGAACTGAAGTGAAATGGAATGATAAAATTATAATAATTAGCGTTATCTGAAATAGTTAACTTCGTCTGAAGTTTTGGTTTGTCATAAGATGCTTCTAGAAAGTTCAACAATGCCATTATTTAAAGCAATTGTCCGTTGAGTTCCTTCAGGTTAACTGAAATTTAACTACAAACCAAGCCATCAAAAATAAAAATTGAAAGAAAATAATTTACTAAAAATCTTTGACTGTTACCAGTTTAATAACGTTTAGAACCTGTAATTCAGTTTTCTTCCAGTTACATTTGGGCCACGGTAGCCTGGTTGGAAGAGTAGCAGATTCGTGACTGGAGGGATTCACGAGTTCGAAACTCGATCCGACCAAAAACCATTGTGTACGTGACGGCCGGTGTTTGTTAAATCTGTCGTGGTCTCATATGCCCTCCCGTTGGCATGGTGTGGGCGTTTGTAGAGTGGGGTGCCAGCTCAGGTGTTGACCTTGTCATCTGATCTTGGTTCAAAATGACGAGGTGTCGTCCTATGTTCTATTACTTCGAGATTGGTCCCGGATCGTCCCAAAAGCTGTTGGCTACCATTACATGAATTCATTTGTAAAAAGTTTTCATGATTATTTAGTGTTACATATTTTTAATACTTTTTACGTAAAATCTAGTTTTTAACAAAACCACTGCATTAATCCTGCTAGAAAAATAATTTTAAATTTTCAACATATGTCAACAGTAAAAAAAAATACGAGCTGGTAACGGCTTGTTGGCTTGGTTGGTTCTAAGACTCTAGACGCATTGAAGCCCTCGAGTCAGTTGAATTTCAGTTAACCCCTCAAGTCATAAAACCCCTAAAAAAACATGGGAACGTAACCTTAAATCCCCTTCACAAGTTAAATTGATCATTTTGGCAGATATTGGGCGCTTTTTTGAGTAAAATATCGCCGAATAGATTATGCTACAAGGGTTCTTCAAATGAAAAGGTACGAAATGACACTGTGGGTATAAATGAATACTTTATTCAAAGTATACACCATAGGCCTGAGCACAACGATCCCATTGATTAACGAGCCGAAGGATTTCTTGTTTCCAGAATTCCTGTGGCCGTGACGAGACCCAGTCCTTCACAGCGTCATTGAGTTCGTCGTCCGAGTTGAAGCGCTTCTCTTTCAGATGTTTTTTCAGGGGACCAAACACTTGGAAATCGCAGATCGACATGTCCGGGCTGTAGGGCGGATGGTCAAGTTGCTCTCACTTGAACTTGGCCAGTTCCGCATGTGCGACCCTCTAAACGCGTAGACGCGCGTTATCATGGAGCAGAATCACACCCTATGTGAGCAGCCCCGGTCTTTTGTTCTTGATGGACCTGCGTAGGCTTCGGTGTGTCTCACAGTACACATCGGAGTTAATGGTTCTTCTGTGCTCGAGGAATTCAACAAGTAGCGGACCTTGGACGTCAAAAAAGACGGTGAACAACACTTTCACTGCTGACGCCACGGTTTTGAACTTTTTAGGGAGAGGTGACGACGCATGCTTCCACTGCATGTTGTCCCGCTTTGTCTCTGGCTCGTAGAGATGACACCAGCTCTCATCAACTATGACGATTCGCTCCAGGAAAACGGGATCTTCGTGATACCGAAACAGATGTTGAAGTGCAAGCCACATTACGCAGTTCCTTTTGCTGGTCGGTGATCTGCTTCGGAACCCACTGCGCGCACAACTTCCGATAACGCAACCTATCGTGAACAATTGTCCACACTGTTCCAACGCTGACATCCATCTTCACCGCCTACATTCGCAATGGAACACGCCGATCACTTCTCACTATGTCGTCCACCTTGTCGATGCGATAAGGCGTGATGACTGTGTTTGCCTTTCCTGGTCTTGGGTCATCAACCAAACTCTCACGGCCTGCACGAAAACGGGCACTCCATTTTCTCACTGACTTGCGGGACACACAGTCTTCTCCGTATACGGTCACCATCCGGCGATGAATAACTACCGGTTTAACACCTTCCGCTGTCAGAAATCGGATAACACCTCGCTGCTCCTCAATCGTCGAATTTTGCACTGTGAACGCCATCCTGTCCCCACACGCACTGCCGCGTCAATTGGACGGCGCTCTTTAAAAGAGCCTCTGCTCTCTCCTGCGCATGCGGGCACCCGCGCATGCTCCGATCCACGCCGGAGAATCCAATCGCATCCCTAGATGTCTCGCTACGTTCTCCCATAGTGGCATAGGCAAATATGTTAACGGTTACGTTGTTACGACGTTTCACACCTTTTCATTTGAACAACCCTTGTAAAAATAGTTCAAAATTCTTTTTCAAAGTTTTTCAGAGTTAAAATTGTTGCTACACATGCTTTTCTATTTTGTATAAATTTCTTTTACAATGAAACTGCGCACATTTATAGCGAAGTTAACGATTATTTAAAGGTTAAGAATTATATTACTTTTGTAGAATACTACAATATTGTATTTTGGAAAGCAGGGTCAAGTAAATGGGCATACACACAACGAAAGCAGTCACAGTCGCCGGAAAACCGACACAAAAGAGAGAAATACAACCAGTGAGAAGCGAACTTCACCACATGCCACTCGCATATTGCTAGAGCAGTGAGCAACACAACTGTGTCAAGGCGATCTCTCTAAATTACAATGAAATAGAATGTCAATTCAAACCAAAACAAAGATGAAATTTGTAGCAAAGAAAAAGTAAAAAAGTAAGAAATGATATCGAATAATAAAATCCAAGAAAGATTTCGTGTGATATTTACATTTGTAGCTAGACGTACGCAGTTAAAGTTACCCCTCATTTCCTTTATATATTCATACGTATCGCATATACATCTATTTGATGTTTGACATAAATAAAAACTCAACTTTTTCTCAATACCTTGTCTTAAGAGATGACATTTCATTTGCTTTCAATGACTATTAAGAATGCTGACTTTTTTCCAGCAGGTTTTTAGATAGCTTGTATGTGTAAAACCTGCCAAACTATCGAGTTTTTATTATTGTATTGGAGGATACAGTTCAATTGAAAGTAAAAATACTGAGTGAAATAATTTTTGAATAAAAATATTTGATTACTCTAATCGAATTTTGGAAAGATAAATCAGTTTCCAATCAATTTTAGAATTCATGATAGTTAGAATTTTGGTTGATTGTGCTTGTGACATCAAGAACTTGTCATCGAAATGTCTGGTACCACATTTAGAACAAAATTTCGATTCCCTAAGAAAACTTATTTAAGTATTGCAAAAATAGAATCCTATGAATGTAAAATGCAGTAGAATCAATGTCAAAAATGACATTTAGCTGTTAAAAATGCAAATAAAAACCAACAAAGTACTAAACGTAAAAAATAATCAAGCTCGTGTGTTATATTACGCAATTATTTGAATTTCATACTTCAGGTTTAATTTCGAAATTTCACTTTGAGAGCACTAAAACTTTTATTTTTTCTTTACATTTTTTCAGAGACATAAATTGTTATCGAGAACGCTATCTTAAAATGTTTTACAAAATACCTAAAATACACTTAAATACCTTCAGTATAAGGTATTTTTAATTCCTTGCATCTCGTTTCCAATTTTTACAAACTATATCAATCAATTTCAATTTATTCGGGTTTTCAACTGTCAAATTTGTTCGATTCCCCAGTAACCTATTCGTATACCAGTAAAAAATTTCTTGGTACAGCTACACTCTACGTTTATGAGCGGTGGCAACAGCCTTGGCGATTTTTTTGGCGAACTTCTAAAATTGCCAAGGCAAAAATTCTTTCAACTCTCTTTTTTCTTTCAAAAATATTTTTATTTTTACAACGAAAAATGAAAACACATTTAAAAACGTTTTAAAAAGTATATTTTTTGAAAAAGTAGTAAAAGCAGTAAGTAAGCTTAAACACATTTCAGAACACATTTGTGAACCAACAGAAAAACTAACCTGCGAATGTTGGGTAAGAATACCCTGAAACTTATCAATTATACTGTTTTACTCACTGCTGTTTGAAAAGAAAAAGATTTTAAAAAGAAAAAAAGCAAGAAATAATACAACTTGATATATCATAACTGTTCAGAGGAGAAAAATAACTAAACAAGAATATTCCACAAATGGCGAAAAAACAATACATGTCAAAACTCTGTCGTGAAAAAAAAATTTTATAAAATAAAAATTCGACAATTGTAGAAATAGAAATAAGTAAAACAATGGTATCAAAGAAAAAAATTTAAAAGAACCAATGCAATCAAAGGATATTTTAAAATCAAAATAACCAATGGAAGCAAAGAAAAAATTTCAAACGAACCAATGAAATCAAACGACTTTAACAGATTTTGGAAGAACTTTCTAGAATACTCAAAATGAAAATTGAAAGTTACCGTTTGGCGAGGTTGCCGTGAAAACCACAATAACCGTAAAGACATATGGTTTGCCTTAATCTACCGTAACTCGCTACTAGAAGTGCTCCAAAAAAAAAAGCCAAGACCGTTGCCACCGCTCAAAAACGTAGAGTGTAGCAGTACTAATTTCTTTGTGCATAGTCTTTACTTGATGGTAAAACATTGCTTTTCGCATCTTGTTTGCATCATATAAAAAACAACCAACATTTGACACCATTGCTCAAAATACACATTCTGTCTCTTGTAGTTCAAATACACTACTGTGATCAAAATGTATTCCGAATGCTTCCTATGAAAAACATATATAGTAGATTACATCTGCAAACTTGTATTAAATATTTTTACGACACATAAACATGTGGAAACAATCGGGGATTTATTTAATTTTATGGTCTGAAAGAATAAAATTTTTTAATAGGAGAAGAATTTTCACTTTGTTGATTTTACAAATTGTAGAATGTAATTGAGCAAAGAACATATATGACATTTTGTTTCCGCAATGGAATTTCTGATACAAACACATTTAAAATGTTGCAAAAAACTTTTACAGGCGACAGTTTATCAAAAATACAGTATGTGATTGGTATAAAAATCTTAAAGAAGGTAGAGAATCCGTCGTAGATGAATCGCTTAAAAATCAAGGTAATGTTGACTGTTTTCTTTGATTTTGTCGTTCTGTTGTGCATTATGAATTTCTACCCACTCTGGACCGACGGTCAATAGAGATCATTATTTGAGTGTTTTGCAGTGTTTGCGTAAAGCAATTTGTCAAAAACCTCCTGAACTGTGGCGAGATAACTCATTCGTTTTGCATCGCTGCAATGCGTCTTCTCACAATGCCATAATTTGTGATTTTATGACAAAGAATTAAACAAATACGACTCCAGAAGCTGCTATGTATTCATTTGAAACGGCACCGTGGGATTTTCTTATTTCCACGGGTGAAACTCCCTCTTCGTGGTCACCGTTTTGAGTACAAATTAGTAGCAATAAAAGAAAATTCGAAACGAACCCTGAAAGGGTATCACATAAAAGACTTTAAGAAATGTTTTCAGCATTGGAAAAAACGTTGACAGAAGTGCATTGAAGTCGATGATTACTTTGAAGGAGATATAACAAATTTTGACCAATAAATTGATACCTTTAGTTTTATGACAGACTTCTGGATACTTTTTGATCACAGTAGTATACTAGCAAAGTGTGGTGCATTAAATCCTACAAACCTACTTTTCCACCTAGTAAAATTATATAATTCATGCTAAATGAAGCTAAGTCCGTATGTTTTCACATCATGGAAAATAACTAACAAAGTTGAACCTTCACATTTTCAACGCATTAACTTTTCAAAAAGAAAGTGGTCAGTAAATAAAATAACTAGATGTGATTCTGCTAAAAAAATAAATATTTTCCGCGAAACTTAATTCCTAACACTAATGCTTTTCGATAAAATCTTAAAAAGTATTTGTTAGAATTTATTCTTCAATTGAATTACGAAAAAATAGTTTTTGAAATATTGCTGTTTTGAAAAAAAAAATTTGAATGTGCAATACTACGTAAATAAAAGGAAATTAAAGGTACCTTTCAAAACATACAACTCAAATAATGCAATTTATATTCCATTTTAATGAAAAGCGAATAAATTTTTATGCATGAAGTAACCAAGCAAACCAACCTAATTGCAAAAATTTTAAATGAGCACTTTCTTTGCCCAATATATATTTGCCTATTTCAGACTTGTCCACGGTTTTTCTACTTATACACTAAACAAAACTTTGATTGATGGCGATTAAAGTAATTATAGAATTTATTTTAAAACATTAAGAACACCCCTTTAACACGTTCTTGACATATGATGGTGCGTTTAAATATTTACAAGTTCTACCTAAAAGCACTTTTTCAATGGATTCGGTATTAATTCTCATTTTTAATTTTACTATCAATTTTAAGTTACATTGAAGTGTACAAGCTGGATAGAATGACAGTGTGAATTAAAACAAATGAGACTTTACACGCAAATATAGTTCTAACGATGATTCTTGTTTAATTTGAATTTAATGACACATACACATTTAAAAATGAAAATGAATAATCTATTAATATTATACATCATCCACATTAACATGCAGCAGAATGTGAACAGTTTCAATATAACAATGAAAATAAAAAAATATGTCTAAAATTAGCTAACAATGAATTGCTTTTAATTGTAACAGTAAATATTTTTCTAGATTGTTTTAAACAGTAAATTTACAACAGCATCAATTTTCCATTATTAATCCAACATTGATGTAGGGAAACAAGATCGCTTCCAAAAATATTAATTCATTCATGATATTTCCGTCAAACTGCTAACAAGCGCCTTTTAAAACTTTGATCAAACGAGATTATACGATTGATTAAAGCGATTTTTTGTTGTAGAGGAATTTTCCGCTGCAATTTATAAACAAACAGTACTTTTCAGTGCTACTTACGACATTTTCATAAACGTCTTATCTACCTTTCAAGATGTTCAACTGGATTAGGAAACAAATGTAAGTGTGCTAAGGACTTAAATAATTTAATAGTTGAATATATTTTATCTATAGGTCGTCACAGAATCGATCATGTACTAATCACAGCACCCGATTCTTTGCGAGAACCAACCCGAAAATGTTTGATCTATTAAAAAGATTTTTTTTAATAAGAGAATCGAGTTCTATGATTAGAATGATATCGATTTCCACCATCCTGTACACATATTACTTCCGTAAACTGTCAGTTTTAACTTTTGCTGTAGCTTATCTGAAAATATAATCATTATAACCTTCTATTTCAGAAAAAAGTTTCGAGAAAAGAGAATAAAAAAGAAGGAAGCCAAGAAGGAGGCTAAGAGACAGAAAAGAGGAGAAAATCTACGCATCGAGCATCATATAAAGGATCAGATCAAAGGATCATCCGATGCCGAAAAACCCCGCAAGACTCACAGTTTTGAAACAGAAAACGTCGTCTTGCTGACTCGCAGTACATCTGTCGGTCACGCAAAAGGAGGCGACGAGAAGAACCTTATTTTCGATCGAATGAGTTGCGGGCTTTTCAACTTTGAACGAAATGACATTTTCGTATCAAACAACTCAGACTTGGGATGCCTCATATTTTACGATACCTTCATTGGATTAGAAGTTAAGACAGATCAAGATTTATACAAGGCATGGGAAGATACCGCTTTCCTAGGAATGAAGGACCAAATTCAGCGTGGCTTCAGCACACCAAACCTCCATGAATAGGAATCAACAAAATGTACAAAAAGATATTTCACCCAAACTGTTTTCAAAACTTTCTGACGAAATCTTTAGAAGCCGATTTTTGAACCTTTGATTAAACTGAGAGTGCATGTTATACTATACAGTTATCACATATTTGGATTTTTGTATTTGAAAAATATTAAAAACACAATTCAAGAAATTTCATATTTTGAAAAGCAATAAAATTTCTTAATTTCCCTCCATTTTGTGTGCGTTTATTTTTGTGTCATATATTTAAGACATATTTGATCATGGGTATCTAATTTGTTGTCATCGACCTTTTACTGTTGATGGTAAAAAAAAGTTATTTCTGATTTCAAACAGAACAAAATATATCATACAAAAGTCCGTAAGAAAAGTAAGCAAAAACAATACACAAAATGGACGAAAAAAGGGTAATAAAAGAAGAGCAATAGGGGAAATATTTCCTATTAATAGGCCTGTCCTCAAGCTTGTCAGACCGAACGCCTGGGACCAGACAATACTCATTTACAGGTGGTGAAAATCCTATTGGGTGGTCCGGTTAGATAAGAGTAACGTTTTTCGAATTTCAATTTGCAATAGGGGGAAAAGTTGACTTTTACCTTCAAACATAAGCCTATATTTTAAAAAGAATTTTTACTCAACATCTTGAGACCTCTATACCACGTTATATTTTAATACTTTAGCTGAAATACTGTTGATAAAAAAGTTACGAGATCAATATTACACAGTTTTAAAAAAAAAAACTTAAACATTGACATACTTGTATAAATAATTAGGAGAATGTAACAAAAATATTTTTGGTATCGATACAGTATTTATGCTTCAACGACGCAGAAAAAATTGTGAACTGTTGCAGTTTTTGCAATGTGATAAAGATTAAAAATAAATATACAGAAGTTAAATATTTTAAAAACTACATTATTCAAACTTCGGTAAGCCCCCGAAGGTAAAGTGCCGAGGATAAAACCACATAATTTTGAAACACGGTCAAATGACGAGGCAACACATGAGCCTCACTCTCTAAAATTCCACACAACGCCAACGTGAGGACATTTGAGGCCAAGACAGATTTAACGTGCAAAAGCCCCTTTGTTCACGACGGTCTTTGGTTGGATTTCAACTCGTTACAGTACTTAAGTCCGTTACACTTCCAACTGGGCTACCTCGGCACTACCAAAATAAAGAGTACTGAATATAAAATACGATGCGTATTTATCAAGCAAGTTTATGATATTTTTAGAACAACGTTTTATGTGTTTTTGTCTTGATTTCCTCTAAGCCACAACAAGTTCCTGGTTCAACGACAGATATTTATGCCCTTTATCACAAATTTTATACATCTCGATTACCTGTGTGACTAGGGTTACAATTAAATTGAAAAGTCTGTAGCTGAGGAATTTATATAAGACTCGAGTTCTTCATTTGAAACTTTTGTTAAAATAGGAGTGGACTACTCAATAAGTTTTGCCAATCAACCAGTTTGGTAAAATCGATGGCATCGAAATGCATTTTTGGAATTGAAAAATTCTTTTGCTTTAGTCATTTATCTCTAGCAACTTTACTTAGTTTTAGTTCTCAAATATGGAGGCGTTCATCACAGATCATTTTTAGGAGCATATTCTCTGAGTGAAGGAAGTATGCATGTTACTTAATCACTGTGAGAATAACAGCTTTTAGTTCGTAACTTAAATAACGAGGATGCTTGTATCGTTTTGTAAACATTCAAATTTTTTTCTTTTGAGGAAGAATGTACTTCATTACATACCCCATTGGTTCAGATTCCTAAACTAAATTTTGAAATAATTTGAGAGTTCAGTGACGGATTCTTTCACATGTAATATCTTTGGATGCGATTTACTGCTGCCAGTCATAGAGCCTGTGATAATTCAGCACGTTGCCAAATATCCAAAGTAATAATATAAATTCAAAGTATGTTGCTCAGACGATGTAGATTTGCAAATGTTATGCAAATATCGTTGCGTGAAACGCATACCAAAAAGAAGAGAGGGAAATGAGGGCAAAACGAATTGCAGGACATATAACTAGTGTAGGTAGTAAATTAACGTCGCACTGGACAATTGGCGACGGTCCAGGATCAATCTCGCAGGGAAAGATACTGGACCATAGCAAGGACAAAAACCTCATAATTTTGAGTCACGGCGGTCAGATGACGAGAACACCTGAGCTGGCACTCCACTCTCCAAACTTCCACGCCAACATGGACATTTGAGGCCACGACTAATATAACGTGCAGCAATCCCGTGTACACGAGTCTGGCTGGAACAAATTTCGAACTCGCAACTCTCCGATTGTTAATTTGCTACTCTTCCAAACAGACTACTGAAGTCCCCTAACACCACAAACGAGGAGGTCAAAAAGCTGAGGGGTAAATGAGGGTAAAACGAAAGGAAGAAGGGATCACTTGGGTACCTGGTGGCATCTACCCCATGGGGCTGCATAGAGTGTGGTCAATTCGTGCGATCCCGCATGTTCAAGAGAACACCACGTGCCTCCAATCAAAAACAAAACACCTTCGCCTGGTTCTTTCCAATAAATTGATACTTTTTTTGATGACAGAGCATTCAGACTACTTTTTTTATCACTGTAGTATGTAAGTTGCATGTTTTTCGTTGTTTGACTTACTTTTTTCATATGTTATTAGTGACTGTCGTGGCTAGCAGGTATGAACATTGCGCTAGTAATCTTCGTTTTGAAGGCGGCACAGGTTCGATACTTGGAGGTGCGTTATGTATATCCTTCTTCTGTGTCAGGATCGCAGTAAACCGTTTGGAAGAGTAAGGGATTAGCAACTAGAGTGTTGCGAGATCGAAAGCAACTATAGTCCATTGAGTACTAGGGATGCGACATCTATGTCGATGTTTTCAAAACATCGATGTTTTTAAAAAACATCGATGTATTGGAGTCGATGTTTATACTTGTCGAGGTTTTTACGTTGTCGATGTTTTATTTTTAAATGAAAAAAAGTACCGATATAAAATTTTAAAAAATAAACAAGTAGCATAATTTTTATAATCAGCAAATTGAACATGCTTTTAGACCAAAATGGCCAAGGCTGAAGGGTCTGAAAAGTAGGGATTCGACATCGATGTCGATGTTTTCAAAACATTGATGTATTGGAGCCGATGTCGCATCACTAGTTGCTAAACCAGTTTTAAGAGATGGGAAAAAAAGTTTAAATACACTAAATTTTAAAAACCTCGATGGTTTGGAGGCGATGTATTATCAACATCAATGTTTTAATTTTGAACATCGAAGTTTCAATACATCGATGTTTTGCTGTCGATGTAGCATCAATAGTTGCTAAACTAGTTTTAAGAAATGTTGGGAAAAACTTTAAATACACTGAATTTTGAAAACATCGATGTTTTGCTGTCCATGTAGCATAACTAGTTGCTAAACCAGTTTTAAGAAATGGGGAAAAAGAGTTTAAATACACTGAATTTTCAAAAATGATTTAAAAGATGTTTTTAAACATCGATGTTTTGGGGGCGATGTATTATCAACATCTATGTTTTAATTTTGAACATCGATGTTTCAAAATATCGATGTTTCGCTGTCAATGTCGCATCACTATTGAGTAAACCTGGTCTGCGTTGAATCTCTAGTGGACTCAAATGTTCTCACGTTGGCGTGGTGTGGAGGTTTGGAGAGTGGGGTGCCAGCTCAGTAGTTGCCTCTCCATCTGAACGTGGTTCAAAATTACGCGGTGTTGTCCTCGGAACTTTCACTTGGGGACTGTTCCTGGACCATCGCCAAAAGCCCGTCGCGTGGCTCCAGCGTTTCTTTGATTAAAATACTCACCTGTTTTGCGTCAGTGACACTTTCATTGCGTGTGTTTGTCCATTACTTGATATTGCATGTTTTGTGAGGGGGCTCGGTGTGATCAAACACGTGATCATTGCACCTTAAAACCCCAACCAAGTGAAACTAAAATCACAAAGTAAAACAAAATTCACGGCGAGTCGAAATAAATGAAAGTTTATTACGATTTTATATTCTCGGTTTCATATGCGAACAGCATTTGGATGTGTGTTAACACTACAGACAATTAAATCCTCAACATAATGCATACTTCTTAAGTTTGGTGTAAATGAGGGCTTTAGTGCATCGGCACACACCACGCTCGTTGATGTTGTTGCAGTCGCACCTGTCCTCCTTGGAACAACAACTGCAGTCGTCTCCTTCAGTACACTTCTCCTTTCTATCTGCACACCTGAAGAGACATGGAGGTACTCATTAGTATTCAAGCACATCGATACAAAAATAGCCAGATCCTCTTTATGTTTGTGGCGTTGAGGTATCTCTCGTCAATAGCTAAACTGACCAGATTTTGATGATCCAAATATCTCGTCAATCATAAAACTGACCAGATTTGGATAATCCAGATCTCTCGCCAATAGCAAAACTGGCCAGATTTTAATGGTCCAGATATTTAGTCAATCGAAAAAACTGACCAGATTATGATGGTACAGATATCTCGTCATTAGCAGAACCGACCAGATTTGGATGTTTAAGATATTTTGTCATTAGCAAAACTGACCAGAATTTGATGGGCCAGATATCTCGTCAAAGAAGAAATCTGACCAGATCTTGATCTTATCGTGCTAAAAAATTCTGCAACATATTGCCGATGAGATATCTTGTCCTTTACAAAATAGGTGGAATGTTGATGGACAATGTATCTCGTATCTAGCAAAACTAACCAGTTATTGACCTTGTAATCATCAATTAGTTGGAAATATACTGATGGCAAGATATCGTCATAAAGAAAATTGGACGGATCTTGATGTACGAGATACCTCGTCTCTAGCAAAATTGAGGATATGGACGAGGTATCTTGTCATAAGAAAAATATCTACAAATACAAATACAAATACAAATATTGACGACCAGCTACAGGCTCAAGCCCAACAAGGCTGGTCCTTTGTTTATGAATTCTCCAATTCCCACTGACTATCCAATTGTGTCTTAAATTCGGACACTCCCTTTGAATTAACTATATTTTCTGGCAACGCGTTCCAACTGTCTATTACCCTATTAAAGTAGTAGTTTTTCCTTAAATCCCGATTAAAATGTGTCTTATTCAATTTATACCCATGGCCCCTTGTTCTGTTATCCCTATTGAAATTTAAGCCCTCTGTGTCCCCTTGTTTTACAAACTTGAAAAGCTGAATCAAATCCCCCCTCCTTCTTCTTCTTTCCAGTGTATACATGTTTAGCTTACTTAAACGTTCATTATAGTCGAAATTTGCTAGCCCCTTTATTATTTTTGTAGCTCTGTGCTGAACCCTTTCAATTGATTCTATGTCCTTTCTCATATATGGAGCCCAGAATTGTACAGCATATTCTAGATGTGGTCTTACTAAACCCTTATATAATGGCAAGATTATATTCTTATCCCTTGAAGTTACAGTCTTTTTAATATACCCCAATAACCTATTAGCCTTTTTACCCGCAGCTGAACATTGGTGACCCATTTTAAAATCCCTGTGAATTATCACCCCAAGATCCTTGACAAGATCATTGATCTACCAGATCTTAATCTCGTCACCTAAAAAAATTGGCAGTTTTTCGAGGACACGATATCTAGTCATAAGTAAAATTGGTCTGATATCAATGGACGAGATATCTCGTCGAAACCACTTGCAGTATTAACACCAGTAAAATAGATATTTTTAATGAAATTAAATTTTTAATTAATTTCAATTAGTCGATTATTATTAAATTTTTTTATTTACTGTAAATAAAAAATATTGGGGCCTATAACTATTATATACCCCAATATTTGTTGTCAACAGTTCGTAAAAAACGGTTTGTTAATTTTCTCCCCTTAAGTCGATTTCTTTTCTCATTAACTCTCACACCAGTTAGGGAAAAAACTTTCTGATGGGACATATGTCTCGCCATCACTGACAAATACTTAGTTGTACGGTTATTCTTAAAAAAAGTTTTACTATGGTTATTCTTCATTCATAAATAAAACATCGACAGTGTAAAAACAGCGATGTTAAACAAATATAGTAATCCAATAAATCGATGTTTGGAAAACATCGACATCGATGCTTCATCCCTATTAGAGGGACCGTAAAAAGCAGAGCCAGAAGCAGCGGATGAGGTTTGTTCAACGAGTTGGATTGTGAGATGCATATACTAGACTACAATAATGGACCGGACAGCAAGATGTGATGGTATAAGGGAAAGAATACATGCTTTACTAGGGGTGGTCCCCCATCTGCTGCAATTACACAAACAACCCTTCCGTGCATACTTTCAACAAGGTTTTGATACACAGCTATGGGTATTTGTGTCCATTTCTTCTGCATGAATGTCGCCAGCTCAGCTGTAGATTTCGGACGTGGCTCCCTGGTCCGTAAGCGTCGCTCTAACTCGTCGCAGAAATGTTCTATGGGGTTTAGATCGGGACTCTGAGCAGGCCAAGGAAGACGTTTTACATCCATATATTGATACCACTGCTTAACAGAGGCTGCAACATGACACGTAGCTCTGTCGTCCTCGAAGCAACATTTGTCCATTCCGTAAATTGCCAGAGCATAGGAAGAACCTGATAAGTCCAAAATGTTCGTGTAAGCGCAGGCGCTCAATTTACCAGAAACAACATACAATGGTCCCAGGCCATCCCACGAAAAACAGCAGCACCGAACTTGACAGTTAGAACGATGCACTCGGGTAACGGACGTTTGCCCTGCATTCGCAAAAACCCAAGCACTCCCATCCAAACGGAAGAGCGTGTATCGTGACTCGTCGATCCATAAAACAGTTTTCCAGTGGTCCACAGTCCAGTTGCAACGTTGCAAACACCAAGTGAGTCTGCCGGCTTTGTTGGATGGGGGTGATGTTTGGTTTGCGTGCGGCAACACATCCGTGGATATTGAGAGCGTGCATATCTTTCCGCTAAGTATTGAGGTGCACCGTAACCCCTGCTGCCTGTTGAAACTCGCTGTTGATAATTTGGAGTGTTTTCTTGCAGTTCTTACGAACCTCACGCTTCAGGACACGCCGATCCCGTTCGGACAGTTTACTGGAGCGACCAACGTTTGCAATTCGTGTCCCAACTCCCGTAGTCTTCCACTTCTTCACATCACCAACAGTTGACCGTGGCTGTGATAATTCTACCGCAATTGCGCGAATAGATTTGCCACTTGCGACAACCAACTATAACACCTCTTTCAAAATCATAAGTTCCTTTCGTTTCGGCAAATTGTCCCAATTTCACACTGAACTAAAGACGTTACCACTTCGAGTATCATATGTAACCATAACAAGTCACGTGCAAGCACTGGATTTGCATATAATCCGACATGCAGTCGGATTTTATGCAAATCCGCTGGCGTCCTGTCCATTTTTGAAGGGTAGTGTACTTAGAAGTATGAGAGTAATGATGTTAATGTGATGGTGTAAATACTGCATACTTTTCTTAATGTTCTTGGAATAATAAAAACTTAAATATATTAGCTGTTGGTTGTCATCTCCTTGTGTAAGATTCGTACTGTTGTCACGCTACCGTTTTGGGGCGGCGACACCACAGTCTGTTGTGTTGCTCCAGTGCGACGTTAACTCAACTACATACTACCTCAGCGTCACGAGATATTGGACAACAAACAAATAATACATACTGCGAACCCCTCAAAGGGTCAAAGCTATGAAAAAGACGTTTTATAAACTTTTCATATAACTTTACGTGAAAATTTTCATGTTATTAAAGGCGAATTTCCGTTTTCCTGTTTATCTTCACTTTTCATGAAATATTCCCAGATCAATTTTTCAAATTAAACTATTTACAGAGTACTTGCATAATTTAGTATAATGGTATTTTGTTTGGAAAATTATTTCTATAAATGAGGATATCACAGCAAGAGTGGCCTAACCCACATAAACCTAAAAATTTTATTATTACCTTTTAATATTATTATTTTTTAATTTGCTGGTTCAAGTTTTCTAAAATTAAAAAAAAAAACTTATAGTTGATCGATTGTAAAAAAATTTTTAAAACCTCATATCATATTGCGGATAAATAAAAATATATAAGACTAAGAAACTCGCGTTTATCTCCATTGGGAATGTTGGTGGGTTAGTCCACTCTTGCTGTGATAGCCTCAAGTAATGGTGCAAAAAGAATCACTATAATATGGTCTCACGTATCATAATTTCCTAAAAAGAGAATTGAGTAAAAGTACTTGCTTACTTTTTAGTCGTGGCTGTGGGAAAAAATAAAGAGAAAATTTAAAATACATCCTTTTTGGAACAAGAGATTTTAAGATTTCTGTCAATCACAGAAATTTTCATAACTTTTTTTAAAATTCATTTTAAGATGTTTAAGAAACACTATCATTAACACAGAAAGTTTTATTTCCTTGAAGCTCGGCCTTTGGCACGCAAAGAAACCTATCTATCAAGCCAATTCTATCAAGAATAATCAGTTACATATTTTCAGAAAGTTGCAGATTTTCTTAAAATTTCGCTTTTATGTGTACTAACTTCAGAGTTATAAAGAATATTTATTTCGATGAAATCCATATTCCGAAATGATATTAGCCAAAATTCCCCATTCTTGTGATAGTAAGTCAGTCAAATTTGAAATAAATTTTGCAATTTAGAATCTATGTTCGGAAATTGAACTAGCTCAAATATATAATTCTTGTGATTGTAAGTTTAATTTTGCTATAAAGTATTCTACTTAAAATTTATGTTCAGAAATACTCTCCCTCAAATTCATCATTCTTGTGATTGTAAGTCTGTCAAATTTTGTAAAAAATTTTGC
Source organism: Metellina segmentata (assembly GCA_947359465.1). Classification (NCBI taxonomy): domain Eukaryota; kingdom Metazoa; phylum Arthropoda; class Arachnida; order Araneae; family Tetragnathidae; genus Metellina; species Metellina segmentata. The sequence goes on along the minus strand of OX375881.1, from coordinate 24,503,039 downwards.
TTTTTAAAATCTATGTTCTGAAATAGTACGTATTCAAATACCTCAATTCATTTGACTGGGTCAGTAAAATGTGTGTGTGTTTGCATAATTTTCTATTCAAAATTTATATTCTGAATTACTATTAACCTATGAGATTATAGGTAAGTCACATTTTGTTTATTATATCGTTACAAGTTAAATGGCGAGTTAAAAGTTGTGTCACTTTTAAAGGAAATTGAAGAAATGAATTACCACCTTGAGCATCCACAACGTAGGCTGCGATAGCAAGGAAGGTGAATACGATCAGTGAGGTCCTCATTTTGCAATCTTTCTGAAATGAGAGAAAAAAAAATATCACTAGTCTGAACAAAATAGCCATAAAATCGAACTTACATGTATGGAAGAATATGAATGACGTATTTGTAAATGTTCAGCAATAAACATATTTAAAGATTGATTTAGTTACTAAATATACGCTCAAAACTGGCAGAAGTCTTACTCATTCCATTACAAAGTTCAGAGGCACATTTCTTTCATTTTGGGGCTGTACTTGAACAAATGGGGGCATCTACTGCGCAAAGCACCATTCGTAATTGGATATGATTTTGTGGCATTGAGTCCTCTAGGGACATATTATGCCAAACTCAAGAAGATAAAAAGTCTAGTATATATAGTCTAAAAATGGAATGAGTGATGTCATAATAAAATGAATACTATATAAAATTATATGTGATATATGAACCCAATGTCATGTAAAAAGCTAAAAATATTTGGATGAGGATTCTCTCCAACCATGTCTTCTAAAGTCAAGGTATATGAATTAAAATGTTTAAATCGTTGACTATTAAAATGAGAACATTCTATTAAAACGTGCTTCACTGTTAGTGGGCAAAAGCAGTCCAGCGCTGCTAGGATACGATCGCATTTCAAATAACTTCTGAAGTGTCTGATTCTGAGGTAACTGTTTGCACGCCATCTTCCTTGGACAGACCTAAGGAATGTCATGTGGTTTTAAACACTATTCCCGAGTTAAATATTATTGCAAAGAATCATTCAAATTTTGATTCTCCTGCAATTAAATTAGATAGCTGTTGGTTACCCCAAGCAGATATAAGTACAAGTACGCCTTTGGTTACAAATCAAAGAAATATTGCCTATGTAAACGTTCTTAGTTTTCTAAGCAGTCCAACTCTTTCCAATCCATCCAGCAAGGTCAGTTGCTCAATGTCTGAGAAATCGGCCACAGTGCGCCGCAGTTCCAGACTGGCTTCACAACAAAACAGTGCAAAATCATGTAATGGATTATCTCCGTCCAGCAGTCGGGAAAATGGATGCAAACCGATTATTTACAATTTCAAAAATTCTTTAAATGGTGAGAAAACTGAGAGTCCACTTAGAATTTGGTTGAAGAAGGAATTGGTTTTTGCTACAAATAACCGTGTAGCTAGTTGCCAAGAGAGCACTAATAGTATTGTTTGTGCCACCATGAATAAAGACGTGCTCATATCAATAGGTTGCAGTCATATGACATGCGATTTTTGCTATCCCGATTCCACAAATTTGTTGCTAGGATTTCATTAATTGTGTGAGATTGTCAATTTTGATCTTAAATCACTAACTTAATTCCCTGTTGTATGCTGTTAGTTTTATGACCATATTTTAATTGCTTTTAAAAATTTGACATGTATTTATGTTTTGTCAATTCAATTGATATTCTAAGTTTTGTGAAATATTTTATTAGTTTTAAAATGTGTTGTGCTGTTTTAATATATTTTAACTTGACAAAGACAACATTCAAGAGTGCATAGAAATTTAATTTTGTTGAATGGGGGAGGAATAGTTCTTAATTGTATATTTTTGTACAGGATCTATCCTGGACTGCTACCAATAGTTTGTTATGTCACTCCAGTATGACGCTAATTCCTACCTTACTTACATGTGTGCTACCTGCCTATGTACTCATATTTTTATATGGATGTTCATGGAAGAATCCTTCAGTGACTGCTAATAGTAATAACATAAATGTAAGAGCATCACAATTCCATACACAATTAGGGTTTTAGCTGTGTCATGTCTATGTGTGATTCTCTGAAGTATGATCCCTTTAGAAAATAAGTTTGCGAGAGTATCTATATTTGTCATTAAAAGATCCTTGGGAAACCTGTATGTGAGATTTACTCCAAAATGATCAACTTCATACAATTTATTTGCATTTGTTCTCTGGTGCTATTTTTTGTTTGAACACTTTTGAAGAGTAAGAGAAGAATTGGTAAGAGCAGCTAATATTTTGACAATATTGTTTTTGAAAAAGTTGAAAGGTAAACCAATAACTAATGAGGTCTGGATGTTTGCCCTTGAAATTCCTTTAAAAATATCACAGTTTTTAAAAGTATAATAAAATTATAAATATTACTTTCAAACTGAACACTTTGTAAAGGAAATACCATCTACAGAAAAATATTTTTTCTCAGTCCTTCACCAAATCAAAAGTTATTTCCTCACAAGTGCGTACATCCAGGTAGAGTGATTCATACATCCAGGCCACTGTCTCAGAAGCAGTTTCTACAATCAGTTCTGCAAAGTGGCAGTTTTAGATTGAATATTAGTAGAAGCTATGGAATTCTTTCTTTTTGGATCTTTCTCATCACAATCCCTGCCAAAAGATGACACAGCAAACCACCACTAATTTTGCACCCTCTTTCAATTAATATTTGTGAAGTGCACAAATGAATCTCATTTCTTTGAAAAACTCGAGTACAGTAGATTTGTACATATTTTGGTGTATTCATTAAGAATGAATTAAAATTGTTTAAATGTTCGGGGTTTTTTTGTAATTGATATAAATACAAAAAAATTTGGCCTGCTTTTCGTAGGCTAATGTATCCTTGTTTTATTAGGAAATTGGAGAGCTTGCAAAAAGTAATCTGAATATCTTTTATCAATGTTTTTAATCATCTTTTTGCCATGCCTAAACATCTCTGGTATTTTAGAATAAATGTAGTCTTTTATAACGTTCATATTATGTAGCCCGGTTCCATTAGAATTAAAACTAATAAATTATTTAACTTGGTGAAACTTCTATTGAAAATTTCAGAAAAAGTAAAAAGTTTTTCATTAAAGTCATTTTATTTTTTGTTTACTTTGTGTACGGTATAAATCATTTGTGTGGAAACTTTCCTTTAAAAAAATTTATTTTTGTTATTTTTTCCAAAATTCTTCATTGCCGACACATAAAGCACGCCACTAAAAAGTCTTTGTATCAAAGCTGTACAAAAATGACGAAGTAAAAGGATTCTATGAAGTACAATGAATTCAATATTTTTAACATATATGTATAACATTATGAAGCAAGAAAATTACTATATATAGTAATTTTCTTGCTTCGGTTAGTCCTTACTAGTGTTAAACAATATAAAGTTACTTGAATAAAATTCTATTCCCATTTATGAACATAATTTTACAAGTTTCTTACTTGGTTCAATGAGATTTATTTAACCCTCTGAGGGGTTCATACATAATATCCATTCTGCAATCTTTCTTGCATGCCTTAAACCTATTTTCACCTTGACCAAAGAATATTTTCTAGGATTGTTTCAACCAATTGAAGTGGTTTGTTTGTCATTATATGTGTTGTGAGGTAAAAGCACTTCCTCACTTCATGGGAATCCTGTGTTGCTCAAGGGTTAAAGGAGTGCTGTAGAAAACGTGGATTTCTTCCTCAGTAGCGGGTGTTGTCTTTCACTTTTTCACTTGCATTGTCAAATTTTCTTTATATCGAATGTTGAATTGCAAAGAATGTGGAAACTAAAGTTGACTGCTTCTGTTCTGATGTGCCTTTCTGTTTCAACCGGTTGGTGAGAAAAGTGACAAGATAGTTGTTATATACAGTGAAACTTCGATTAACCGTCGGGACCGAGATGGTTAAACGAAAAGAAAACTTTTAACTAAAAACTTTAACTAACAGAAAAACTTTTAAAACAACCAACCCCTTCCACTGCATATGAACAAATGATAAAAAATGCAGATTTACGAACTGGAAATACATTCTACATACATGTATTTTATTTTACAGAAACAAACAATATACATCAAATTAATTTACATTACCGTCTCTCTTCTACAGTAAAGCAAGGATGATTTTTCGCGGCAATCTGGTTACTTTACATAGAGAACAATAAATCCATACTAATAACTTTAAATATTTAAGTAATTAACTTTTAATAACAAACTGATGGTTAAAAAAGTGACGGTTAATCAACGTTTCACTGTACGATAATTCTACTGGTCATCACACACTTGGCTACAAAATATGTTTATGGCCGCTGTTGAAGTGACCGGATTTACAGGGCTGTTACAGGTGACTTGTTACCATTTTTCAATCTTGCCACCACAGATATCTTTTTAAGCAAAAACTAGTCTTGACACTATTTTCCTAATTTTGTTTACTTTGTTTGACAATTCGCCATAGGCCAACCGAAATTTAGTCTTTTTTATTCTGCTAATAGCAGATGGAGAAATATTTTTCTTTGAGAGGGAAATTTTCCAAGCAATGCCAATTTTGGAAGTTTAATTGCTTAGCCATGGTAACCATGAAAGAAAATATCGGAATCTGTGGTTTCGGCTAGATTGTTATCAACACCCTATAATGAAAAATAGAGTTTTTAAATTTTCATGACTGGATCATTTTTTATTTAGCACATTTTGTATTTTATCCGATTCGTTTTGTATCCGAGCGACTAAAATTTCATACTAAAATAAAGTTTAAGAGGAGATTTTTTACTTAAATTTTAGCTAGATTGTTATCAAAACCCTATAGTGAAAAAATTGAGTTTTTAAATTTTCATGACTGGATCATTTCATATTTAGTTATAACTTTTTGTATTTTAGCTGATTTACTTTTTATTTCTTCTCAATCACTCTTTTTTATTTGTTTTTAACAATTGTGGTTTTCTCTGTTCTTATTAGTTTTGATATCTTGTAGTGCAAAGAGATGGTGTAGAGATAGAGATTAGGCACACTGCAAGACCTGAGAAGAACTACTAAACATCTTTTCGTGTTTCAACTAGTTGCAAGTTAATTAATTCCTTAGTAATGCAAATTTAGCTTTTGCAAAGGATTATTGATTATGAATACATTGCATATTTTTGTAGAATTCTTTGAATGCCTTCTTATGTGCCTTTTCACTTGTGCATTCTTTTGTGATGTAAATCCTTTTCTAAACTACATATATCTATGGGACAAGATTTTCCTCATTATGTTATACATATTCATGTATGCTTAACATTACCTGGTTTCCTTATTCAATGGTTCTGCAAAGAGTGTTATCAACAAAGAAATTATACATTGATTTCTGTAGTTTACAAAAATATTCTATTTGTGTTATCGACAAAACCTATTTTTATCTTGTATTTGTTGCTCTAATCTCATTTTTTTCATTTGCAGCATGCAGGAACCTGACATATCTAGTGCATATTTGAAATCTCTTGATAACATAACTAAAGTAAAAAATATGTGTTGCCAGAAATTAAAAGAAAATAGTTTGAATTCAAGTGAAATATGTCGTACAACTGCGAAGAATCCTTAACAATTGAGAAGCCACATATGTGGCTTCTCAATCATCTAAGATGTAAAAATGTCAAATTCTAGTAACGCATTAAAAAAATAAATTATTCTTTATCATTCGAATGATTAGCAGTCTTGGATATTTTGCAAAATTCGAACAAAACCAATACCATAAACTAATATCATTATAACCAGAAATGCATTCAATATGAACTGCCAGTTCACATTCTAAGAATTTTAGTACTGGTAATCTAATCTAGAAATGCTTTTTGGAATAAGTTGTTGAAAATCGTTAGAACGCATAGAAAACAATAAAAATATAGTTTTTATAATTTACTCATTAATTTACTTAAATTACTGAGTGCCGAAATTGCTACATATATTTCACTTGGAATAAATCAAAGACGTCTTACCTTCAAGTAAATGTACGACTATATAACATTTTCACTACAGTTATCTTTAAGATATAACAGGTCCAATGCAATTGATAAAAAATGGATCACACATGTTACAATTGATGACAGATGATACAGCACAATCACAAATTCAATCGTTTGAGAGATTTGCAACATCTGTTACATGTTTGAATACAGTTGAACTTACAAAAAAATACAGAATAACAAATTAGTTTAGTGGATATCTTTTATCCGTTACAATTCATACTTGTTAATCATTTGATAAACCAAAACGAGCATTTGTTTCGTTTTTCTTTTACCGATAGTAGGTGTTTACGTGGGCCATATTTTGCATGGGCCATATTTGGATCAATATACGCCAAACACAAGGCAGACAATGTCAAGTAATGAACAAACACACAATGAAAGACATGCATGTAGTTGAATTAACGTCGCCATGGAACAACACAACTTATTATTGGAGATGGTGCTAAATCCATGCCGAATGGAAAGACAACACCTCTTCATTTGGAAGCACGCTCTGTTGTAGAGGTTACGCCTGGGCTGGCACTCCACTCGCCAAACTAACGTAAAGACATTTGAGGCCATGACTGATTTAACGTGCACCAGACACCGTGTACACCACGGTATTTGGTTGAACTGAGTTTCGAACTCGCAATACCCTGATTGCTAATCCGTTGATCTTAAAACTGTGCTACCCCGATTCACACTAAGTCGGTATTAGAAAGTTATACTTAAAATTCAAGCTTTGACTTATATTCCAATTTGATTTCTCTAGGCCAAATCTGGATTTTGCCGCTGAAAATCTCATCCAAACCAATTTGAAATAATAAACTTTGGAATTTTATATTTTTTTTTCCAATATGATTTTTGAATCGTTTTTTACTACATAACTGAGTGTTTATGTGGCAGCAGGGCTTTACTAAAAAGCCATTAATATCTATTTTTATCAACATACCATGCTTTCATTGTGTTCACGGCACAATGACAAACCTTTCTTTGCTATGAACATTTGACAGGTTTTCACTTAATATTTGAATGTGCAGGGCAACTTCAGGGTTCTTTACCAGATGGCTTCATAAAATCGATTCAAGTTTTTGATGAAAAGTTATTGTGCTGTAATTTAGCAAGATATTTCCATCTCCATCTCATATTGTTTGTTTCGTTGTGCAATCTGTTTACACATTTTGATGGACAGAATTGGCACTTATTCCACATGTTTATATCTGAAAAGCATTTAAATATAAAATTCAATACTAAAGTACACATAAGTTAGAATTATTCTTTAACAAGGGCAGAATTAAAGCATTCTGTTTCCCAGGTATGAATATTACTTGTATTTGTTTTATACATTTTGGTAAAGTTTTGATACAAATATTTTTTTGTGGTAATATTTTTAGGCGATCTTTTTATGCCGTCTTTTTATAATTTTTAAGCCAAAGATTCTTAGAAAATATCACCGATTTAGGCATTGCGGAAAATATTTAAAAGATTAACGAAATTAATTTTAGAAGTAGAAAAATCCACATAACTGCATAAGTATTTACTTTAATGAAAGTATTTTCCAAAATATTGTTACAGAAGTGTGTCCAATTAAATATTTTATTAGCTTTAAGTCTAATGGAACATGTTTATATGATACAAACTAGCCACTGCGTGGCCAGCACGGCGTTGCCCGTAACAGTTCTTTACTTGGGGTCAGGTGTGACCACTGCCTGCTAACCCCCGGTGATTGCTACGAATCCCGGGGGATACGTATCCCCATTTGATTTGCTTCGCTAACCAAATTGGTATTGCTTTGGAATGCCGACAAAAAATACGTAGTCTATTAATTAACAGCCATCACGGCGTTGCCCGTGGAAGTTTGAGAACCACTGATTATGCTAGTAAGAATATATTTGTGGATGGTGGTAGCCCAATTGGAAGAAAAGCGGAGGTTGCGAGATCGAAATTCAGTCCAATCAAAGACCGACGTATACACGGGACTGGTTTATGTTAAATCTGTCGTGAGTTCAAATGACTTCACTTAGGCATGATGTGGATGTTTGCATATGGCATGACAGATCAGGTGTTGACCACGTCATCTGACCGTGGTTTAAACTGACAAGGTGTTGTCTTCGGACCTGTCCCATCGAGATTGACCTCGGTTTATCGGCATTAGTCCGCTGTGTTGCTCCAATATGATATTAATTAAGGGCACACGGACCATCTCGATAGACTAAATGCATGAATTTTAAGCTCACATTCGTCAAGCCATATATAATTTAAAAAAAAAAAAAAAACATATAACTAAAAAAATTTTTCCTTTAAAACATACGCATTACATTTTATAATTAACTGTAACAAAATGTATTCCCTTCATAATTTTGTTTTCTGTAGCTACTTACTTTTTAACTGTTTGAAAATTTTTTTTTCACAATATCCCAGTTTGGTACACTTTTCTCAAAAACTATTGCAAGTATTGTCTCCAAAATTTTCCTGGCAACAAACGATATCCCTTTTGAAAATAATAAGAAGGATTTTTAATTTTAATCTAATAGAAATAAAATTAGATTAAAAAAATTATTTTTTTCCAAAATAACAGAATTTTTAAAACTTTTTTTAGTGATATTTTCATATGTTCTGTATTTAAATTTAAAATAATAGATATTTTTATTGATTCTTCTCAGATGCACTAATTTCGGTCACTGAGTCATCAGCAGCATTTACCTTCCTCTTAACAGTAAACCGATTTCCACTAAATTTGCGTCTAACAAACAACTTTTTCTCGCCATTGCAAACAAGCAAAAGGAACTTTTTAATCAATATATGAAGCTGCATTTTTTACCAAATCATAAAACACGTGTTTCAATCCCTTAGCTCGGTTCAAAAATACATCACCTGCTCAATTCACGTGTCTTGAAAAGACATGTGCTTTGTGCAGGTGATGTATAAAGAAGCATTTAATTCTACTCACACAGATTATAGTAAAAAGTAAGAAAAATCTACTGTCAATATTGCAGTAAAAATGAGGCTGAAAACTAGTCGAAACATTGTACAAGTCAAAACGTACGTACATGTGATTTTACTGGGAGAGGGCTAGGCCAACGGGTGTGTGACAGGCGTTGTTTACATTCTTAAACGTCTGTTTAAAGTGTTTATAGTTTTCAAACCTATACAAGTTATACATTTTTGGAATCGTCTTAATTCCCTCTATTTTATAAGCATAAAAAAAACGACGACTACAGCTTTGATTGACACGAAATTCGGCAGGAAAGTAGCAAATAGGTTAATGCATGAAACAAAACAAAGAATTAAATACAAAGATAAAAACAATATTGAATTTTCATAAATTATGAGATGAAGTGGTATTGGAGTCATTAACAAAATGATGTTTAAATCCAAAACAAATAAACAAAACCGACATTAATATGGTATGTGACCACCCCTCATACTCATACAAAGTTTACAACGTGTGACAATGCTTTCCTTGAGGTGAGGTCCCCAGAGTCAAGTAATCGCCATTCCTCCTGTAAAGCAGTTTGTAACTCTGTGAGAGTAGCTGGGGGTGGGAAACGTGCAGACACAGCACGACCGAGGGCATCCCAAAGAATTTCAATGGGATTAAGGTTGGGAGAGTACGCTGGCCAAACCATATGCACAATCCCCTTACTCTCCTGGTAGTCTTAGACGATGTCAGCTCTATGGGGGACTCGCATTATCTTTCATTAAAACGAAAGAAAGACCAACTGCTTGCAGCGGACAATCTCACAATGGGTCCTAGGACTTCATCCCGATACCGGACAGCCTTCACAGTACCCCGTCTATAGATGTACATATCGGTGCGATATTCCAACGAAATCCCGTTCCACACCATGATGCTTCCATCTTAGAATGCGTGATGCGCAATGATGTTCTGGGGCCATTACGTGTGCCTTGTTCTTTCCAAACACTTGAACGTTTGTCATCTGGCTCCAGGCAAATCTCAACTAATCCGTGAACATAACGTTAGCCCAATCAGACACAGTCCAATTCACATATTGCCGACCCCATTTTAATCGTGCCCCTCTGGATTGGACGGATAGAGGAACACAAACTCGTGGTACCCAAGTGTACAGTCCATTCATGTGTAGCCTTCAGCACACAGTAGTGGCAGATATCGTCTTACCAATGGACGCTATTACCATAGATGTCACTCATGTGGAGGTCACCCTTCGATTCCGCTTCGCTACAACAGCAATATATCGATCTTCCGCGGGGGTCGTAACCCTTGGGCGGCCGGCCACAGGTCTTCAGACAACTGTTTGCCTTGTTTGGATAGTTTCCATAATCGTGAAATGATGGAATGACGAACGCCGAAGAAAAGAGCATCATCAGTGATTGATTGCCCTGCTTCAAGGCATCACACTGAACGCCAGCGCTTACTATCTGCTATTCGTATTCTGGATGCCATAGAAACACGTGTCTTGAAAACTAATTGTACAAAATTCAAAAACTTTTATCAGAACTGACATGCAACTCCTCCAACCCTTCACAATGCTGGCTTCTTATACGACTGCCTTTTTCTCGACACGAAACCGTGATTGGCTGTTACATAACACATTTGCATACTTCCATCTACCTCTGTAGCAATTGGAGAGTGGGGTGCCAGCTCAGGTGTTGCTTCGTCATCTGACCGTGGTTCAAAATTACGAGGTGTTTTCCTCGGATCTTTCCCTTAAGGGACTGATCCCGGACCGTCGTCAATAGCCCGTTGTGTTGCTCTAGTACGACGTTAACTAAAATTAAAATTAAAAATAAAAAAAAATAAAAACTCTGTAGTAAATTAAAGTCTCTCAAATTCATATTGGCTTCTGGAAATTAACATTTTCCTCTCCGTGCTTAACTTTTGTCAGTGACTGTATAATGAAAGGAAAATCAATTAATGTAAAGGGGAGTGAATAAAAATTATAAACAACAGTAAACTCTCTCGATTATCCGTGGAATTGATTGGCGCGGGAAACGCGGATAATCCGCAAAATGGCTCAAATGGGCACAAATCAACACAAAAATGTCGTGGAACAATACTTATTTACAAAGAGAGTGTGTAATGTGAATATAAATACAATTATAAATTAATAAAGAGTAGATTTCTTAACTTTAAAGTCTGTTTATTTATTTATTCACACAAAAATAATCAGATAGTTGTTTTTGTATTAAAACACCCCTTTTTTTATTTGATGAGATTGCAGTTTTTTCAACAACATTTTGTCACTAAGTGACCGCGGATAAGCCGCAAAGTGGATAATCCTCCAGCTGATAAACTAGAGTTTACTGTATTAGTTTATGAAGATAAAGTACCAATCGTATATATTCTTCGATAGACTTTATCGTTGTCCGTCGGCGTTACTCCCTATTGCGTTTTTCATTAGCCTTAATCCTTGCCCATCGTAATGGGTAAGGTGCGTTTACGTGAATAATTTACACATTTTGATCGTCGTCCTTTGGCGGATTGTAGATATCAATCCCACTTCTGAATTGTTTGGAACTTATCTTTAAAGTAAATGCAACGTTAGAATATATTCAAGGTAATCTTTACTTGCGAACTTCTCTCGCACTTTTCAATCGTATTGTTCTATCAATCTCTTTTTTTTTACCGCGTTAGTTTACAAGAGTTCGTTGCCATGGTTACAAGCGATGCCAACACCAGATCATGAGGTACCTCGCCATTAGCAAAAATAGTAAGATCTCGTCATGAGCAAAAGCGACCAGATCTTGATGGGCAATATATCTCGTTATTAGAAGAAAACTGACCAGATCTTGATGGATATGACATCTCGCCATTAGTAAAAAACCGATCAGATCTTGATCCAGATCCATCATCAAAAAATAAGCAATATTCAGATGACAAGATAACTCGTGACCAAACGAAATATTTATGATAAACGATTTATTTATTACATACAATATTTTTTCTTTGAAATAGGCGTCCTTACCGAAGGCCCTGCATAAAAAAGTACAATGGCTGCTCAGCACGGTCATATGACTGCTGTGATCAGGCTTCATGTCGCTGCAACTTTTTTGGAACTAACTGCGTGTGCCAGAGGAAGGGATTATTCCAAGGAAAGTAAAGGAAGGGACAGCAGGTGACTGCTTTTAATGCACATAACTTTCTTGGATACGGTGGATATTTAGCTTTCTGGGTTTCAACTGTTTCTATGTACTGCTTTTCGAACTCCCGGTACCTTTAATTACAAAGATTTACATATTTCTGGAGAGTTGAATAACTCAAGTTGAACACATACTATCATTCAATAGGCAATGATAATCAGATTGTTAAAAGTTTGCAATTAGGGTTTATATGTATAACTTTTGATGGTATTCTCCCAATTATGTAACCACATCGAATATTTCATTAAATGCTGAACTGATTTTTGAGCATTGTAAGCTGCTGGGAGAACAGTTCTGACGAATATCCCATAAGAAGTCACTGTTCTGGAATTTGTTCTCCCCAAGAATGTACCAAATGAAGTTATTGTTTTACTATTTTTAAGTAATATAAATCTTTTAAATTTCGATTTATTTCATATATCACTCGTTCTTCCTTGCTTGTATCACTAATGTGATGTGTAATTTTAATTGCGCTTTTTTTCCCCTGGAAACCATAAACAATGCTTGAACAAAAATATGAACTTTTGTATAAAATTTACAAATATAAAATTTGAAATTACATTACTACCCATTATCTCCTTTTCTATTTAAATAGAGTATTTAAACTATTTCATGCTGTGAAAAATAATTTATTTGTAACATTTTTATCTTCGATACCTGATGTCAAAATTTACTGTTTTTGTTGCTCTCACTGCACATTATTTTGTGAAAATCCTGCATTTTTTGTGTCCATTATATATGAATCCATTCGCAGTTTAATTTATCTGTTAGACATTATCTTTTCTATATAAATTTTCATAATAAATTATAATTCCACTGAACATAAATTATAGTATCAGATTCCAAATTTATTACTAATTTAGAAATTTGACACTCAGCAAGTTTTAATGCGTTTAAATGCGTATATTAATATGATTAATCAATTAGAATTCTAGATTAATTTTAGATTAAAATTTATTTAAACTTCCTTCACCGTACATATTTACAAAAATTTATCTACATAATCTACAACGCATGCATTGTTATTTAATGTTTTAGTTTGGTCTATCATAATTTAATTTAAATCAAGATTTTTTTCATAGAGGGTGTTTCTATATGAGGGTATTTTTTTTGTATTACGTCAAAATAATAATAAAAATTATTTTTGATACATTGTTTACTCAATTAAAAAAGTTTATGAGCAGCGACATGGGCCAAATAACATACTCGAATCACGCTCCAAATACGGGTTGTGTCCACCACGTGATTTGCTTAAATTCTTCGCCCTTAACTTCGATATCAGTGGACATGTAAATAACCAGAACACCGTTATTATGAATAGCAAAATACAAGTTAAAGATACCAGGTTTAAATTCGTAGAAAAACTAAGGTGTAAAAAACAGAATAGACCTTGAGAATCAGAATATGAATAGGAAAATCCAAGTTTATGATACCAGGTTTAAATTCGCAGAAAAACTAAAGCGTAGAAAACAGAATAGTCCTTGAGAATCAAAATCAGAATATGAATATACAAGTTTATGATACCAGGTTTAAATTCGCAAAAAAACTAAGGCGTAAAAAACAGAATAGTCCTTGAAAGTCAAAATATGAGTAGGAAAATATAAGTTTATGATACCAAGTTTAAATTAGTAGAAAAACTAGGGTGTAAAAAACAGAATAGTTCTTGAGAATCAGAATATGAATAGGAAAATACAAGTTTATGATACCAGGTTTAAATTCGCAGAAAAACTAAGGTGTTGAAAACAGAATAGTTCTTGAGAATCAAAATCAGAATATGAATATACAAGTTTAAGATACCAGGTTTAAATTCGCAAAAAAACTAAGGTGTAAAAAACAGAATAGTCCTTGATGATCGAAATATGAATAGGAAAATATAAGTTTATGATACCAGGTTTAAATTCGTAGAAAAACTAAGGTGTAAAAGACAGAATAGTCCTTGAGAATCAGAATATGAATAAGAAATACAAGTTTATCATACCAGGTTTAAATTTGTAGAAAAAAACTAATTTGGAAAAAACAGAACAGTCCTTGAGAATCAAAATCAGAATATAAATATACAAGTTTATGATACCAGGTTTAAATTCGCAGAAAAACTAAGGTGTAAAAAACAGAATAGTTCTTAAGAATCAAAATATAAATAGGAAAATATAAGTTTATGATACCAGGTTTTAATTCGCAGAAAAATTAAGGTGTAAAAAACAGAATAGTCCTTGGGAATCAAAATATGAATAGGAAACTATAAGTTTATGATACCAAGTTTAAATTGGTAGAAAAACTAGGGTGTAAAAACAGAATAGTCCTTGAGAATCGAAATATGAATAGGAAAATATAAGTTTATAATACCAAGTTTAAATTAGTAGAAAAACTAAGGTGTAAAAAAACAGAATAGTTCTTGAGAATCAAAATATGAATAGTAAAATACAAGTTTATGGTACTAGGTTTAAATTCGAAGAAAAACTAAGGTGTAAAAAACAGAATAGTCCTTGAGAATTAAAATTTGAATAGGAAAATATAAGTTTATGATACCAAGTTTAAATTGGTAGAAAAACTAGGGTGTAAAAACAGAATAGTCCTTGAGAATCGGAATATGAATAGGAAAATACAAGTTTATGATACCAGGTTTAAATTCGCAAAAAAACCTAAGGTGTAAAAAACAGAATAGTCCTTGATAATCGAAATATGAATAGGAAAATATAAGATAATAATACCAGGTTTAAATTGGTAGAAAAACTAGGGTGTAAAAAAACAGAATAGTTCTTGAGAATCAGAATATGAATAGCAAAATACAAGTTTATGATACCAGGTTTAAATTCGTAGAAAAACTAAGGTGTAAAAAACAGAATAGTCCTTGAGAATCAGAAAATGAATAGGAAAATCCAAGTTTATGATACCAGGTTTAAATTCGAGAGAAAAACTAAAGCGTAGAAAACAGAATAGTCCTTGAGAATCAATATCAGAATATGAATATACATTTTTATGATACCAGGTTTAAATTCGCAAAAAAACTAAGGTGTAAAAAACAGAATAGTCCTTGAAAGTCAAAATATGAAAATATAAGTTTATGATACCAAGTTTAAATTAGTAGAAAAACTAGGGTGTAAAAAAACAGAATAGTTCTTGAGAATCAGAATATGAATAGGAAAATACACGTTTATGATACCAAGTTTAAATTCGCTGAAAAACTAAGGTGTAAAAAACAGAATAGTTCTTGAGAATCAGAATATGAATAGGAAAATACAAGTTTATGATACCAGGTTTAAATTCGCAGAAAAACTAAGGCGTAGAAAACAGAATAGTTCTTGAGAATCAGAATATGAATATGAAAATATAAGCTTATGATACCAAGTTTAAATTAGTAGAAAAACTAAGGTGTAAAAAACAGAATAGTCCTTGATGATCGAAATATGAATAGGAAAATATAAGTTTATAATACCAGGTTTAAATTCGCAGAAAAACACTAAGGTGTAAAAAACAGAATAGTCCTTGAGAATCAAAATATGAATAGGAAATTATAAGTTTATGATACCAAGTTTAAATTGGTAGAAAAACTAGGGAGTAAAAAAACAGAATAGTTCTTGAGAATGAGAATATGAATAGCAAAATACAAGTTTATGATACCAGGTTTAAATTCGCAGAAAAACTAAGGCGTAGAAAACAGAATAGTTCTTGAGAATCAAAATCAGAATATGAATATACAAGTTTAAGATACCAGGTTTAAATTCGCAAAAAAACTAAGGTGTAAAAAACAGAATAGTCCTTGATGATCGAAATATGAATAGGAAAATATAAGTTTATGATACCAGGTTTAAATTCGTAGAAAAACTAAGGTGTAAAAGACAGAATAGTCCTTGAGAATCAGAATATGAAACCTATACACACTTATCTTCACGAGAATCTTGTCTACCAGAGATAATTACTAACCATAACAGCCCAGTCAAAAGCCCAATGTATTCAGTGTGTTGTGTTGAGTCTGTAAGAAGTCCAAAAACTAGTTTACAAGTAGGTGATTGTTCAAAGCAAGAGAATTCGGAATTTCCAACTGATTCTGCAGAGTTGGCTGATGTCTTGGAAAACTCTTGCCGATCAAATTTGTTTGATTGTTTGAATGGTATCACTATCAGTAGTAGCAGCACAGTATCTAATAGACTTGATGGAATATCACGTAGGGAACTTGCCAGACAAGATGATACAAATGTAGTTATGAATTCCTCTTTAAATCCAACCAAATCTCCAGCTAATACAAGTGCATTGTCTTCAAATGACCAGACTTTTCCATCTCGTGTCATGAAGTGGATCTCTGATCTTCCAGATGGTGACACTCCTAATAATGTTTGGGATGTTTCCCAGGCTTCAGATATCAGCAATGATGTGACGCAGAGGATTTCTGCAAATCAGTCTGAAGACGGAGATGGAGATGACATCCAACAAACAATACCTCTTAGTCCACTGCAATCTGGTTCAACAACTGGAAGTTTCTTCACTTGTGAAGATGGTGGACAGGATTCCAGTTTGCATTCTAGCTCTATATGCACTGTTATGAATACCCCTGCTGGAATTGATATCACAGAGGAGGATATGGATATAACAGTTGCTATGGGACAATTATTCTCGGTTAAAGCCTTGGATAATGATGCAGCGGTAGAGAATGCAGAATCTCGGAGCGATTCCCCTTCATCACCATCGTCCATTCATGACAAGAACACTGAATCATCTCAAGCATCCACATCCACCAAGAGAAGGAACACTTCATTGTTGTCACAAAAGCTTTCAGTAAAAATCCAGATAATCAATTCTAGTCAAATAACTTCTGAAGTGTCTGATTCTGAGGTAACTGTTTGCACGCCATCTTCCTTGTACAGACCTAAGGAATGTCATGTGGTTTTAAACACTATTCCTGAGTTGGATATTATTGCAAAGAATCATTCAAATTTTGATTCTCCTGCAATTAAATTAGATAGCTGTTGGTTACCCCAAGCAGATATAAGTACAAGTACGCCTTTGGTTACAAATCAAAGAAATATTGCCTATGTAAACGTTCTTAGTAGTCTCAGCAGTCCAACTCTTTCCAATCCATCCAGCAAGGTCAGTTGCTCAATGTCTGAGAAATCGGCCACAGTGCGCCGCAGTTCCAGACTGGCTTCACAACAAAACAGTGCAAAATCATGTAATGGATTATCTCCGTCCAGCAGTCGGGAAAATGGATGCAAACCGATTATTTACAATTTCAAAAATTCTTTAAATGGTGAGAAAACTGAGAGTCCACTTAGAATTTGGTTGAAGAAGGAATTGGTTTTTGCTACAAATAACCGTGTAGCTAGTTGCCAAGAGAGCACTAAGAGTATTGTTTGTGCCACCATGAATAAAGACGTGCTCATATCAATAGGTTGCAGTCATATGACATGTGATTTTTGCTATCCCGATTCCACAAATTTGTTGCTAGGATTTCATTAATTGTGTGAGATTGTCAATTTTGATCTTAAATCACTAACTTCATTCCCTGTTGTATGCTGTTAGTTTTATGACCATATTTTAATTGCTTTTAAAAATTTGACATGTATTTATATTTTGTCAATTCAATTGATCTTCCAAGTTTTGTGAAATATTTTATTAGTTTTAAAATGTGTTGATGTTTTAATATATTTGAACTTGACAAAGACAACATTCAAGAGTGCATAGAAATTTAATTTTGTTGAATGGGGGAGGAATAGTTCTCAATTGTATATTTTTGTACAGGATCTATCCTGGACTGCTACCAATAGTTTGTTATGTCACTCCAGTATGACGCTAATTCCTACCTTACTTACATGTGTGCTACCTGCCTATGTACTCATATTTTTATAAGGATGTTCATGAAAGAATCCTTCAGTGACTGCTAATAGTAATAACATAAATGTAAGAGCATCACAATTCCATACACAATTAGGGTTTTAGCTGTGTCATGTCTATGTGTAATTCTCTGAAGTATGATCCCTTTAGAAAATAAGTTTGCGAGAGTATCTATATTTGTCATTAAAAGATCCTTGGGAAACCTGTATGTGAGATTTACTCCAAAATGATCAACTTCATACAATTTATTTGCATTTGTTCTCTGGTGCTATTTTTTGTTTGAACACTTTTGAAGAGTAAGAGAAGAATTGGTAAGAGCAGCTAATATTTTGACAATATTGTTTTTGAAAAAGTTGAAAGGTAAACCAATAACTAATGAGGTCTGGATGTTTGCCCTTGAAATTCCTTTAAAAATATCACAGTTTTTAAAAGTATAATAAAATTATAAATATTACTTTCAAACTGAACACTTTGTAAAGGAAATACCATCTACAGAAAAATATTTTTTCTCAGTCCTTCACCAAATCAAAAGTTATTTCCTCACAAGTGCGTACATCCAGGTAGAGTGATTCATACATCCAGGCCACTGTCTCAGAAGCAGTTTCTACAATCAGTTCTGCAAAGTGGCAGTTTTAGATTGAATATTAGTAGAAGCTATGGAATTCTTTCTTTTTGGATCTTTCTCATCACAATCCCTGCCAAAAGATGACACAGCAAACCACCACTAATTTTGCACCCTCTTTCAATTAATATTTGTGAAGTGCACAAATGAATCTCATTTCTTTGAAAAACTCGAGTACAGTAGATTTGTACATATTTTGGTGTATTCATTAAGAATGAATTAAAATTGTTTAAATGTTCGGGGTTTTTTTGTAATTGATATAAATACAAAAAAATTTGGCCTGCTTTTCGTAGGCTAATGTATCCTTGTTTTATTAGGAAATTGGAGAGCTTGCAAAAAGTAATCTGAATATCTTTTATCAATGTTTTTAATCATCTTTTTGCCATGCCTAAACATCTCTGGTATTTTAGAATAAATGTCTTTTATAACGTTCATATTATGTAGCCCGGTTCCATTAGAATTAAAACTAATAAATTATTCAACTTGGTGAAACTTCTATTGAAAATTTCAGAAAAAGTAAAAAGTTTTTCATTAAAGTCATTTTATTTTTTCGTTTACTTTGTGTACGGTATAAATCATTTGTGTGGAAACTTTCCTTTTAAAAAATTTCTTTTTGTTATTTTTTCCAAAATTCTTCATTGTTGACACATAAAGCATGCCACTAAAAAATCTTTGTATCAAAGCTGTACAAAAATGACCAAGTAAAAGGATTCTATGAAGTACAATGAATTCAATATTTTTAACATTTAGTAATTTTCTTGCTTTGATTAGTCCTTATTAGTGTTAAACAGTATAAAGTTTCTTAAATAAAATTCTATTCCCATTTATGAACATAATTTCATAAGTTTCTTACTTGGTTCAATGGGATTTATTTAACCCTCTGAGGGGTTCATACATAATATCCATTCTGCAATCTTTCTTGCATGCCTTAAACCTATTTTCACCTTGACCAAAGAATATTTCCTAGGATTGTTTCAACCAATTGAAGTGGTTTGTTAGTCATTATATGTGTTGTGAGGTAAAAGCACTTCCTCACTACTTGGGAATCCTGTGTTGCTCAAGAGTTAAAGGAGTGCTGTAGAAAACGTAGATTTCTTCCTCAGTAGCGGGTGTTGTCTTTCACTTTTTCACTTGCGTTGTCAAATTTTCTTTATATTGAATGTTGAATTGCAAAGAATGTGGAAACTAAAGTTGACTGCTTCTGTTCTGATGTGCCTTTCTGTTTCTACCGGTTGGTGAGAATAGTGACAAGATAGTTGTTATATACAGTGAAACTTCGATTAACCGTCGGAACCGAGATGGTTAAACAAAAAGACAGATAGCAGAAAAACTTTTTAAATTGCCAACCCCTTCCATTGCATATGAACAAATGATAAAAAATGCACATTTACAATCTGGAAATACACTGTACATACATGTATTTTATTTCACAGAAACAAACAATATACATCAAGTTAATTTACATTATTGTCGCTCTTCTACAGTAAATAAGGATGATTTTTCATGGCAATCTGGTTACTCTACATAGAGAACAATATATCCATACTAATAACTCTAAATATTTAAGTAATTAACTTTTAATAACAAACTGATGGTTAAAAGAGTGATGGTTAATCAATGTTTCACTGTACGATAATTCTACTGGTCATCACACACTTGGCTACAAAATATGTTTATGGCTGATGTTGAAGTGACCGGATTTACAGGGCTGTTACAGGTGACTTGTTACCATTTTTCTATCTTGCCACCACAAATATCTTTTTAAGCAAAAACTAGTCTTGACACTATTTTCCTAATTTTGTTTACTTTGTTTGACAATTAGCCATAGGCCAACCGAAATTTAGTCTTTTTTATTCTGCTAATAGCAGATGGAGAAATATTTTTCTTTGAGGGGAAATTTTCCAAGCAATGCCAATTTTGAAGTTTTAATGCTTAGCCACGGCAACCATGAAAGAAAATATCGGAATCTGTGGTTTCGGCTAGATTGTTATCGACACCCTATAATGAAAAATAAGAGTTTTTAAATTTTCATGACTGGATCATTTCTTATTTAGCACATTTTGTATTTTAGCTGATTCGTTTTGTATCCGAGCGACTAAAATAAAGTTTAAGAGGAGACTTTTTACTTAAATTTTAGCTAGATTGTTATCAAAACCCTATAATGAAAAAATTGAGTTTTTAAATTTTCATGACTGGATCATTTCATATTTAGTTATAACTTTTTGTATTTTAGCTGATTTATTTTTTATTTCTTTTCAATCACTCTTTTTTTATTTGTTTTTAACAATTGTGGTTTTCTCTGTTCTTATTAGTTTTGATATTTTGTAGTGCAAATAGATGGTGTAGAGATAGAGATTAGGCACACTGCAAGACCCGAGAGGAACTACGAAACATCTTTTCATGTTTCAACTAGTTGCAAGTTAATTAATTCCTTAGTAATGCAAATTTAGCTTTTGTAAAGGATTGTTGATTATGAATACATTGCATATTTTTGTAGAATTCTTTGAATGCCTTCATATGTGCCTTTTCACTTGTGCATTCTTTTGTGATGTAATTCATTTTCTAAAGTCCATATATCTATGGGACAAGATTTTCGTCATTATATTGTACATATTAGTAGTATGAGGGGCACTATACCGCCTTTTCCAAGATGGCCGCCGTTTGTTTACATTTAGGAGGAGGATAACGTTGTTGGGGGGAGATAAGGATTCGTTGTTGGGGGAGATAAGGATTTGTGGTGGTGACTGATAAGAGTATTTTCATTTTCTGTGGACGAGATGACGTCATGTTGTTGATGATGAGTTTCCATGGTGATGAAGGACTGGTAGTGCCATCTGGTGGGTGGGATGAGTAATGCTATTTTTGGAATTAAAAAAGGATTTTAGTGGATACGAACCGGGGACCACATGGGATACGAAAGCAGACAGGCTAACCATTGAGCTATAGAGCACTTGTGAGAAAGAGGTGTTTAAATGTACTAATGTAGTGCGTTAGAAATAGACATATGTATGTTTTTTTGGTTTTAAGATATATGTATACAATCTAAAAAAATATTATGTTTAGTGCAAGTTATGTATTACAACTTAGATCTAATATCTATTTTATAAATATAACTTTAAAACTTCAATCTGAAATATAAGTAATAATTTATAAATTTGAAAAGTATAAAAGAAAAAAGAGTATGTGTGCAAAGCAGAATGCCTAGTTGTGTTGATATAGATACTTTGGCATTTAAACTGTTATTGCATTTGTTCTCAGGAGACCAAACGATGAACATACATGTTAGGTTGAGTAATTTTAATTTTGATTGTTGCAATGACCGATCAGAAAATCAGTCAAACTTATCGAGATGCAGCACGCCCAGGAAGCTTTGGTGGTGTAGATGCTGTTTACCGTGCGTTACAAAAAGAGCAGGGAAAAGTTCCCAGGACACTAGTAAAAGAATGGCTCAACAAACAAGATACTTACACGCTTCACAAATCTGCCAGACGCAATTTTCTAAGAAACAGAGTCACTGTGGGAGGTATAGACGAGCAGTTTCAATCTGATTTAGTTGATTTACAATCTTTAGCTAAGTTTAATAATGGATATAAGTATTTGTTGACGTGTATTGATATATTTTCAAAGTATGCGTGGGCAATACCATTGAAAGATAAGACAAGTCATAGTATTTTAATGACTTTTAAAAAGATTTTTAATGAACGTAAACCCGATGTATTACAAACGGACAAGGGAACAGAATTTAAGAATAGAGTGGTACAAAAGTACTTAAAGAAAATGAACGTTCACTTTTTCACGACAAGCAATGAAACGAAAGCAAGTGTTGTTGAGAGATTTAATCGAACCTTGAAATCTAAAATGTGGAAATACTTTACTGAATTTAATACGCATAAATATGTAGATGTAATTGATAAATTAATTTACAGTTACAATAGAACATTTCACCGTAGTATTAAAATGGAACCAATATCTGTAAACATTAACAATCAACTAAAAGTATGGCAAAACTTATATGGAGATCTAGCACAAGCTGAAATAAAACCTAAGTTTAATGTAGGAGACACAGTTCGTATTAGTAAAACAAAAAGACTCTTTGAGAAAAGTTATGAAAATAATTGGACAAGAGAGATTTTTACAATTTATCAAATTATTCCTAGAAAACCAGTAGTTTATAAGTTGAAAGATTTGGTTAATGAAATAATTGAGGGTAATTTTTATGAAAAGGAACTTCAGAAGGTGTCTGATTCTCTGGATACTATCCTGTGGAGAAGGTGTTAAAGAAACGCAAGATTGGCAATAAAGTAGAATATTTTGTAAAATTTCTAGGCTACCCAGAAAAGTTTAATGCATGGGTTTCTGATGTGAGACACCTATAAATATTAAAGAAGATATTAGAATTAGATTAGTCTTAAAAATGTCTTTTTACGTGACGTTGCCTTCGGATAGCTCCCTACAATATTTCCCCGAGAACAAGATTTCTAGTTATACGACACAGTTACCCACTGCTATAAGTCTAAACGGCGAATGGGAGGTAGGATTAGCTGAAATAATATACCCACACACATGGTATAATATAAATGAAAAAAATAATCTGTATGGATTCGATTTAGGAGATGGAAAATTAATTACTAGAAAATTACCCCCTGGATGTTATGAATCAGTACCAGATATACTAAAGGCTATGTACTTACCATCACATGAAAATAAGATAAAATTTCAGTTTAACAACACAACCAAGCGAGTTAAGATAAGAACTGAAAACGATGCCAAAGTTATTTTACAAGAGGGACTCAGTACCCTCATTGGATTTATCCCTCAAGTAGTACAAGGTGTATTGGAAAGTTCTTTTGTTGCTGATCCAAACATTTCATTCCCCCTATTGTACGTATATAGTGATATTGTAGAACCCCAAACAGTTGGTAATATACAAGCTCCTCTTCTGCGAGTTGTTAAGGTAACCGGTAATGATGGTGAAATAGTTAGTGCTTTATACGATAGACCTCATTACGTACCAGTCATACGGCAGCATTTTCAAACTATTGAGATTCAAATTCGTTTAAATTCCGGAGACTTAGTACCCTTTGAAAGGGGTAAGTTACTTGTTGTTTTGCATTTTAGGATACGGCAATTACTATAAATACCAAAGAACGTAAGAGAACATATTCATTTTAGTGATACACGTTGATTGTGTGACACCAATATGACGAGTGTACCGTATGTGTGTTGTTCTAAAAAGTTTGAAGAGCATTATGCAGGTCAGACAGGCTCTGGAATGGCTTTCTATAGGGGTAACAATTCACAGAAAGGGTACGGAATTGGTGGCATGTTTCGTCGTTTATTTCGTAAAGCTCTGCCGTTTCTCTTCAGTGGTGCGAAAACAGTTGGAAAGTCAGTTTTAAGAACAGGGACTCAGATAGCAAATGATATTTTGGAGGGGAAAGACTTAAAACAATCAGCAGAGAATCGCTTCAAAGAAGAGAGTAAAAGTTTAGCAAAAAGAGCTATCAATAAGGCGCATTTTATGTTGGGTAAAGGAAAGTATAAAAGAAAGCGTACAACTGCAAAACGGGTCATTACAGTCAAAAAGCGAAAGGTGCAAACACGCGATATATTTGATGCATAATGGCGTTTGTTTTAAAGGACTCTCCAGAATGTGTCAAGTCAGAATTAGAATTATTTCACTTACCTCCGACACAGACAGTTATACAAGGCGGGCAATGGGTGCAATTTCACCCGTTATCGAACGTAGCTGACGGTGGACCTGTAGAATTTCACGTTTCTGGTAGTGGAGAGGATTATATGGATTTATCTCAAACACACATTTGTATGTAAGAGCCAAAATTTTAAAAAGTGATGGAAAGACCTTGACGCCAGATGACACTATAGGCCCTGTTAACATGTTTCTTCATTCCTTGTTTTCCCAAGTTGACGTTAATTTGAACGAGCGTTTAGTTTCCAGTTCAAATAACATGTATCCTTATAGTTCCTATATAGAAACTTTACTAAATCACGGATCTGACAGCAAAAACTCGCAACTAACCTGCGAACTTTTTTACAAAGATACAGGCGAACACTTGGCCAACGAAACAAATAAGGGATTTACTAAAAGATGCAACTTCTGCAAGCTAAGTTCAACTATAGATATGATAGGTGCTATACACAGTGATTTATTTAATCAAGATAGACTTTTACTAAATCTAGTGGATTTAAAAATTAAACTCATACGTAGCAAACCGGAGTTTTGTCTGATGGGGACAGGAGATTATAAAGTAGTGCTTGAACATGTCTCTTTATTTGTGCGTAAAGTACGTGTTAGTGTAGGTGTTACTTTAGGTCATAGTAAGGCTCTGGAGAAAGAAACAGCTAAATACCCTATTAATAGAGTTTTAAGTAAAAGTTATTCGATTCCTAAGGGGAATATGTCCATTACCCAAGATAATATTTTTGTGGGTCAAATGCCAAAGAGAGTCGTTATTGGATGCGTAGATAACGATGCATTTCACGGAACATATCAAAAATCTCCCTTTCAATTTAAGCACTACAATTTGAATTTCATAGCACTTTATGTGGATGGCCAACCTACACCCTATAATGCACTTCAACCTAATTTTGCGCAGAACAATTATATTCGAGCTTATCAGAGCTTGTTTTTAGGAACAGATAAAATAGGTGACAATTACGGAAACAACATTTCGAGAGAAGAATACCCCAAAGGTTACACATTACTTGCTTTTGACTTGTCTCCTGATCTTTGTGATGGCGAACACCTCAATCTCATAAAACATAGTAATATGAGATTGGAAATGAAATTTCAAGAGCCTTTAGAACACACCATAAACGTTATAGTGTATGCAGAATTTGAAAACGTGATTGAGATCAACAAATCTAGAAACATCATTTACGACTTCAGCAATTAAAAAAGAAAATGTTTGCACAACATATTATGCGTATATTATCACAAGACCCTCAAGCTGCTCCATTCTTTAGAGGTGTATATCCAGCAGACAAGATACCTTGCGTACGTGGAAAATGTGCTATGGTTATTAACGTGGAACCGCACTCTAAACCCGGATCGCATTGGATTGCCATGTTCATTGAAGGCAAATCTCTAGAACTATTTGACTCATATGGTCGCTCCCCAGAACATTTTGAAGGACCCATTTTACGATTTATTTCTAAATTTCCTAATGTGAACTGGAACCCCTTCCCTTTTCAAAGTATCACTTCCAATGTATGTGGACCTTATTGTATTTATTATTTACTGAAACGATGTCAAGGAAAATCTATGTATTCTATTTTAAAATATTTGCAACATAGCAAAAGAAATGATTTTAGAATGTATCAGTTTGTGAAAAAAAGATATGGTGTAAGATTTATCTATAAAAAAAAATTTATATTATTTAATTTTGTGTTTGTGTAATTTTTTTAATTATAAATAATCTCAGGACACATAAGTATACAAACTAAAGATATTTTTATTTATAACGAATCCATTCATTCTTTTTAGCATACATTTGTTTCTTAACAAGCACTTTGGGTACAAGTTTCTTTAACATATATTCATTTGCAATATATTTAACAGGTAAATTCATTTCTTTTACAGCATTCTGAAACACGTTAGTTCCAAAGGGAGCTCTCTTTTTATTTCTTAAGATGTAGTCAATTAAGAAAACTATATTTGAACGGGGTATAATTTTATTATTATAAATAATTTCCCCCTGTTCTGACCACTTTAAAGTATTTTGCGCATTCTTTAAAAAATCGTACATTTCTACAGCAACCTGTTTCTGTCTAATTGGTACTGTTTTCAGAACACTTTCCAAAATAGTGTCTTTTTCCTCAATCTTTAATGGTAAAACGTTATCTGAAAAGTCTGTTGACGGCTCTAGTACTTATTCGTTCTTCCTAACCTTTTCTAGTGTTTCAGCTGACTGATTGGGTGATTGAAACTTTACATAATTTTGCAAAATTTGTACATATAGGAGGGCTTTTTCGCTGTCGCTTAGATTTTTTTGTCTCAGTATATCGTGCATTTTTTTGTCCATTTCGGACAAATGTTCACTAATAAAAGCGGGAAGCCTGTCTTCCGGGACAATAATTAACTTCTTACTGTGCTCCATGAATAAGGGATCCTATCACCGAAATGGCTGCTGGTAATAAAATACTTAAAATACCTTCACCTTTCTGTGAAATGAGAATTTTACGCTTTTTGTACAAAGGCACTGATTTATCAGCTAACTTTCTAATACTTCTTTTATAAGGAGCAAGCTTGTGTTTTCTGTGTTTGGTTACTGGAACGTTACCTTTTAATAAATTTAATGCACATTCACATAAATATTTAATAGTACTGTTAGAACACTTTTGCAACAGAGAAGATTTTGTTTTGCTTTTTAACACAAGTCTAAGCTGCTCCAACTGACGTTGTGTACACCTGGTCATATTGATGACAAATGATAATCACATATACAAAGCAAAAGTATTTATATGTTAGTTAAATTGTAAAATTTTCCCTGACTGAATCATTTCTGTTTGGAAGGTATGAAATGTATCCTTTTTGTAAGCAGACCTGTTCGTAGAGCCAGACTATAAGTTAGTCATTGAAGTAATTATCTCACTGACTACTTTTTTGATTCATTGCTGGTTTGCCTGTTCATGAATTTGCGACTAGCGGGGTTGGTAGAGATAAAAGGTATCTTCAGAAAACATGCCTGTGCGTAAGCGCCAACCGTCGTCTGTGTCCGGTTTTAAATCAACTAACAGATACCCATAAGGTTTTCTTGTCGCGTCCTGAAACACTTCTTGGAAGAATTTGTTGTTTGAGGGGTACAGCTGTCGGCCTAAATGGGTTATCTGAGATCTATCCCTTGGGTTTTTAAATAGCACTAAATAATGACTGTTTAA
Organism: Metellina segmentata; assembly: GCA_947359465.1. Classification (NCBI taxonomy): domain Eukaryota; kingdom Metazoa; phylum Arthropoda; class Arachnida; order Araneae; family Tetragnathidae; genus Metellina; species Metellina segmentata. The sequence goes on along the minus strand of OX375881.1, from coordinate 24,475,604 downwards.
AGAAATATTCCTCATCTGAAAAGATTTATGGAACACATTTTGCACAATAAATACAATGCTTAGATTCCTATGGTGACTGCCCTTTGTGAACAATTTTGTAAGTTTGGTATCGTTTCCTAATTCCATCATTAAATCGTCAATCACAATTAAAGCATCCGAAACAGTATTTAAAACAGCTGGCAATCCTTCTTGAAACTGCACCATGGGCATTTGGGTGTACAAATTTTGATAAGCACCATAGCACCAGAGTACCTTATTAGGGAAATTGTCAACAGTTTTCTGCTCTATGATATTCTTCACAAAATAAGTTTTGCCGCAACCTGTTGGTCCCGCAACTAGCATGGTAAAAGGATGTTTCAACTTTAACGGTTCCATCTTAACTAATGACCACTTTTCTAAATTAGTTATCTCTTTTATAGGTCAGGTTAAGTACTTTAAAACTTTATCTAATTTTTTCTTAAACTGAACATAGAACCATAAAATATTAAACTATATTTACAAATTATAAATATATACAAAATCAATATATATACAAAATTAAATATCTATACAAAGTGAATATATATATACAAAATCAAAATATATATACAAAAAAATTACTGTACAAAAATATCATTCTCATTTAGTATCCATATGGAAGAGTACCGTAATTTTGTTTAATTACTCGCTTATCGTAGACTAGTCTATACTTTTTTTCTTCGTATTTATTGACAACTTTACGCTTTTTTACCATGGTAAATCCGACATTCCGACATTTCTTTAGGGATTTGTAAAATCAGGGAAATTTTTGTCACACTGTCATGGAAATCAGAGAAATATCAGGGAACTTTTTTTCGAGGATTTTGTTGCCACCCTGCAAAGGGAATTATACCAAATGAATATTATACCTGTAAATCTAAAGTTTTAGTTAATTTTTAAGAATTTCTTTATTTTTTAATGTATATTTTTTCTTTTATAAGTTGAATGTAGCTTGCGTATTTTTGTATGTGACTGTTTGAAAGTTGATATAAATTGTACATTTTTGCAAAATGATTGTTTTATGCTACTTACACTGAAAGATGCCTTAAATTGCATTAATATTACTGCATGATTTTTCTACTGATATTAAAATGGAACGATTATCTCTTTTTTTATATATACACATATGACCTTAAAAGACTAAATTTTAATTGTGGAAACTGTTTGTGTATTGTGTACCTCGAGAACTGCTTCAAGCACAAAATCTGCTCCTGTCTGTTGCGGAAGAAGGACATTATTCTTTATGGAGGTAAGAGATTCCAAGGATGTAACATCCTTGGAATCCTCTTGGTACTAAGAGAGTTACACAGTAACAGTTCAAACTGTGGCTGCTACCGAAGAGTATATGATTCAACTGACTGAATCTGAGTGGTTGGAAGGGGCTGCCGGTTTTGTGATTTAAGATATTTTGTGCCGCAGGTGTACTGCGGGAGTACAATACGGCGGTGGCTAACGTCGCGTAACGAAAGCTCTGATAAGTTAAGATAAATCACTGATCACAGTTTGAACTGCCACCGAATCACTAATACCAGTCGCAGTCACCGATAGAGGTTAAACGATATCAGCTGATATCACTTAGCCCTCAAACACTGCAACCAAATCACATATTCTCAATCACTCTTACTTTGATATTTCAGTAACAGTTAAGAGCTGTGATTCGAAAGTATCGGTGATGTAGTAGCAGTTCTATGATTCGCTTAACATCCCTATTCCATAGGAGTTATGCTTGATGTGAAACCATTGAAGTTAATCACATTAATGCCCTTAAAGACAAATTGGAAAACAATTACTTTTACTTGTTGCCAAGATTTAAAGCAAACTATCTCTTTCTGTTGCCAACAATCGCGAAAAACTCAATAAAGAGTCCTCAACTCAAAATGAACGAGCCCCGTCTTCATAGCGACCGCCACCACTCTGACTTGGTGTCGGGAGCAGTTCTCGTGGTACACAGTGTCGGGTAGTTTGCATTGAGTTTTAGTGGCCCAAGGGCTATATTCAGAGTTGCCAAGTGCCCCGGAACTTCCGGAGTTTCTCCGCTAAAGCATCGAAAATCCGACACTCCGCGTAATCTTTGTTTCACTCCGGAAATCGCGTTCATGCAGGGAAAAGGGAAAAATTTTCCATTTTCGGAGAAATTGTGTATTAGAATTTTGTTTCTATAATTTAAAGAGATAAAACCTTTCATGTATACATGTAATTTTTTATCCTTAAAACAGTCCAAAATTCGGAATTCTCCTGTCCTCGCCCATTTCGGATAATTTGTATTTTTTGTCAAAAAAACCCGCTTAATCTTACCTCTCGCGCGAATTTTGCGTTTGCAATACTAAAATAGTTGGTATATAAATAGGAATATTATATAAATACGAATTATTTTAAAACAATGCAAGAAATGTTACTTGCAAATCTTCTAATTTTTCTATGTGGTATTTACTCTGAACATGTCCGTTATTTTGCGTTGTTTCATCAATTAGGTCCAGGTTTACCTCCTTGTTTTTTGAAAATTGTCAGAAAGATGGAAAAAAGTGAGAAAAACGAAAAAAAAATTTGATTAGCAAAACGTCTAGATTTTGGACAATTCCGGATTTTGGAGTTCCGCATTTGTGACTTAAAAGAAATTATATGTGCTAACAGGAAATTTGATGACTGCTTTTAAAGAAAAATATGGATATCTTTTATTTTTGTCCTTATTTTCGAGTTGCTCCTGAAGCAGCCTCAAAACTCCTGAAATTTTATGAGAATGCTCCTGAAGCTGATCAGAAAAGGTTGGCACCCCTGTATATTTAACTACGCTGTTCCTAACACGAGAGAAAAATACACCAACGGAGGAATCGAACTTGCTGCAACAGTACAACTCGCAGGTTGCTAGCGCAGTGGTCAATACCCACTGAGCCATGTAGCCTACTGTATACTTTTAGGCCAATTAATGTGGTTTTAATTTGAATTTTCACTGATGTTTAGTCGTGATATCATCATTTCTTGTTTACTACACTCACTGTTTTAAACACTGAAGTTTCAATGAAAACGAAAATTGAAATTGAAGATTTTCGACCCGAACAGATAAAATGATTCATGATACTAATTACTTTATTTAGTTTACATTCATTGATTCAGTCAATTTTATTGTGAAAATCTATTGAAATACAAGTTGCCAAAGCAGGGTAATCTAGTGTTCCAAGGAAGGCAAATGGGATAGCCAGCAACAGTCATTTAACCCTTTGCCGATTTTCTACATCGGAGGTAGCTGATGCCTAAGCCAAGGTGCAAGTGGCAGTAGTAACCATCGCAGCAGGGCATTCCACTGTGACATCGGGCTCCATCTTTACCGCACTCCCTATTCCAAAGAAAAATATTTCAATCAATGTAGTTATTAGCCTGTTCGAGAAATGACTATTCTGTACAAGGTCAAGTTTAATCATCCTGTCCACAAAAAACCGTACGCTTTAGATACATAAGGTTATTAGCCTAATCGAAAAACCGCTCTTCTCGTCTGTGTTACACACATCCGGCTTTTCAACGTGCGGCAACAAGTGCGGTCCGAGATACATTAGATCAAATGGAGTAGTGCACACATACCTCCGGTGACGCACGTCCAACTTGCGTGCAAATTGTTCCACACGGCGCTGTAGTTCACCGCACATGCGTCTCCGGTCTGAAGTACCTCGTTTTCATAAATAAATGGAATATAAATAATAATAAATAAATGGTTGTATCCAGTAACGTCTATTTTGTTTCAAAATATACTTTTTTTTTACACCAAGTAAGCGAAATAAACACGTTTTCTTCAATAGAATATTTATCGCAAATGGCACGAAATTAGTACTTGCGTCATTTCACGGTTATGTGTGCATAGTTGGACTTCGGTGTTGCACGTTGAAAAACCGGATGTGTGCACCGGTCCTTAACCAGCACGTCTACAAGAAACCGTACGCATTGGACAAAGAACCTCACGACAAAAAAATCACCGTTAAGCAATGGTAGCGAATATATTGATATCATGGTCGGCAACAAGATGCGACACTCCAATTTTTTTTATCAGGCCGCTGATCAGATACGACTCTCTGGACAGGTTTTCCATGCCCACAGGTAAGATGGGGGTCCTTTAAATATTGTTTTTATTGGGTCCGCTGACCAGATACGGTCCTGACACCTGACTGACAGTTCACCAAAAAGGTGTACCCGACGCGATGACCAGATACGGATACGAAATTTTCCAAAAGCACTCATTCACACAAAATTTAAAAAAAAATAGCAAATCGTTTCCTTGAAATTTGCTTTGTGTTAACTATTACCAATCCTCTTGGTCAAGGCGTATCAAGTCCTGACCATCCAGGATTTGTCCTACAAAGACACCTATACATTCTAAAATATGGGTAATAGTAATTTTTAGTTAACGTCGTACTAGAGCAACACAACGGGCTATTGACGACGGTCCGGGATCAGTCCCTTAAGGGAAAGATCCGAGGACAACACCTCGTAATTTTGAACCACGGTCAGATGACGAAGCAACACCTGAGCTGGCACCCCACTCTCCAAACTTCCACGCCAACCCAACTCTAAAATATGGGAAAGAGCTGTAGGTTTTTTTTGGAGAATGGACCTGTTAGGGTTGTTCTTAACTATTGTCACCGAAGTCGCGTATCTTGTGTACCCGCTTCAGTCTTGCACTGACCGTGCTTGCTGGATCAATGATTGTGAATGCTTGAGTGTAGGTAAAACAAAATCCAATAGATAACGTCCGCTTCGAATTCTTACAGTCATCTGACCGTGGTTCAAAATTACGAGGTCTGCAGGATTTTCCCTTACTATTTTGCATGACTTAAATTTAAATTAGTTTTCCTCTTTTGGTAAGGTTAATAGTTTCCCCAATTTTTAATTAAAATATCAGGTGCAGTCCTGCTTTTCCCACCAGCCTCACGTACACAAAGTTGATTTAACGAAGTGACAATCATTCTTTTGACTTCATCTAAATTACATTAATATTTAAATAGTAAACGATTAATTGCATTAATTATCTACAGCAAAAAGACTGAAACTAAAAATTAACAATAAAATACAAATGTACACAGTCTTCTGATTGTTAGTTGGTGATAATTGCTACGTGTTCTAGTGGATGAACATCGATGGATGACAGTGCCTGAGTTCTGACACGATTAAGAACATGAAATGTTTGGTGCGATTCTGAAAAAGAACATGAGTAAAAGAATAGAATTGTTTGACAATTCGGAGGAGTCGGGCGTGTTTTGCACTGGACTGTGCGTCGTGTATTTTGAAATTTTATATTGTATTGTAAATAAATGTCACTGGTCCAATTTAGGTGTGCAGTGTCCCTCTGTTCTGGCCACTACTCTATACACACTGTCAATCAAAATAGATATCGTTCAGTCCCTCTAACATATTGGTGTCAGAAATGAAGAGCAACTCAATTGTTACTGGATTCGGTATACTGACGGTGACGACGCACATGAATTACTTCTTCCAAGTTTCGTGAAGAGCAACTGAATTGTTACTGGATTCGGTATACTGACGGTGACGACGCACCTGAATTATTGCTTCCGAGTTTCGTGAAGAGCAACTGAATTGTTACTGGATTCGGTATACTGACGGTGACGACGCACCTGAATTACTGCTTCCGAGTTTCCTGACGAGCAACTGAATTGTTTCTGGATTCGGTATACTGACGGTGACGACGCACCTGAATTATTGCTTCCTAGTTTCCTGAAGATCAACTGAATTGTTTCTGGATTCGGTATACTGACGGTGACGACGCACCTGAATTATTATTTCCGAGTTTCGTGAAGAGCAACTGAATTGTTACTGGATTCGGTATACTGACGGTGACGACGCACCTGAATTACTGCTTCCGAGTTTCCTGAAGAGCAACTGAATTGTTTCTGGATTCGGTATACTGACGGTGACGACGCACCTGAATTTCTGCTTTCGAGTTTCCTAAAGAGCAACTGAATTGTTTCTGGATTCGGTATACTGACGGTGACGACCTAACTGAATTACTGCTTCCGAGTTTCCTGAAGAGCAACTGAATTGTTTCTGGATTCGGTATACTGACGGTAACGACGCACCTGAATTTCTGCTTCCGAGTTTCCTGAAGAGCAACTGAATTGTTTCTGGATTCGGTATACTGACGGTGACGAAGCACCTGAATTACTGCTTCCGAATTTCCTGAAGAGCAACTGATTTTTTCTGGATTCGGTATACTGACGGTGACGACGCACCTGAATTTCTGCTTCCGATTTTCGTGAAGAGCAACTGAATTGTTACTGGATTCGGTATACTGACGGTGACGACGCACCTGAATTATTGCTTCCGAGTTTCGTGAAGAGCAACTGAATTGTTACTGGATTCGGTATACTGACGGTGACGACGCACCTGAATTACTGCTTCCGAGTTTCCTGAAGAGCAACTGAATTGTTTCTGGATTCGGTATACTGACGGTGACGACGCACCTGAATTACTGCTTCCGAGTTTCCTGAAGAGCAACTGAATTGTTACTGGTTTCGGTATACTGACGGTGACGACGCACCTGAATTTCTGCTTCCGAGTTTCCTGAAGAGCAACTGAATTGTTTCTGGATTCGGTATACTGACGGTGACGACGCACCTGAATTATTGCTTCCTAGTTTCCTGAAGATCAACTGAATTGTTTCTGGATTCGGTATACTGACGGTGACGACGCACCTGAATTATTATTTCCGAGTTTCGTGAAGAGCAACTGAATTGTTACTGGATTCGGTATACTGACGGTGACGACGCACCTGAATTACTGCTTCCGAGTTTCCTGAAGAGCAACTGAATTGTTTCTGGATTCGGTATACTGACGTTGACGACGCACCTGAATTACTGCTTCCGAGTTTCCTGAAGAGCAACTGAATTGTTACTGGATTCGGTATACTGACGGTGACGACGCACCTGAATATCTGCTTCCGAGTTTCCTGAAGAGCAACTGAATTGTTTCTGGATTCTGTATACTGACGGTGACGACGCGCCTGAATTAATGCTTCCGTGTTTCGTGAATATCACATATCTTTCAATTAAAGGAGCCAACAGACTCCTTACTCGGTAAACCTTCCAAACCTGAATCCTCCCTCAGGAGCACATCTCCTTTAGATGTGTACGGGCTTCATGGACTCGAGATAATCAAGTGATCTTTTCTTCTCCCGTGGGTTTACTGCCAAGTAAACACGGGCGTCATGCTCCCGGGATTCACAAGCGATTATCTGCTTTCATCCACTACTCTGTTGCTACTCTATTACTATTGTTACTACTCTATTATTTACTTGTCATTGTCTCGTGTTTGGCGCAGCGTGGCCAAATATGGCCTTTGCGCCATTAAACCCCAAAACAACCAGCCAAATCTGAATACTTAAAAGGATGGAGATGATTGACCATCTCAGTTTTTGTACTCTTTACAAATACTCTCTTTTATTTCGGTAATTCAAGTCATACTTACTCACGGATTGTCTCTAATTCTTCACTTCCGTCTATAGCTTCACTCTCGGTCATACCTGAAAAAAGTGAAATTTTAATTTTCTTCACCTACTTGTGCTACTTGAAATTATTTTATTTGGTTTAATGCGTTAGAGGCGTTCAAGATGACCTTCCTACCTGTTTGTAGATAGATACCTTTTACGTCTGATTTTCTTTTAATAAATAATCTATCAATTAAATATTTTTTTTTTTTGGTTTGCAAATCAAACCAACACCACGGGCAACTCCGTAGGCTACAAATTTGCAAACCATATGGGAATCCATGATGGCTGTTATCCAATAGGCTACGAATTCCCATTTAGTTTGCGAAGCAAACCAATAACCCCACAAAAGCAACTGGCACGGGCAACGCCGGGCTAGCCATGCAGTGGCTAGTGGATTATAAAAATCAGCCTAACAACCTACAGGTTTGTATCGCTACTTAGTTTCTGCTCTTTTTAGGGCAGCTGTAGCCAAGTTGGAAGAGAAGGATTAGTAAACGGAAGGGTGCGAGTTCAAATCTAAACAAAAACCGTCGTGTATGTGGGGGCTGGTGCACTTTAAATAATGCACGTTACCTCAAATGTCCTCGCGTTGGCCTGATGTGGAAATTTGGAAAATGGGAAGCCCACTCATGTGTTGACCTTGTTATCTGGCCGAGGTTCAAAATAAAGAGATGTTGGATTCCAAACGAACTCGGGGTGCTTCGAATATTTCTCATTATAGACCAACATTTTTTTTGTAATATTATCTTCGAAGTTTATTACTTTTGTGTAGGTAATTTAATTAACGTCACACTGGAGCACAACAATGACTTATCGGCGATTATCAGGGAGCAGTCCTAAAGGGAAGGATCCGTGGACAACACCAAGTTGTTTTGAACCACGCACAGATGACGTGGTCACACCTGAGGTGGCGCCCCACTCTCCAAATTTCAACACCACGTCAACATGAGGACCTTAGAGACCATGAGAGTTAACTTGTCTCCCTTTGTACACGACGGTCTTTAGTTGGATTCGAACTCGCAATCCCCGGTTGCTAATGCGTTACTCTTCCAACTAACTTTGCTACCGCGACAGTTTCTATTAAAAAAAAATATTTATAGAATGATATTGCTATGCTTATGGAAATAGCAACCATAAAACCGAACTCGCTACTTTAAAGCAAAAAATATTTTTGACATAGTTTAATATGTAAAATATTGATTTGTCATTGAAAAAAAAATGCACAATACTTTCATAATTCAAAAATGGAATGATTGATCGATTCAAAATTGTCTTACTTTTATGAAAGGATGAAGCTTGGAGGAAGATAGCTGCGTCTAGAATCAACAAGAACAGTAGAACAGCGCCTAGTTTCGCCATTGTTTATTCCTAGATGTATGTAAATGAAGAATACATTATTACTAGAGCTCGGATCAATATGCAAAAATGTGACCGGAAATATGCATTACAAAATCCCAAAATATGCACTAAAACCCATAAATTTGCAAAATTGCAAAAAAAAAAAATAATAATAAAAAAAAAATTATAAAAAAAAATAATATATATAATAATAATAATAATAATAATAATAATAATAATAATAATATATAATAATAATATATAATAATAATAATAATAATAATAATAATAAAATAACTATTATTATACTTACGAAAAGGATAGTGAGGAGAATGAAATGAAATTGAGCCACACTTTCATTCAATTAATACACAGTTTTATATTATTATAATTTTTTTAAATTTTTTTAATCGCTTTACCCACTGTCCTGGCGATTGTGGTGTGATTTATTTTTTTACAACTCTTTACATAAATTAGGTTTCGCCAGCAGGGGTCAGTCGTTTCATAGACATCCAGATGGGGGAATTCCCTCTCATTTTGTATTCTTTGTATCCCCTTCTCGTACACTGGCGTAGTGAAGTTCTTTCCGAGTGTCGATTCATGAGGAATTTCTTTACCTGTGTTCTTCTCCAAGAAAGCTCTAAAATGTTCATTCTCCAACGTATAAAGAGCAATATTGCATGTCAACATTGCCTTGATCTTGGTACATTTCGTTCTTCTCCGAGGATCGGGACACTGACTCAAACTTTGACGCTGACAAAGGCTGTTGAATATCCTTATCTTTTTGCGCCTTTTCCACTTTTTGTTTGTGAGTTGTAGTTGATTTTAATTTGATTGCTTCTGAAAAGCTTCCTTCAAAAACGCGCTAAGCAAAATTCTTGAATTTTTTTTTTTGTAAAAATGTTTAAAAATAGAGAAAAATTATCTAATATGCACAAAACATGCAAAAAAAAAACAATATGCAAAATGGTTGCAAGTATGCAAAAACATGCAAATTAAATTCGGGTTTTTTTTGGTTCCAAATCGCTAAAAAACACGCAATACGGATTTCTATCAACATTAGGGATTAAAAAAAAAAAGTCGTGCAAATTATGCAAAATCCAAGATCTAATTATTACACTTATAAAAGCATTTATTAACCTACATCGTGGTTTTCATCTTTTCAAAATAAAAATCGAATAAATTTCAGTGGAAATGGGCAAATCATTTTAATGTTACTTCTTTAAAACGTACACATTTAAAAGCAAAAATAATCAATAATGAATTAATTAGTCTTAGTAATTTAAAACACTATAATTTTATTCAAGTAAATCCCTTATGTTTTGGAATATCTCGATATAAATCATACACTTGTAATCTAATTATTGACGTAAATACGTCTTTGAAATCTGAATAGCATTAAGGGTCATGCCTGAATAGTCGAGCGTTACGAAAAGGCGTTACAACTGTTTTGTCGTACGATTTCCGAACTACAAAACACATCCAGAAGATAAATAAAGCGTCGTGTTGACTACGTACTTCCGTAATTGATGTGATCTTCAACCGAGAGTGAAGGTGCACTGGAAGCGGGGAGAGAGTCCGCAATATGTCGAAATTCTACAGTTCTGGGCGTGTTTTGGGCCAGTGTAACTTTGGATTGCGTGGAGTGGGGACTATTTAAGTGGTGTCAATCGAAAGCTTCCGTACTGCGATGCAATTAATATTGGACAACAGCAATCTCACAACAACAATTAATATGAAACTGCATTTACATCGCGCAAACTACAAATTAATTATAGAATATTCACACTAAACAGTCGTTCCAACTTTATTAGATGATTGAGAAGCCACATGTGTGGCTTCTCAATCATCTAACATGTAAAAATGTCAAATTCTAGTAACACATTAAAACATAAATTATTCTTTATCATTCAAATGATTAGCAGTCTTGGATATTTTGCAAAATTCGAACAAAACCCCAATACCATAAACTAATATCATTATAACCAGAAATGCATTCAATATGAACTGCCAGTTCACATTCTAAGAGTTTTAGTACTGGTAATCTAATATAGAAATGCTTTTTGGAATAAGTTGTTGAAAATCGTTAGAGAACGCATAGAAAACAATAAAAATATAGTTTTTATAATTTACTCATTATAATTTACTTAAATTACTGAGTGCCGAAATTGCTACATATATTTCACTTGGAATAAATCAAAGACGTCTTACCTTCAAGTAAATGTACGACTATATAACATTTTCACTACAGTTATCTTTAAGATATAACAGGTCCAATGCAATTGATAAAAAATGGATCACGCATGTTACAATTTATGACAGATGATACAGCACAATCACAAATTCAATCGTTTGAGAGATTTGCAACATCTGTTACATGTTTGAATACAGTTGAACTTACAAAAAAATACAGAATAACAAATTAGTTTAGTGGATATCTTTTATCCGTTACAATTCATACTTGTTAATCATTTGATAAACCAAAACGAGCATTTGTTTCGTTTTTCTTTTACCGATAGTAGGTGTTTACGTGGGCCATATTTTGCATGGGCCATATTTGGGTCAATATACGCCAAACACAAGGCAGACAATGTCAAGTAATGAACAAACACACAATGAAAGACATGCATGTAGTTGAATTAACGTCGCAATGGAACAACACAACTTATTATTGGAGATGGTGCTAAATCCATGCCGAATGGAAAGACAACACCTCTTCATTTGGAAGCACGGTCTGTTGTAGAGGTTACGCCTGGGCTGGCATTCCACTCGCCAAACTAACGTAAAGACATTTGAGGCCATGACTGATTTAACGTGCACCAGACACCACCACGGTATTTGGTTGAACTGAGTTTCGAACTCGCAATACCCTGATTGCTAATCCGTTGATCTTAAAACTGTGCTACCCCGATTCACACTAAGTCGGTATTAGAAAGTTATACTTAAAATTCAAGCTTTGACTTATATTCCAATTTGTTTTCTCTTGGCCAAATCTGGATTTTGCCGCTGAAAATCTCATCCAAACCAATTTGAAATAATAAACTTTGGAATTTTATATTTTTGTTCCAATATGATTTTTGAATCGTTTTTTACTATATAACTGAGTGTTTATGTGGCAGCAGGGCTTTACTAAAAAGCCATTAATATCTATTTTTATCAACATACCATGCTTTCATTGTGTTCACGGCACAATGACAAACCTTTCTTTGCTATGAACATTTGACAGGTTTTCACTTAATATTTGAATGTGCAGGGCAACTTCAGGGTTCTTTACCAGATGGCTTCATAAAATCGATTCAAGTTTTTGATGAAAAGTTATTGTGCTGTAATTTAGCAAGATATTTCCATCTCCATCTCATATTGTTTGTTTCGTTGTGCAATCTGTTTACACATTTTGATGGACAGAATTGGCGCTTATTCCACATGTTTATATCTGAAAAGCATTTAAATATAAAATTCAATACTAAAGTACACATAAGTTAGAATTATTCTTTAACAAGGGTAGAATTAAAGCATTCTGTTTCCCAGGTATGAATATTACTTGTATTTGTTTTATACATTTTGGTAAAGTTTTGATACAAATATTTTTTTGTGGTAATATTTTTAGGCGATCTTTTTATGCCGTCTTTTTATAATTTTTAAGCCAAAGATTCTTAGAAAATATCACCGATTTAGGCATTGCGGAAAATATTTAAAAGATTAACGAAATTAATTTTAGAAGTAGAAAAATCCACATAACTGCATAAGTATTTACTTTAATGAAAATATTTTCCAAAATATTGTTACAGAAGTGTGTCCAATTAAATATTTTATTAGCTTTAAGTCTAATGGAACATGTTCATATGATACAAAATAGCCACTGCGTGGCCAGCACGGCGTTGCCCGTAACAGTTCTTTACTTGGGGTCAGGTGTGACCACTGCCTGCTAACCCCCGGTGATTGCTACGAATCCCGGGGGATACGTATCCCCATTTGATTTGCTTCGCTAACCAAATTGGTATTGCTTTGGAATGCCGACAAAAAATACGTAGTCTATTAATTAACAGCCATCACGGCGTTGCCCGTGGAAGTTTGAGAACCACTGATTATGCTAGTAAGAATATATTTGTGGACGGTGGTAGCCCAATTGGAAGAAAAGCGGAGGTTGCGAGATCGAAATTCAGTCCAATCAAAGACCGACGTATACACGGGACTGGTTTATGTTAAATCTGTCGTGAGTTCAAATGACTTCACTTAGGCATGATGTGGATGTTTGCATATGGCATGACAGATCAGGTGTTGACCACGTCATCTGACCGTGGTTTAATATGACAAGGTGTTGTCTTCGGACCTGTACCATCGAGATTGACCTCGGTTTATCGGCATTAGTCCGCTGTGTTGCTCCAGTATGATATTAATTAAGGGCACACGGACCACCTCGATAGACTAAATGCATGAATTTTAAGCTCACATTCGTCAAGCCATATACAATTTAAAAAAAAACCATATACCTAAAAAATTTTTTCTTTAAAACATACGCATTACGTTTTATAATTAACAGTAACAAAATGTATTCCCTTCATAATTTTGTTTTCTGTAGCTACTTACTTTTTAACTGTTTGAAAATTTTTTTTTCACAATATCCCAGTTTGGTACACTTTTCTCAAAAACTATTGCAAGTATTGTCTCCAAAATTTTCCTGGCAACAAATGATATCCCATTTGAAAATAATAAGAAGGATTTTTAATTTTAATCTAATAAAAATAAAATTAGATTAAAATTATTTTTTTTTTCAAAAATAACAGAATTTTTAAAACTTTTTTTAGTGATATTTCTATATGTTCTGTATTTAAATTTAAAATAACAGGTATTTTTATTGATTCTTCTCAGATGCACTAATTTCGGTCACTGAGTCATCAGCAGCATTTACCTTCCTCTTAACAGTAAACCGATTTCCACTAAATTTGCGTCTAACAAACAACTTTTTTCTCGCCATTGCAAACAAGCAAAAGGAACTTTTTAATCAATATATGAAGCTGCATTTTTTACCAAATCATAAAACACGTGTTTCAATCCCTTAGCTCGGTTCAAAAATACATCACCTGCTCAATGCACGTGTCTTGAAAAGACATGTGCTTTGTGCAGGTGATGTATAAAGAAGCATTTAATTCTACTCACACAGATTAAAGTAAAAAGTAAGAAAAATCTACTGTCAATATTGCAGTAAAAATGAGGCTGAAAACTAGCCGAAACATTGTACAAGTCAAAACGTACGTACATGTGATTTTACTGTGACAGGCGTTGTTTACATTCGTAAACGTCTGTTTAAATGTGCTTATAGAACATTTTTGGAATCGTCTTAATTCCCTCTATTTTTTAAGCCCAAAATTTAAAAAAAAAAAATCGAAAATTTGAGCCAAATTATGTTCCCTGTGCCCTTAAGAACCTATCTACCAATAATAAATAAGTAAATTTGAAACAAACAGATTAGTTCCTTAATATCCACACACATTTTCTGTTGCAGATTCAGATTTTCTCAACGGATTCAACTAGTATACCACGATGCTGAAACTGCCTTCCATCCTATTGCTTGCAATTATTTGCTTAACCGTCATGTCAGTTTCTAGCGAGCCATTTGCTGAAGATGGTAAGTTAACTCTTTTATGAAATGTGGATTTAAAAATGAAACACCAGATACTGAAATTATTATATCTTTCGGTGATTATTGCGTGCAATATATTTTTGAATGACACATGAAAAAAATATTTCTATTGCAGTTGAAAAAGTTGCTAAGATTAAAGCGATGAACTTTTTTGGTGAAGAAATTCGGTAAGTTGTACACAGTAACCTCTAGTTATATCATGCGCCTCGATCCATTAATAATAAACAATAAAACTTACACAGGAGCTGATACTATTGTGGTTAGACTCACCATACCAACGTCGATTGGCTATGTTTTTACATCGCCAATGGACGATAATTTTTGAATCAGGTAACCCGTCGTTTTCATTTTCAAATAGCTTTGGTGAGGGAAAGCTTAGTCGCCGTACCGTATTCATGAGTTTTGAATAGATTACTTTTGAAAATAAGGGATAGGTGCTTTTTCTCATTTCCTGTACTGTATGCTGGGTGTTTTGAAAATATGTGGCCAAATTGAAAATGACGGTAGAAGGGCCTATTATAAGCATTTTAATAAATGAATTTTTAAAGTTTAAAGAATAAAAGTCTTTTGTTGCTTTTAACAGTCATCAGATGTTTGCTTTGCTATGATGACTGATTGCTAGCTATGAATTCGTGTAGCGATGTTATCGACTGACCTAAACAGCACCCTCTTCTACAAAAACATAGCATTTTCGGACACATATTAATAGTGAGAAAAATGTTTATTTTGGGCCCCTCTACCACCCCTTGCAATTCGGCCAAGATATTTTCGAAACACCTGTATATGTATATTTCTTGCATTGCCTTTGACATACTTGAAAATCAATAAAAAAGCCGCATGTATCTTTTGACGGGACAGAAATTTAAAAATTAATTTTAGACTCATACTACACTCACTGCCAA
Source organism: Metellina segmentata (assembly GCA_947359465.1). Lineage (NCBI taxonomy): Eukaryota > Metazoa > Arthropoda > Arachnida > Araneae > Tetragnathidae > Metellina > Metellina segmentata. The sequence goes on along the minus strand of OX375881.1, from coordinate 24,460,219 downwards.
AAATTAAGCACGAAAGGTAAAATGTAGAAGAAAAAAAAACGACGACTACAGCTTTGATTGACACGAAATTCGGCAGGAAAGTAGCAAATAGGTTTATGCATGAAACAAAACAAAAAATTAAATACAAAGATAAAAACAATATTGAATTTTCATAAATTATGAGATGAAGTGGTATTGGAGTCATTAACAAAATGATGTTTAAATCCTAAACAAATAAACAAAACCGACATTAATATGGTATGTGACCAGCCCTCATACTCATACAAAGTTTACAACGTGTGACAATGCTTTCCATGAGGTGAGGTCCCCAGAGTCAAGTAATCGCCATTCCTCCTGTAAAGCAGTTTGTAATTCTGTGAGAGTAGCTGGGGGTGGGAAACGTGCAGACACAGCACGACCGAGGGCATCCCAAAGAATTTCAATGGGATTAAGGTTGGGAGAGTACGCTGGCCAAACCATATGCACAATCCCCTTACTCTCCTGGTAGTCTTAGACGATGTCAGCTCTATGGGGGACTCGTATTATCTTTCATTAAAACGAAAGAAGGACCAACTGCTTGCAGCGGACAATCTCACAATGGGTTCTAGGACTTCATCCCGATACCGGACAGCCTTCACAGTACCCCGTCTATAGATGTACATATCGGTGCGATATTCCAACGAAATCCCGGCCCACACCATGATGCTTCCATCTTAGAATGCGTGATGCGCAATGATGTTCTGGGGCCATTACGTGTGCCTTGTTCTTTCCAGACACTTGTACGTTTGTCATCTGTGGCTCCAGGCAAATCTCAACTAATCCGTGAACATAACGTTAGCCCAATCAGACACAGTCCAATTCACATATTGCAGACTCCATTTTAATCGTGCCCCTCTGGATTGGACGGATAGAGGAACACAAACTCGTGGTACCCAAGTGTACAGTCCATTCATGTGTAGCCTTCAGCACACAGTAGTGGCAGATATCGTCTTACCAATGGACGCTACTACCATAGATGTCACTCATGTGGAGGTCGCCCTTCGATTCCGTTTCGCTACAACAGCAATATATCGATCTTCCGCGGGGGTCGTAACCCTTGGGCGGCCGGCCACAGGTCTTCGGACAACTGTTTGCCTTGTTTGGATAGTTTCCATAATCGTGAAATGATGGAATGACGAACGCCGAAGAAAAGAGCATCATCAGTGATTGATTGCCCTGATTCAAGGCATCAAACTGAACGCCAGCGCTTACTATCTGCTATTCGTCTTCTGGATGCAATAGAAACATGTGTCTTGAAAACTAATCGTACAAAATTCAAAAACTTTTATCAGAACTGACATGCAACTCCTCTAACCCTTCACAATGCTGGCTTCTTATACGACTGCCTTTTTCTCGACACGAAACCGTGATTGGCTGTTACATAACACATTTGCATACTTCCATCTACCTCTGTAGCAAATTGAAGTCTCTCAAATTCATATTGGCTTCTGGAAATTAACATTTTCCTCCCCGTGCTTAACTTTTGTCAGTGACTGTATAATGAAAGGAAAATCAATTAATGTAAAGGGGAGTGAATAAAAATTTTAAACAACAGTAAACTCTCTCGATTATCCGTGGAATTGATTGGCGCGGGAAACTCGGATAAGCGAATTCCGCGGATAATCCGCAAAATGGCTAAAATGGGCACAAATCAACACAAAAATGTCGTGGAACAATATTTATTTACAAAGAGAGTGTGTAATGTGAATATACATACAATTATAAATTAATAAAGAGTAGATTTCTTAACTTTAAAGTCTGTTTATTTATTTATTCACACAAAAATAATCAGATAGTTGTTTTTGTATTAAAACACCCCTTTTTTTATTTGATGAGATTGCAGTTTTTTCAACAACATTTTGTCACTAAGTGACCGCGGATAAGCCGGAAAGTGGATAATCCTCAAGCTGATAAACTGGAGTTTACTGTATTAGTTTATGAAGATAAAGTTCCAATCGTATATATTCTTCGATAGACTTTATCGTTGTCCGTCGGCGTTACTCCCTATTGCGTTTTTCATTAGCCTTAATCCTTGCCCATCGTAATGGGTAAGGTGCGTTTACGTGAATAATTTACACATTTTGATCGTCGTCCTTTGGCGGATTGTAGATATCAATCCCACTTCTGAATTGTTTGGAACTTATCTTTAAAGTAAATGCAACGTTAGAATATATTCAAGGTAATCTTTACTTAACGAACTTCTCTCGCACTTCTCAATCGTATTGTTCTATCAATCTCTTTTTTTTTTATCGCGTTAGTTTACAAGAGTTCGTTGCCATGGTTACAAGCGATGCCAACACCAGATCATGAGGTACCTCGCCATTAGCAAAATTAGTAAGATCTCGTCATGAGCAAAAGCGACCAGATCTTGATGGGCGATATATCTCGTAATTAGAAGAAAACTGACAAGATCTTGATGGATATGACATCTCGCCATTAGTAAAAAACCGATCAGATCTTGATCCAGATCCATCATAAAAAAAATAAGCAATATTCAGATGACAAGATAACTCGTGACCAAACGAAATATTTATGAAAAACGATTTATTTATTACATACAATATTTTTTCTTTGAAACAGGCGTCCTTACCGAAGGCCCTGCATAAAAAAGTACAATGGCTGCTCAGCATGGCCATATGACTGCTGTGATCAGGCTTCATGTCGCTGCAACTTATTTGGAACTAACTGCGTGTGCCAGAGGAAGGGATTATTCCAAGGAAAGTAAAGGAAGGGACAGCAGGTGACTGCTTCTAATGCACACAACTTTCTTGGATACGGTGGAAGTTTAGCTTTCTGGGTTTCAACTGTTTCTATGTACTGCTTTCCGAACTCCCGGTACCTTTAATTACAAAGATTTACATATTTCTGGAGAGTTGAATAACTCAAGTTGAACACATACTATCATTCAATAGGCAATGATAATCAGATTGTTAAAAGTTTGCAATTAGGGTTTATATGTATAACTTTTGATGGTATTCTCTCCCAATTATGTAACCACATCGAATATTTCATTAAATGCTGAACTGATTTTTGAGTATTGTAAGCTGCTGGGAGAACATTTCTGACAAATATCCCATAAGAAGTCACTGTTCTGGAATTTGTTCTCCCCAAGAATGTACCAAATGAAGTTATTGTTTTACTATTTTTAAGTAATATAAATCTTTTAAATTTCGATTTATTTCATATATCACTCGTTCTTCCTTGCTTGTATCACTAATGTGATGTGTAATTTTAATTGCGCTTTTATTTCCCTGGAAACCATAAACAATGCTTGAACAAAAATCAGAACTTTTGTGTAAAATTTACAAATATAAAATTTGAAATTACATTACTACCCATTATCTCCTTTTCTATTTAAATAGAGTATTTAAACTATTTCATGCTGTGAAAAATAATTTATTTGTAACATTTTTATCTTCGATACCTGATGTCAAAATTTACTGTTTTTGTTGCACTCACTGCACATTATTTTGTGAAAATCCTGCATTTTTTGTGTCCATTATATATGAATCCATTCGCAGTTTAATTTATCTGTTAGACATTATCTTTTCTATATAAATTTTTGTTAGGAAAAACCTTCCTTTTTTCAATTTTACTTAGCCAACATATTTGATTCGTACTTTATGCAAATCGTATCACGGTTATGCAAATCTTGTCACGTGATCTTCCATACTAATATATAAAAGCGGTTGCAATCTGTTGCACCAGTATTCCCGCTTTAATTCCTATTCTCACTTGTTTGATCACGAACCCGCTTACTTGATCTCTTCGATCAAGTTATTAGATTTACTTTTAATGTAACTGTGTCGAATGTAATATTTTAATCTTAAACTTAAATTCAATTATTATCTTTTGAATAAATTCTAGTTTGGATTTTTAAAGACTTCGTCATGTGTACTTTTAGTAACTTAAGTTCATATCAGCCTAATAGGTGATAGTTTATTTTAATTCACTGCGTGGTTACTCTAATTGATTTTAAAATTCAATCAATGGTTATGGGCCCAGAGTAACTCACGAAATAACCAATCGCCGGCTAATTTAAAAATAACTTGAGACGGCGGGCCTATTGGTCAACAAGTGTAGAGTTAACGAAAAGTCCCTTCCCCCTTTTTCAACATGGAGGCGTCTGTTGAGAAACTGAATGCCACCAACTACGGCACATGGAAAGAAGACATCAAGGTCTTGCTGATGGAAAAAGGATGTTGGAGGATTGTAACTGACGAGGAGAAGATCCCTACCAAGGCATCAGCTGGTGACAGCAACGACGATCGTTTTTACCAAAAGCTGATAAAGGATTATAATCTCCGGAAACATCGAGCCTACAGTGCCATTTATTTATCTTCAGAGAAAGAATATCGCTTATTGATAGCGGGAAATGAAGACCCTGTAGCTGCATGGAAGATCCTGGAGGAACACTTTAGACCTGATTCAAGAGCTAGAGCGATCGGCCTTACTGACGAATTCTTCTCATGCCATGTATGTCCGGACGAGGACATTGGATTATACGCAGCACGATTAAAGCAGATTTCAGCCCAGCTAGCCGACTGCGGGAAACCCATCCAGGACTGGTATCAGGCGTTCCAACTCATCAGATACCTACCACCAGTGTATGCGGGTATAGTCCAAGCAATATACAGATGGAAGGATGATGACTTTAAAACTGACAAGGTCCTGAGTGAACTACTGGCTGAAGAAGCTAGGTTGAAGCAAAGTAACAAAGACCAGGAGATGGTTGCATGCCAGATAAGAAGCTGTTATTCCAACCAACCTAAGGTCAACTTAAGAAAAACCCCAATTGAAAAACAAGACCAAATAGAACAGACAAGCAGAGGAAGACAAAGAAAGAACCAGAGAAGACCCCACTCAACTTCCCAAAGGCATCTAACAACAAGTTTAGTCATCGAAGCTAATGCAAGTGGAACTTCAAGAATTACACCTGGGACCTGGGTATTTGACACAGCGGCGACTTCACACTTCTGTTGTGAAAGAAATCTGATTCTCAACTACAAGTCTATCAAAGGCACAGAGGTAGCTGTAGCAATCGGAGGTGTGACTTGCCCCGTGGAAGGAACAGGCGAGGTGAAACTGGAATTCTACGTGAATGGTGAGATTGAAATTATAAAATTAACTAATGTTTTATATTCTCCCAAGCTTAAACAAAACTTGATTTCTGGTAGTGTAATAGATAAAGCTGGTCATCATTTTGTCTGTGATAGAAATGTTTTAACTGTATTTCATAAAGATGGTCGTAAATTGTTTTATGCCAGAAGGCAAGGTGGTTTATACTATGTAAAGCCTAACTATCCTAAAAGTATAATTTCAAATATACCTAAAAAGGATTTAAAACCTAAAGTTAACCTTTCAACCTCTTCATTAAATGATTTAAATATTTGGCATAAAAGATATTGTCACATTAATACTAAGTACATTGTAAATACTAGTAATAGTGAAAGTGTAAAAGGTTTACCCAAATTTAAGAATGATAATATTAAATGTGAGCCATGCAAGATCGCCAAATCACGCCGTAAATCATTTAAACCGATCGGGAAAATAAGGTCAAACAAACCATTAGAATTAATTCATATGGATCTTTGTGGCCCAATGCAAAATACTGCAATTGGCGGATACCGCTATTTTCTTTCGATCACTGATGACTTTTCAAGAAAAGTTACAACTTACCCAGTAAAAGAAAAGAGGGATGTTTTCAAATGTTTTCGTAGTTATCAAAATCGAGTTGAACGTTATCTGAATTCTAAAATTGTATGTGTTCGAACAGATAACGGATTGGAATTTTGTAACTCTGAGTTTGAAGCTTTATTTGAGGAACAAGGTATTAGAGCCGAACGCACTAATACTTATACCCCTAAACAAAATGGTGTTTCAGAGCGCTATAATTACACAGCAATGGATGGTGTTAAAACCATGTTGAATGATAGCGGTCTGGGAAATCACTTTTGGGTGGAGGCATTATTTTGTTTCACTTATGTATGGAACCGAATTTGCCATGGCCAACAAAAACTGACTCCTTTCGAACTTTTTAGTGGTAATAAACCGTCAGTTAAACACTTTAAAATTTTTGGAACGACTGCATTTTGGGTATTCCCAGACAGCACAGACGTAAGCTTGATATGATAGCTAAGAAGGGAATTATGGTTGGCTATGCCCAAAGAACCAGAGGATATAGAATCTGGCTTCCTACTGAAAGAAAAATAATAGAATCGATTAACGTAAGTTTCGCCGAGGATGTTGGTGATAGCAGTGGAGCAGTACTGGACCCTCCTAAAACTTTTTCTTTAAAATGTGACTATCCAACATCTGACTCCGATACGGATCAGGAATCTAATAAAAGTGATTCTAATTCTAAAGATTCGAGTAGTGAATCGGAATTTAAATTAGAACTTACTCCGGGAACTAGTAAAAGTGAAGTAACACAACCAGTTTCCCCCGTAAAATTTTTACTTATAAGGAAAGTCGTACCTCGAAAGAAGGGTTCGAGAATCGATGTCTACTATTATATTTCTGGGAGTAAAACTAGATTGCGTTCACAAAACGATGTCAGGAAATTCTGTGAAGCAAATAATCTACCGTATAATATGGAAATATTTGATTTCCATGGTAGAAATGCTCATACTGAAGAGATTAAATTAGAACCTAAAGAGATCAAACTTTCTCAAACTAATATTTCTGAAGCATGACTAGATATTACAATCCCAAATTGTTATAATGATACTTTGAGATCACCTCAAACTAACGAGTGGCGTAAAGCTATGTTAGATGAGATTTCAGTCATGAATAACCGAAAAGTCTGGAACCTGGTACAAAAACCTCCTAACAATAAAGTAATAGGTTGCCGTTGGGTTTTTACAGTCAAAAGTGACGACAAGGGCAATATTGTTAGATATAAAGCTCGATTAGTTGCTCAAGGCTTCAGACAAACTAAAGGTGTTCATTATGACGAGGTCTTCAGCCCGGTTGTGAATTTTGAAATTATAAGATTGTGTTTCTCAATTTTTGTATGTAAATTTCAATGGTCACACTGTCAAATTGACGTTAAATGTGCCTATTTATATGCATCACTTGATGAGAACATTCTGATGTCCCAACCTCGAGGTTTTGAAGATCCTAACAAACCTGATTATGTTTGTAAATTAAATAAAAGTATTTATGGACTTCATCAATCAGGAAGAAATTGGTTTCATGAAATACACAATGTATTAGAAAATCTTAAATTTCATAAAATTGAATGGGCAAACTGTATTTATACTTTTGATGACAGTGTGGTACTTTTAATGTATGTTGATGACATAATTATCTTTGCTATAAATAAATCTTTAATATCTAATATTGTTCAAAAAAAATAAATCAACAATTTGATATAAAAATTTTAGGAAAGACACGAAAACTTTTAGGTGTCGAGTTTGAACAAGATCGTAAAACTCTTTTGATTCATCAGAGTGAATATATAAATAAAATTTGTTTAACATATAAAAAGTACAACTATCCTCTTGTATCTTTACCAATTGCTGTTGGAACCATTTTATCTAAACAACGGTGCCCGAAATCAAATGAAGAAATTTCATTGATGTCAAAATTACCATACCGTAACTTGTTGGGTTGTTTAGCATTTTTAGCTATGAGGACTCGTCCTGATATAAGCTATGCTATAAACATATTGTCCCAATTCCAATCTAACCCAGGTATTATACACTGGAATACCTTATTAAAATTGTTGGGTTATGTACATCAAACCAGTAACTATAGTTAAATATTTCTAATATAAATTATATAAATTTAAGATGTTTCAGTGATGCTGATTTTGCAGCCATTTGAGATGATCGTATCTCTATGGGTGGTTTGATTCTATTTATTGATAAATCACCAATTATGTGGCGTACTTTCAAGCAAAAATGCGTGAGTTTATCAACTTTAGAAGCATAATACGTTTCTTTAACAGAGGCATCCAAAGAACTTGTATGGTGTATTCGTATTCTAAATGAACTGAAAAACTTAAACATTTTGAAAGTAAACTTTGAAAGCCACCTATTGTGTGATAATCAAGCAGCTATAAATTTTTCAAAATCATCTATAGAGAACCATCGCACAAAACACATTGCCGTCAAATTTCATTTTATTAGAAACTTGGTTCTTGAAAATTTATTTACTTTAAAATATGTAAATACAAAATCTAACTTGGCTGATTTGTTTACCAAACCATTACCGAAAGTAGGATTGAAATCACTAGTTGATAAGATATTTGTATTTTAACATATTTGTAATATTTTTTTAAATGTACTTATTCTCTTTTTCATGTCTGACTGGCTACTGGCGAGATATCGTCCACTACTTTGGATGGATACAGCTGAAGCGTACGAAAGGCTCCTAATACCTTCTCGGAAGGAATACAATTGTAATCTGCCAGAGTACGAGGATGCTGTATGTCACCAGGGTGGTGGTCGTTATTGATGCCCTCTTTTAAGAGGCCTATTTGGTCTATTTTTATTTTTGTTAGTTCGTAAAAATGTGTCCTCCATTTTTGCTTAACAAATTTGTATGCCAGCCCGTCATACTATAATGAAAGTTTTTCATTTATTTTTACAGAGAACTGTTATTACTCTCTTATTACTTTTTGAATTTTTACAACATAAGATATTGTTGTGTGTTTGTGATTATAAGAATTGACTCCAAGTCTTGAATATTATTAATCTTTGTTAAATTATTTTGTTAAAAGGTTAGTACGATTGATATTCAGAACTTTGAATTCTGGCATTTTTTTAAATGTTATTGGCTAGCAAAAGGCGGGCCATTGTTAGGAAAAACCTTCCTTTTTTCAATTTTACTTAGCCAACATATTTGATTCGTACTTTATGCAAATCGTATCACGGTTATGCAAATCTTGTCACGTGATCTTCCATACTAATATATAAAAGCGGTTGCAATCTGTTGCACCAGTATTCCCGCTTTAATTCCTATTCTCACTTGTTTGATCACGTACCCGCTTACTTGATCTCTTCGATCAAGTTATTAGATTTACTTTTAATGTAACTGTGTCGAATGTAATATTTTAATCTTAAACTTAAATTCAATTATTATCTTTTGAATAAATTCTAGTTTGGATTTTTAAAGACTTCGTCATGTGTACTTTTAGTAACTTAAGTTCATATCAGCCTAATAGGTGATAGTTTATTTTAATTCACTGCGTGGTTACTCTAATTGATCTTAAAATTCAATCAATTTTCATAATAAATTATAATTCCACTGAACATAAATTATAGTATCAGATTCCAAATTTATTACTAATTTAGAAATTTGACACTCGGCAAGTTTTAATGCGTTTAAATACGTATATTAATATGATTAATCAATTAGAATTCTAGATTAATTTTAGTTTAAATTTATTTCAACTTCCTTCACCGTACATTTTTACAAAAATTTATCTACATAATCTACAACGCATGCATTGTTATTTAATGTTTTAGTTTGGTCTATCATAATTTAATTTAAATCAAGCTTTTTTTCATAGAGGGTGTTTCTATATGAGGGTATTTTTTTTTGTATTACGTCAAAATAATATCACAAATTATTTTGGATACATTGTTTACTCAATTAAAAAAGTTTATGAGCAGCGACATGGGCCAAATAACATACTCGGATCACGCTCCAAATACGGGTTGTGTCCACCACGTGATTTGCTTAAATTCTTCGCCCTTAACTTCGATATCAGTGGACATGTAAATAACCAGAACACCGTTATTATGAATAGCAAAATACAAGTTAAAGATACCAGGTTTAAATTCGTAGAAAAACTAAGGTGTAAAAAACAGAATAGTCCTTGAGAATCAGAATATGAATAGGAAAATCCAAGTTTATGATACCAGGTTTAAATTCGCAGAAAAACTAAAGCGTAGAAAACAGAATAGTCCTTGAAAATCAAAATCAGAATATGAATATACAAGTTTATGATACCAGGTTTAAATTCGCAAAAAAACTAAGGTGTAAAAAACAGAATAGTCCTTGAAAGTCAAAATATGAATAGGAAAATATAAGTTTATGAAACCAAGTTTAAATTAGTAGAAAAACTAGGGTGTAAAAAAACAGAATAGTTCTTGAGAATCAGAATATGAATAGGAAATTACAAGTTTATGATACCAAGTTTAAATTCGCAGAAAAACTAAGGTGTAAAAAACAGAATAGTCCTTGAGAATCAAAATATGAATAGGAAACTATAAGTTTATGATACCAAGTTTAAATTGGTAGAAAAACTAGGGTGTAAAAAAACAGAATAGTTCTTGAGAATCAGAATATGAATAGCAAAATACAAGTTCATGATACCAGGTTTAAATTCGTAGAAAAACTAAGGTGTAAAAAACAGAATAGTCCTTGAGAATCAGAATATGAATAGGAAATACAAGTTTATGATACCAGGTTTAAATTCGTAGAAAAACTAAGGAGCAACATACAGAATAGTCCTTGATAATCAAAATATGAATAGGAAAATATAAGTTTATGATACCAAGTTTAAATTAGTAGAAAAACTAGGGTGTAAAAAAACAGAATAGTTCTCGAGAATCAGAATATGAATAGGAAAATTCAAGTTTATGATACCAGATTTAAATTCGCAGAAAAACTAAGGCGTAGAAAACAGAATAGTTCTTGAGAATCAGAATATGAATAGGAAAATACAAGTTTATGATACCAGGTTTAAATTCGCAGAATAACTAAGGCGAAGAAAACAGAATTGTCCTTGAGAATCAAAATCAGAATATGAATATACAAGTTTATGATACCAGGTTTAAATTCGCAGAAAAACTAAGGTGGAAAAAACAGAATAGTCCTTGAAAGTCAAAATATGAATAGGAAAATATAAGTTTATGATACCAAGTTTAAATTAGTAGAAAAACTAGGGTGTAAAAAAACAGAATAGTTCTTGAGAATCAGAATATGAATAGGAAAATACAAGTTTATGATACCAGGTTTTAATTCGCATAAAAACTAAGGCGTAGAAAACAGAATAGTTCTTGAGAATCAGAATATGAATATGAAAATATAAGCTTATGATACCAAGTTTAAATTAGTAGAAAAACTAAGGTGTAAAAAACGAAATAGTCCTTGATGATCGAAATATGAATAGGAAAATACAAGTTTATGATACCAGGTTTAAATTCGCAGAAAAACTAAGGTGTAGAAAACAGAAAAAATTTTGAGAATCAGAATATGAATAGGAAAATACAAGTTTATGATACCAGGTTTAAATTCGCAGAAAAACTAAGGCGAAGAAAACAGAATAGTTCTTGAGAATCAGAATATGAATAGAAAAATACAAGTTTATGATACCAGGTTTAAATTCGGAGAAAAACTAAGATGTAAAAAACAGAATAGTCCTTGATAATCAAAATATGAATAGGAAAATATAAATTTATGATACCAAGTTTAAATTAGTAGAAAAATTAGGGTGTAAAAAAAACAGAATAGTTCTTGAGAATCAGATCGCCTTCTTAAAGTTTGTTTAAAATTGCCTATTAGGAATGAGCAATCTAAAATAGAGGAGATTGAATTAAAGAAATAATTTCCTTACAGAACCTTAATAGGGTGTCTTATTTATTGCTTCGAGAAGTAGACCATATATTGAATACGCTGTAAATACACTCATGTCCATAAATTAAGGATAATTCAGAATCACACGGAAATCGAACTATAAAGTAAAAATTTTACCTACAGAATTATCGCACACATCTTCAAGAATAATATCCAAATTACAGGAAGCCATTGTTCTTTTGCTTTTGTTTAATAAATGGGCTTTTTGAATAAGTCACGTTTGTTTTGCTTCTGAACCTTTATTTGCCTGCAAATATCCTTATTTTATGGACAAAAGTGTACTATTTCAGAATTCAACAATTGCTGTACACAAGTACATTGGGAAATCGTTGTAAATATTTTAAATTATATTTATAATATAAGATTTTAGATAAACCTGACATCTATTGATGATTCTGGATTAGTTGCTTTTCTGACGCAAACTGGGGAAGTGAGTTAACCTCTTAGACAGTCAACTGGGGGATACTGATTTCATTTGGCACAATACCCATTAATTCTGTAAAATTATTTCTGTAAAAATAATGTTGAAAGTGCCAAAACCATACGTATTGATATTAAACTCAAATTTATTCTACACATTTTAAGTGAAGATAAATTTTATTTTGAAGTTTTTAAATTCGAAAGGTGATTTAGCCCACTTCTTCACGATGTCGATTCCTAAAGACAGGTTAGTATATTTTATAAATATATTTGGGGTTAGGCATTAAATTTTTTTTTTTTTTTTGGGGGGGAAGGGGGGTTTGATAATGTTTTTGGTCGTTCGTTCGGTTGCAACGAAACCTCCACCTCCACCACGAAGATGCAGTTCGTGGAATGATTTTTTGAGTTTTGATCATTGTATGTTTAGTTTGTCCTGTTTGGCAACAGATGGTCCCACTCAGTCGGTGCTTCTCAATAGGTAAGTTGGTGGCGTTATCGCTGAGTCTTTTTGGAAACTGAATGATGTGGTGTGTTGGTGAAACGAGAATAAAATAAGATGACATTAATTGTTATGAATTTCAATGGTTGATTTTATTTCTGATATCTACCAGTCGTGAATGACAGAGTGTTCAATAAAGTATTCTTGTTTGAAATTGGAGTCATCTACTTTGAACTAAAAAAAAACAGCATTTCACTGTAACTAGTCCATTTAATGAAAAGAAATCTTTATTAAGGTTTATTCCAAGAAACAATGTAAATAGACGTGCACTAGCTTCCAAGTGCACGATGGTCTTAGTTTCGATTCCGCAACCCAGGGGTGCTAGTTGCCCCTCTTCTAACCAGTCTACCACTGCCCATTAATTCACCAAGACCAAACTTTTGACTAGCATGTTAGAGTATCGGATATGGCAAGTGAGCTTCAAATCGACAGTAAAAATAGTCCATTAAATGCAAAGTATTTATTAAGGTTCATTTCGAGGAATGTAAGTACACTCGTTTCGATTGAAGACGAATCCATCAGTCATCAGTTGTAGAGTCCAAAGTCCTCTACAGAGCTGTTGGTTGTGGTTCACATGACATCACAGTAAACAATTCCTTTATAATATCTATTGATCAACGCCTCTAAGGATCCCATGGGCTGGCACTTGCAGTTGGAGCCGAAAAGGTTGCATTTACATGCGGTTTTGTAACAGCATTTGTCTACAGCATGGGTGCAGTCCTTCGACGTTTCGATACATCCAGGTCTGGAAGCACAAAATATATGTCAGAGGTAGATATTTCAATAAACTCGTACTGGAGCAAACGTTCGGTCTATTGGCAACACTCCGGGATCCAGCCCCCAACGGAAAGATACGAAGATAACCACGTAATTTTTGTCTTGCAAAGGAGCTATCTTTATCATCAGATGATAGGTAGGAATGCATTTGAATTGAAGTTGTATTGGGGAGCAACACAACGAGCAACTGACGACAGTCTGGCATCGATCCCTGCAGGGTAGGTAGGTAGTTTTAATTAACGTCGTACTGGTCCGAGTAATGATAATGGTAATTTTTTATTAAAGGATATGAAATGAGTCTGATTTAACTAGAGTCTGCCACCGTATGGAAATGCTTGAAGAAGTCCTATGAATTAATTATTCACCTCGAGTGGTAATTTTGGTAATTTTTAATTAGCATCGTAGTAGAGCAACACAACGGAATGTTGACGACGATCCGGGATCAATCCCCTAAGACAGGGGTGGCCAACCTGTGGCGCATGAGCCAAACTTGGCGCATTGGATGATTACAAGTGGCGCATTGCATTATTAAGCCTCCTTATTCTTTTGAAGTAGGCGCCATAACTGAAAATATATTCATATTTTCAACACCATAGTACTCTCAGTTCAATTCATGGAGCTTTCTTACTCCTCATTTCGTCGCAATTTTTTGAGTTTGCAATTTATATTCTGTGTGATACGACGTACTTGTGATCTGTTTGTTCTTTTTCAAGATTTTTTGTACTTTTTAATGTTTTTTTTTCTACATTTCTGTTAATATCACTGTGCAAGAGAAAATGAGCAAAAGAAGCGCAAGAAGTATGAGAAAAAGTGAATTTAATGAACAGTGATAAAATTTTAGAAGTAAGAAGTTATTTACAGCTTGACCATCAGGAAAACTGTTTTTTGCATTGTTTGTAAATTTGTTCTCGGGGCGGAGTTACGTAAAGAATATGTGACTAAAAAAAAGGAAGAAATCAGAAGACAAAATATTTTTGCTAATGTAAGTTGTGAAGACGAGGTGATGACAGAAGCGTCCTATGGAATTACTTTAGCATTGGCGAAAAAAAACCTATTCTGACGGAGAAGCCTTGTTTCCGAATATTTGCATGCCATCTTTGTTATAAAGGTATTGAAAAGAAATCAGACGAAATTGCTATACCAAAGCAGACTAATGCGAGATGTATCGTGGAACTCTCTCTCTAGATGTATTTCAACAACTGGAAGACTTTTCTCTAGCTTTGGATGAATCAATGGACATATTTGATGCAGTCCAGTTATAAGCATTTTTGTAAGAGGAATTGATTATGATCTTTGAAGAACTTGCCAGTGTGGAGTTATTGCATGATGAAACAAGAGGATCAGAGATATTTGAAATGCAAAATCATGCCAAGAAAATCTAAATTGGATTATTGTACTATTCAGTATGTGTACTGATGGTACGCCGTCAATGGCATTACAACTTTGCTTGGAAATTTTTTTAAATCGTACTGCACTAAAATATCAATGTATTATACACCAAGAGGCACTCTGTGTGTAAAATTTAAAAAATGCAGCATGTTTTGTTACCGGTTGTGAAATGTGTGATTAAAATTAGAACAAGAGCATTAAGCAGCTGAGAATTTAGAGAATATTGAATTATTAGATTTGGAATATGGTGAACCTTTTCTTTATTGTGAGTTGCGCTGGCTTTCTAGAGGACAGGCTCTGAGTAGATTTTAGAAATTAAAAAGTGGTATTTTTAATTTTTAGGAACAGGAAATTGAACTTTCCTGATGAAAGAATCCTATTATTTGATAACAACTGTCTATTTGAATTGACATTTTTAGTTGATGTACTAGCCATCTCAATTATCTAAATTCGACGCTACAAGGTAAGAAGAAATTATTTCCTAGCTTAGTAAATGGCATTAATTCATTTAAAATGACTTTAAATCTGTTCATCTCTCAGTTAGGAAATCAGGATTTGAGTCAATTTCCACAGTTGAAAGAGCAAAGAGGATGTGCTGCGGATAATAACAATTTGACCAAATAGATTAAAATTAGTTATTACTAGGGTCATTTGAAAGTCGTTTTCTTGATTTGGCTACAGAAGAAAACTACATGCTCGCATTAATAAAGCATTTTCACTTAGTGAACAAAACGTAATGAAGATGCCTAGTAACATACAAATGGTACTTATTAATTTCAAAGCAAATTCATTATTGAAATTGAAGTTTCATGAGCTTTATTATTCAGATCAAAATGCTTTCCGGAACACTTTTAAACACGCTTAAACACTTTCCAGAACTAAGAATATTTGCAAAAAGTGATATACGTCGTGTTGGAACGACATACAGATGTGATCAAGCATTTTCATCCATGAAATTTATTAAAAGGAAAACGAGGTCGCGAATGACGGATTCAAATGTGAAGAAATCTCTGTAATAGACATTGTTTTACATACAATATAGTTAAATCATTTAAAAACGTTAATTATGTCGATAAACATACTTTTATTAAAAAAGTTTCTAAGGATATGTCAATACCATAAACGTAAGGTAGAAAAGGTGCTTGAATTGTAAGGCGCTTATGAACTCGTATGTGAAAAAAATTGGCGCATGGTATGTAAAAGGTTGGCCACCCCTGCCCTAACATTCTAATAACAAATTGAAATGTTGAAAAGTTGGACAATGCATTAATTTACTTACCTTTTCTTAACGCAATCCTTCCGGCTTACTTCACGTTCGGGTAAACCATTTGAAGACACTTCAAACCGTTCAAAAGAACTGCAAAGTAACAAAAAATATTCATTTTTGTTTGACATAAAACCAAATAATTCCTCTTGTAACAAATGTAATCAGATTCTTACACAAAAGGAAAAATAACGAATGTTATGAGTTTTAAACGTATTCATCTTTTCAAATTTATACCCGACTCATGTGAAGATAAAACAATCTGTAGTGTAAGGCGGTGTAATTGTAAACAGAATTTGTAAGTTCACTTTCAATCCCTACTTTCAAACTCTTGATAAATTAATTAAACATTCTTCACCCTACTAAACCAACTTGTTACTATTTTGCTTTAATATTTTATTAGTATGAAGATTCCAGAAAATAAATGTAACACTGTACTCGGCTGTTTACAATTACCCTATGTGTTTACAATTACTCCTGAAAGTAGGGGGTAATTGTAAACAACCATTTTCCTCGTTAGAATGAATACTGAATACGTGACAGCATGAGCAGTAGTCATGGCAGTAGAAGGAACTCCAATGGTATTTTTACCCTTCTAATACCATGTTTACAATAACCCCGTTTTGATCTTTACATTTACCAAATACTCCTACTTCTTACCCCAGCAAAATTTACTGACACTTGAAAGTTGCATTGATCATGAAGTGAACTTCCAGGAATACATAAGAATAAATAATTCGAACATTTGCTAAACAAAAAATGTATTTAGTGTAAAAAAAAAAACTAAAAATTTAAAAATACAAACTTAGGTACAAAAAACAAACAAACATTAAATTTCTTACAATTTAGCAGTTCCCTTAAATTGGTGGAAAATTTCTTTACGGCCCTCTTTGCTACATGTTGGAGTAGATAAAATTGCTTCGCCATGGTCTTTGGTAACACTGAATTTAGTCGATGTATTGGAATCCGGTGATCTCAAACTCCTATTCTAAAACAACATACACCCTTCATACATACGAAAAATGAGTTTTCTTTCTCTCCCCTCCCTTGAACATCTACAAGTAGAAACGTAGTCGTTTTAATGTATTCCATGATTGCCTCCAAAATATTTAACTTCCCCTACAAGCTAGTCTTCTATATTTTGCTTGAAAGTTTGGAGAACTTCAAGTTCTATCTTTGCGACCTTGAAGAGCGGGACCCTGATAGCCTCGCCAAACGCTTGTTTTACGCGCCTCATGTGAACGGGGCCTTATAACAAGGAAGGCAATAGCTTTGAGATGTGAAGCCTCAGCAACGGTTGGTGCCATGTAATTGTGATCGTTTTAAATGTCTTGTGTTTAAATGCAGTGTTAATTCCATTGTTGCTTCTACATGCACAATTCAAAAATACAGTCCAATGTCGAGCTATAAAGGACACTTGAGTCCTTGAACGAAATAGAAGGTGGAAACAGGTCATAGATCACGAGGTGGGAAACCAGCGAATCAGCGGGCTTAAAATATTCCCATGTCTTCTACTCGAGTAAAGGTTGGTTATATGCGCCCGGGATCAATCCCCAAAGGAAAGATCCGAGGAGAACATCACGTAATTTTGAACCATGGTGAGATGAAGAGGCAACACCTGAGTTGGAACCCCGCTCTCCAAACGTCCACGTCACGCCAACGTATGGACATTTGAGGCCACGACTGATTTAACATGCACCATCCCCCTTTATCGATGAGGGTGAGATAAAACCGAATAAGATTGTAAACATATTGACAGTTTTTAAGTGTGGAGAAAGTATAAAGTTTAAAAAAATCGCAGAAGCAGTAATTTGTTCAATATAAATTTTTAAGATTTGGATTCGCTCCCAATATGTTTTTCCAACCTATTTTTAAATTAGACAGAGTCATACATCACAAAGTTTTCATGCAGGGCCTGTTGCCTCGTCATATGACCGTGGTTCAAAATTACATGTTGTCCTCGGATCTTTTCCTTGGGGGGTTTGATTCCGGACCGTCGGCAATAGCCCATTCTGTTGCTGCAGTGCGACCTTGATTATTATACCTATCAACCTTTGCAATTCGATCAGATATTTTTGAAACACCCATATATGCAGGATTTAACTTATTAACATAACTTTTCAAAATAAATACACACACATCCAGAATTTTGGTTATCATATCTTCCTCAAATAACTTACGAGCTATCTTTTTCTTGGTCTCTTGCATCAATTCTCACCTCCGATTCTTCAGCTGCTACAAAAAGAGTATACATTATTTTGTTATCGATTTTCAGAAAAATACTATATAGAGCAGTGATTATTGATCCCACTTGTTCCTATTTCTTTATTATTTAAAAGTTACATATATTGGAAGATAATGTGTTTTTTTTTTTTAATAAATACGGTACATTTACACGTATATTTTACGGTATTTTTACGGTATATTTTCGGAAAGTAATACCCGTTTTTAAATAAAATGCATACCAACTAAAATTTTTCATCCACACTTTTTACTTTACATTTTCATACCTTATATTACTTTTCTACATAATCCTTTTGCTTATTTAAACATTTGTCGTATCTCGTGACGAGCTTTTGAATACCAGCGTCATACTCCTCAGCCGCCAGTCCATGGAGATAAACAGTAACAACGTCCTCAGTAACAAGCTCCTCATCGTTCGAAAAATGTTTCCCACCCAGAAATTTTTTAAGTTTTGCGAACAAATGAAGGTCACTGTGGCTGTCTGTGCTAAAGGGGTGTGGTGGTCAAGAATTTTACTACTTGTTGATCAACTGTTGCGTTTTCGCAGCTGCGTGAGGCCGTGCGTTGTCATGCAAGAGGACCACACCGCTAGATAGCATCTGGCCTGCTTGATGAACGAGCATGATGCCACTCCACAGAAAAAAAAAAAAACTTAAAGACTAAAAAGTTTCATCTATTTGTAACAAGTACGAGAAAGAAACCCATCTTCTTCTTTTGAGTAACGCCCCCAAAAGCTTAACGTTGCAGCCATTGCCTTGATTTTGCTGTCGTCATTGAACATGTGCGTCACCAACGCCTCCTATAACTAAAGGCCCGATCACGAGTTACCAGCGAGCTTCATGACGTACTGAATGTAGGCCCAAGCGCATTTCTCTATGGTTTCCTGTATTGACAAATTGACAATTTATCGCTTTTGGCGATATACTTTCCTACCTCTTTACGCTAGTGCAAAGGGACAAAAAGACTTGCAAAACACTGGCGAATTGACGCGTTCCGAATAAATCTTCAGAATTTTCGTTGCAGCTGCTGGACGTGTTTTTTGTCTGATGCTTATAGTTTGCTGAACATAATACTTATTAACCTTTGCAATTCGATCAGATATTCTTGAAACATCCATATATGCAGGATTTAACTATAAGCCATTAAAACATTAACCATCAGTTACTGCATTAAACAGCTACTGTTTTGAATTTCATAATGCATTAGCAATGCCCTATATGTGTGTTGTCCCATTTTGTAGAGGCAGTAATAACTCTGAAGATATATAAAAAACTGTTTATAAGTTTCAAACAGACGCAAGTTTACGAAAGAAATGGCTAACAGCGATTCTAGAGATCTTATTGTGAAAACCAATTATCGGGTAAGTAATTCAATTCATATTGTTTTCGAAACTTATTCTTAATTTCATAACGATTGGAACAAATGAACATTAATAAAAGTATATATTAGACTAATTAATTATTATTTAGTCATTGACGCGTTAAATATGGAAATTAAATAATCATGTGCTCAATTACTGTATTTAATAATGATCATGTACACAATTAATATAAATACTATATACCTGTACAAAATACAAATTAAATAATTTAATAGTTTGAGTTAATTTTATCGTTTAAATACAATAATTTTAAACAAATAATAAAAGCTCTATTTTTAATTGCGCTTAAAAATTGAAGTAACAATGATGATTTTGCTGAAAAGTAGTATACATCATTAATAGTAATTGTTTTGAAACAATACTATGCTGCTATTAATATTTTGAAATGCAAGTAAATTCGATAAAAAATATTGATTTGTGAAATATTTTAATTCTATTTTTGTAGGAAAGAACAAGAAACATTATCTACAGCTATAGCAGAGAGTTTAGAATTTGCTGAAGTCTATAAATCAAAGTTCAACTTCAATTCTTTAACAGAACTGTCATTTTGTGCATCTCAAAGCAGCTTGGATAAATATTCGACTCTTTTGTATATGAAAAATGACATTATTTTTGCATACATTGAACTGCCACATCCAAAAATAATTTCTTCTGTTTGTATTATAAGTGATTTGGAAATAGCAGCATTTATAAGAACACAAAATTAAAGCATTTAGGTAAGCATAAGTTTCCCTCTTTTGTCCTCGATTTAAATTCTGTTTACGAAATATTATGTGTGTTAACGCCTCATTCCGAATTGTAAAATGATTGTACTTAATTCATGTTATTTTCTGTAATTGCACCCAATATTTCATATTCTTAATCGTATCAGAATTCATGCATTGTCATATATCGATGTTCATTTACCAGAATAAGTAGCAGCTAGAATACAACTGTTCTTGTAACCTGAATGAATATTGGGTGTGATTACAGAAAAGAAAATGAATTAAATACACTAATTTTACAATTCGGAAATAGGAATATATTTCTAAAATTATATGTATATTACATATAATTATGGGTATTGTAAAAATTCAATATTAAAAAAATAGCAATATTCATTCTGTGAATCTGTATTGACAGTAAAAAAACATTTAGAATTTAGTGCAGATTATATCTTAATTAAAAATTTAGATCGAGGTTCACTACTTCATCCTCATCCTGATGTGTTTTACATGGCAGCTCATAATTATCTTGTTTTATTAAAATTGTTGGATGAATGTGAAAATTAATTTTTAAAAGCTGATAATCAACAGTTATTTGTACTTCATAATTCGTTAAATAAACTCTCACCTAAAGAAATGTATTTAGACTTAATGATCATCCACAAAATTATAAAGCTGACCATGTCACGAAACATATTATTTGGGCATCAACCAATATATTATTAAAACATTTTTGTAAAGTAAAAAATGTGTGTGATGAGTAGGATGCAAAACGTAAATCAAAAGTAGAATCAAAACGTGAAAACTGCAAACACTTACAAATTCAGAATATTAGAGTCTTGATATTTTTATCTCTTTATTTCCTGATAAAGATATTGGTATCACTCAATTATTTTGTATCATTTTGTTATATGGTAGAATGCAGTGTTCACATTTACTTGAAAGTCATGCATAAATTGCCATATTATGTTTAGTGAATATGTAATATTTAATGGGAGTCGTATATATATTCAGCTCTTGTTTAAAGAACAATAAATAAAAAATAAAATTGCATATAATATAACCTTTATTCTGATACATTAATTAGTTTATTAGAAAATTGTTTTTATAGATCTAATATTTGCAGTGGAATGTATGCACAAATAATGCATGATATAACGAACTAAAAAAGAAATGTAGTGTCAAATTGCAAGAAGTTGTATTTAATTAGTTTTGTAACATTATTAAATTAACCTTATTTGTATTAAAAATTCCGAAAGAAAATTGAGATTATTTTCTGTTCAAAGCATTTTTCTTATTCATTGTCATGTCTTGTATAATTATGCATTACACATGTCATGTGTTTAAACTTATACTGATTAATTATATTGATTAAATATAAATATTGATGATATGCTATGTGATTTGTAGTATTGGATGTGAAACCTCATGTATTAATTTCTTGTTAAAAGGATAATAAAAAAAAAACCATAAGTGAAGAAATTTATTGTTCGTCATTAATTTTGAAAAGAAAGCCTCTTACTGATTTACCAATAACAAAGCATTGTTATTAGAATATTAAGAAGGAACATGGGACATGTGCATTAATTTGTAAGTTATAATAAAAAAAAATTCAATAATTTCGTTTCTGCAGTTACATTTTATGAACTGTGGTATAGTACTTAAAAAATTTGCAGACTTTAAAAAAGCAAGTGAATTTTAAATGACTTAAATTCTGAATATCCATGACTTCACAGAATCGTGGTATGGCCTTTTGTTATAGGAGGCGTTGATGTCACAAACCTTGCACACATTTTTCTGAATTTGAGGTGATGTTGTGTTGAAAATATATTTGGCTCGTATAGTGAAAAATCTTTCGCTTAAATAACGACATGCCTCCCTTTGATTCCCTAAGCAAAATATCCAAGGTAATTTTTAACGCCGTACTATAGCAACTCAACGGGCTATTTACTACAGTTCAGGATCAATCCCCTAAGGAAAGTATCCGAGAAAATTACGATTTGAGGTGATGTTGTGTTGAAAATATATTTGGCTCGTATAGTGAAAAATCTTTCGCTTAAATAACGACATGCCTCCCTTTGATTCCCTAAGCAAAATATCCAAGGTAATTTTTAACGCCGTACTATAGCAACTCAACGGGCTATTTACTACAGTTCAGGATCAATCCCCTAAGGAAAGTATCCGAGAAAATTGGGTAATTTTTAATTAACGTTCTCAAGCAACACAATTACCTAATAACTAGGGTCGGAGTTAAATCCAATAAGTCAAATATACGTTTACAATATCGCATAATTTTCAACCACGGTTAAATAATAACACCTTAGATGGCACCCCACCCTCTAATAGATTGTGACGTCACAGCGATTGGATCTTTTTGCAATTCCAATTTCCTCGCATTTCACAATGACGAGGGCATCACGGCGTTGTCCGTCGTGTTGGTTTGCGAAGCAAACCAAATGGGTATGCGTAGCAAACACCGGTGGTTGGAAAACGTTCACAATTAACACACCTAACCCAACAAAGTACAGCACGGGCAACGCCGTGCTAGCCACGCAGTGGCTAGTGAAATATATATACAAACCAGTTAAATAATAGGGCCCCGAAAATACACAGAAAAATCAACTATCACAAATAATGAATTAAAAAAAAATGTGAAAAAGTCCAGATGGAGACCGATGGCAAAACCCGAAGAACAGATAGACTCACCTCGGCAAAAGGTATCTGGAAAATACGATGAGATTTCGACTTACCAGGCTAGAAATCGAATCTATAATGCGAAGAAAGCGTTTCCGCCCTTTCGAACGTTTCGTGTCCAGCAGCAGGAACGTTGCATGGAAGATCATGGTTCCCGGATTTAGCAAGATAAATTCCCAAGTAGTCCGTGAGGTCGCCGGGAAATTCTTCCAGGCCAAATCTTCCGCTTCGTCCTGTGTCCACAATCGTCTTCTTTGAAGGCAACCAAGGGCCGTGGTCGCATTGATCTATCTTCGATCCACGCACCATAGGAAATTTATCCGCACCCAGTCAGTCAGATCAAACCTTTTGACCCCACAATTCATTTTTGTCTCTCTGCCGCTCAGAATATTTTCAAAGTTTCTGTATGCAAAAATTGTCGCATTGCTATTCTTAACGGAACAGTACTACGAACAGTAATTCTTAACAGAACAGGAACACGCACGTATTGTTCGTGCACGTAAGAACGAAAAGTAAAAACAAATTATTCTTAGAAATTAACCCAACAGTGATCTTTTACCACTTTATAAATGATAGTGCGAGACACACGTGAAATTTATCATGAATTTCATCCAAAGTCACACGTCGATCTTGTTTGATGAATTTGTCGACAGACTTGACAAGTTCATCCGTAATGACACTTGGGCGGCCACATCACTCCTCATCATAGACGTTCTCTCTTCCTCATTAAAATTTCGGCAAAAACGACGCACACGTGATTCATCACCATACACTGCTTTGATTTCATGATAAATATTTATCTTGGTCACACATTTTTTACGTTTAGATATCGGAACAAAGATCTCACTTCACATTTGGCGGCACGCTTGATTTTTCTTGGACATTTCACTTGCTTTCCAAAACAACAATAACCGATATAATGCGATGTAATTCAGTAAACAGCTGGTAGACGAGTCCCTAAAACTGTTTGACCTTGACCGGTGCACCTGCCACTGTCACAGTGGTGCGAATGTTCAAACGGGTATTACTTTCCAAACGCGACCCTCGTTCAAAACAATCTCTCAAATTTAAATGCCTGCGTTGTTTATTCATGATACTTTTGAAGCGAGACTTTTTTTTTTTGAAAGAGCGACGCTGAAGTCATCACTTGCATTGAAGCGATTTCTAAATTTTGTTTTTATGTGCAAAAGTGATGAAAATTCTAACCCTGATGATAATACTCATTTAAAACATAATTTAGCATTTTATTCGTGTAAGAAAATATAAATGCAACCTAAAAATGGTGATTATTTATTCAAAAGAGAAAATTTTATTACTGCAGAGTAAAATATTTCACCGTCCGTAGGTTTTTCTATCTTGGACCATTTTGGTGTCGTCTTCGAAGCCAGCATAGCCTACACCAGTTTATATACCTCAATGGCTGAGGCAAGGCTAGAGACTGTTGGAGTGGGGGTCCCAAAAGTCGAAGTAGGGTACGCTAGTTTCCCACAAACGGTAGTTTCCATAGAAAAGTTCACTCGCATCCCTGGAAATGCCATCTCGCACCCCAGGTTACGATCCACTGATATACACTACCAAAGAATAATGGACCGGACAGCAAGATGTGATGGTATTAGAGAAAGAATACAAGCTTTAATATGGGGATGGTCCCATGTTCTGCAATTACACTAGCAACCCTTCTGGGCAAACTTTCAACAAGGTTTGATACACAGCTATAGGTTTTTGGATCCATTCCTACTGCAAGAATGTCGCTAGCTCAGATGTCGATTTCAGCCGCGGTTCACTGGTCCGTAAGCGTCGCTCTAACTGGTCCTACAAATGTTCTATGGGGTTGAGGTCAGAACTCTGAGCAGGCCAGGGAAGTCGTTTTACATCCATATCTCGATACCACTGCTTGACAGAGACTGAAACATGACACGGAGCGTTGTCGTCCTGGAAGTAGCATTCGTCCATTCCATAAAATTGCCAGAGCGTAGGAAGAACCTGATTATCCAAAATGTTCATGTAGGCGTCGGCGTTCATTTTACCAGGAATAACATGTAAAGGTTCCAGATTTATACTTTCTTCCACGAAGAACACCCCCAAACAGGTAGTCAGATTTTAAGCAAATCCACTGGCATTTGGTCCATTATTGTAGAGTATTGTATAAATAAGTGAGAGCAACACAATTTCCAGAAAATTGATTTTGGGTATTGGGATAACTCTCAAAATTCTATTATAATCAAAAAGTACGTAATTTTAGAAATACATAAATGCCATCTAAGAAGAATTAGAATTATACTTCGAGAGAGTATAGTAATGAACAGTTGTCTCATTGCTTCTTCTATACCTCAGAGAATTGGGTCTTGGTCAAGAAATCCAGAAATAAACTTAAAGTTTTTGTCTATTATTGTTCTCACATTTTTGCGAGCATAACAACTAGTTAGATGATTACAGGGTGCAACTTTCCTCTGTAACCCTCCTCCCATTAACTTACAATCTTAATTCCAATAATAACTTATTTTACTAACATTCCACACATTTGTTGGAGATTACTTCATAAAAATTTTCCTGGGTTCTTATTGTATCAACCAACATGTCAGCCTTTTCAATAAAGGTTGGCAGTTGAGTTTACATTGCACTGGGTGTACCACAACGGACGATGGCGAAGGTCCGGGATCATACAGATCCAAGAAGAACAACATGTAATTTTGAACCATCGTCAGATGTCGAGGTCACACCTGAGCTTCACTTTTTCAAATATGAAATAAATATTTTAAGGTTGTGAAGCATATATTTAAATAATACATACCCCTTTTGGCAGATGTGACTTGAATCACCAAACACGTGACTACGAAAGCCGTCAACAGAGTAGGTGTCAGTTTAAACATTTTTGGGGTGTCCAAACAAGGGAACAAAAATTCCAATACGATCAAGCGTTAGAGATTTGTATTGTAATGAACTTAATGAAAACAGCAAACGTCAGCTTTATATATACAAGAAATGAAAGCACTAAAAAAACCCAGCAATTACGATTATGTCATCGAATTTGCAGATGGTCTAAGTAAACAATTGAAAGTCAGATCTGAAATGATTGATATTAAGAGGCATCTGGGCACAGTCAGGCTGAAGAACAGCACCAATAAATGTTTATTTCTGTTCTTGACAAAACATCAGATATCTTTATAAACAACGTCGCGCACAGATATGACATATCGACTGGAGTTCCAATTGTAGCTATCAATTTTACAGAAGAATATAATATAGAATATAATAATAAGAATAACAATACAGAAGAATAGGTGCTGATGTACTGAAACAGGTATTGTCCTTCTGCACTAGCAATGATGAGACAAGCTTTAATAATTCAATCCATAAGCGTCATAAGTATGCGGGATATATCTCTACTATTATAAAAGAAGGTGTTTGTTTATCTGTTTGTTTGCCTGTTTGTTTGTTCGTTTCTATGTATGTTTGTTTGTTTGTATGTATGTTTGTTCGTTTGTTTCTTGCACGAAAAGTCCTAACAATCTATAGCACTTACAGTAATGGGATGTGGCACACAGGTAGACCAAATTTTTTGCAATTTATTGGGCGTGGCGAATTTTAAAATTCAATCTAGAACATTTCTAAATGAATTTAATGAAATTTAATTATTATTATTGTTTTCTTTGGAAAGGCAACAGCAGAAAGATATGACAAATTCTAAATGTATTTTTTCGATTTCCGTTTTCATTTTGCGCGGAGGAATAATTTTCCAGCAGACGATAAAAAACAAAGTTTTAACTTTAGTTATATAGTTATTTTTGTAGTTATATAGTTATTTTTCTTTTAATAAAAATTTTTTCAATTAAGTATTTATATTTTTTGGTTTGGGCGAAGCAAACCAACACACGGGCAATGTGACCTCCATGAAAAGAACTGTCACGGGCAACGCCTATTTGATTTGCGAAGCAAACCATCACCACTAACAAACCAACACCGACCAGTGAACAAACCAACTTGGCTACTGCGTGGTTAGCCCGTGCTAGTTGCTTTTGTGGGATTATTGGTTTGTTTCGCAAACCAAATGGAAATTCGTAGCCTATTGGATACCAGCCATCACGGATTCCCATTTGGTTTGCAAATTTGTAGCATATTAGATAACAACCATAACGGAGTTGCCCGTGGTGTTGGTTTGCTTCGCAAATCAAATGGGCTTTTCCCGTGACTTTTCTTTTAGCGGGCATTTCATTAGCGGACATTTCTTCAAACTGCCCGTTTTGTTGGTTTGCTTCGTAAACCAAATGGGTGTTGCCCGTGGCAGTTCTTTTCATGGGGGGTCAACATTGCCCATGGCGTTGGTTTGCTTCGCAAACCAAAACATATAAATATTTAATTGATAATTTATTTATTAAAAGAAAATAAAGCGTATAAAGTATCTATCTGTTGTAAAATTTCCCGGAGACTTCAAATCCATTAAAATTTTTGTTCTATCTTTAACGATCGCTGAGATAGAAAAAAAGAATTGAAGAAAGCCAGTGATAACTTTAATAATTTCTTTTGTTTCACACTCGAATCCGTTTCTCAGAAAATCAAAATGAATGAATCTCGAATGAAACGAAGGTCATTTAAATGTGTTCCCTCCCATTCGAGACGGTTGTTGAAAAAAACTTCGCATGGTTCCAAAGGCTGACGTCAATAGTGACGTGAGAGTGAAAAGTCTGAATTTTGATGCTTCTTCATTTCCGAAAGCAGGAAGGACGGTGAAAAAAACTATTAAATTCATTTAAAAAGGATTCTAGATTGAATTTTAAAATTCGCCGAGACACTAAAATTGCAAAACATTTATTTGGACTACCTGTGTGCCAAATCCCATTACTGTAAGTAAGATAGATTCATCAGGATTTTGCGTGCAAGAAACAAACACTTCCTTTTATAATATCAGAGACTGGCCACTGCGTAGCTAGCCCTGCGTTGTCCGTGGCAGTTGCTTTTGAGGGGTTATTGGTTTGCTTCGCAAACCAAATGGGAGTTCGTAGCCTATTGGATAACAGACATAACGGAGTTACCCGTGGCAGTTCTTTTCGTGGGAGTCATAGTGCCCTTGATGTTGGTTTACTTCGCAAACCAAATGGGCGTTGCCCATGTCAGTTCTTTTAGTGGAGGTCACATTGCCTAAAAATATAAAACATTGACCAAAAAATAGAAATATTTAATTCAAAAATTATTTATTTAAATAAAATCAAACGTATAAGGTATCTATCTGGTGTCAAATCTTCTGCAGATTTCAAATCCTTTGAAATTTTCAATCTATCTTTAACGATCCAGATTTTACAAAAAAAGAACTAAATAATGCCAGCCATAATGGTTTTTTATTTTCTTTGCTTCCTTTCGCTGAATTCGTAAGAGAGCTTTAAATGTAATCTGTTTATTTTGGGAACACGAATGTTATCGTGACGTCACATTCTCTTGCTAAAAAATATATAAGATATTCAATTTAAACTTTTTATTTATTTAAAGAAAATTATATTTTCAATTATCGATTTAATGTGAAATTTTCCGCAGATTTCAAATCCGTTAAAATTTTTACACGATATTTAACAGTCTAGGAGATAAAAAAAAAAAGAACTATATAACTAGAGTTAAAAAACTTTGTTTTTTATCGTTTGCTAGAAAATCATTCAAAATGTAAGCGGAAACGGAAATAATAAATTTAGAATCTGATCTTTTATCAGCTCACGACAGCTGCTGTTGCAATCCCAAAGAAAACAAGTCATTAAATTTCATTAAATTCATTTTTAAATGTTCTAGATTGAATTTAAAAATTCGCCGTGCCCCTAAAATTGCAAAACATTTGTACTACCTGTGTGCCAAATCCCATTACTGTAAGTGCCATAGATTCGTTATGACTCTGCGTACAACAAACAAACAGACAAACACTTTCTTTTATAAAAAAATTAGAGATGTATAGGGTCTTGTATCATTTTCCACTAAACCCTTTGGTGATTAGTTTACACCAGGCGGCAGTTTTTTTGAAGTGCAATTTTAAATTAACCTAAGTACTGCACTATCGTAGACATAACATCAGAATGGATAAAACTTGCTTTACATTTTTAGAACTCCAGAAATTAGCTTATTTACATCAATAAGAATTTAACGTAATTCCACAGTCAGAGCGCTACCGAAGCCCGCGAGACAGAAAGCTAGAAGGAATCTAAAACTCAAAACGGACGTTTCTTCTTTTTGTTCTTAATTTTTGCAATAAGTTCGAAGCAAGAACTTTCGGAGCTCCGATCGGAACGTCAGAAAGAACAGTTGCCATTGGTGGTCATTTTGGAGGCCATTCCGAAGAATCAAGCATCTGACGATACCGCGTGTTTTTTCTTTTTACACTGCAGGTTTTGAGTGGATGGTAATGGTAATTATAATTAACGTCGTACTACAGCAACACAACGGGCTATTGACGACGGTTCGGGATCAGTCCCTTAAGGGAAAGATCCGAGGACAACAGCTCGTAATTTTGAACCATGGTCAGATGACGAAGCAACACTTGATCTGGCACCCCACTCTCCAAATTTCCACACCAACCCAACGTGAGGACTTACGGCCACGACAGATTTAAGGTGCATCAGCCGCCTCTACACCATACCCTTACAAACATCCATGCCCGGACCCGGATTCGAACCAGGAACCTTCCCATCTAGAGGCTAACACCTTAACCCCTATACCGGTTTGTCGGCTTTGAGTGGATGGAGCAACAGACCAGTGCAACAGACGAGCAGCTGGAGGGTTGTGAGTTCGAATCTAACCAGTTTGTCATGTGAAAGGGGGGCTGATGTATTAAGATCTGTTGTAGTCCCAAATGTCCTCACATTGGCGAGTTGTGGTAATTAGGAGAAGGGGGGAGGCAGATCAGGTGTTGTTCTTATCATCTGACCGTGGTTAAAAATTACGATATGTTGTCCTCGGTTTTTTATCTTCGAGATCAATCCAATACAGTTGCCAATATTCCGTTGTGTTTCTCCAGTGGCGTTAATTAACTGCATACCTACTTATTTTCAATACAGGGTGTGGGGTAAGTGCGAAACCAAATTTTCAACGTTAATATTGAAGGAATTATTTCTGTCTCAATAATTTTTTAATTTTCATGTTTTTACCACTCATATACAGATTCCTTACTAACAGGCTTACTATAACTTGTTTTTACTTTCAGCTGACATTTATTAAAAAAGGTACTTTCAAATTATTTTTGATGGGGCAAATGCTCGGCATGGACTGTTTTCTTGTGTGCAATGTAAGTGGTAACAGAGAATATCGCTTAATTCCTAACTATGTCGTTATGTGCAATTTCCCTGCCGAAATTCGAGTGGTCAGACATAGAGGAAATGAGAAAGTAGATCAAGCAGGGTACCCACAGGTCAGGAAAAATCTGAAATACCTGGAATTGTTAGGAAATTTATTTTTATCCAAAAAAAAAAATCAGGGAAAATTCCACATTTTCGTCTAAATCCTGAAAAATTGCCTCCAAGACCTGTAAATGATTGATCATGGCTTCACAGCCGCTTTGGAGAAAAGTAGCCAATAAGATTCGTATACAGTTTCATATCACTTTATTTTATAAATACAATTCTTCAACCGATTTGAAAAGAAATGGCTAATATTTAACAGGTAAATAATTTTGTTTCATCCACAGGCCTAAATAGGATTTAACATTAAATGATATTAATAACAATTAATTGATATTAATATTAATAACATGATATTAATAACTTAAATTGAAGGATTAACATTTATGATACATTAAATAACAAATTGATTTAAGTCAAATATCTTGGTTTTTCACCTTTAAAATGTCGTGAATTATGACTTAAGTATGACCTGGAATTTTGTAAAAATTTGTTGGAAAACCTGGGATAGTCATGAAATTTTATTTCTGAAATTGAGTGGGAACCCTGATCAACAATGGCAACCTTTTTATGTGCCCGGGATCATGTTACCAAAACTAATAGTAACGAGACCTTTAGATTATTTTCTTCTGACGGGTGGAAGCGAACATTCCACATGTAATTAGTCCCCGAGACAGTGGATTGGATTGGATTGGATATGATTTTGTGGCATTGAGTCCTCTTGGGACATATTATGCCAAACTCAAGATAAAAAAGAAACAGATACATAAAATATTAATGAAACGAAAATGAGTCAAGTCATAATAAAATGAATACTATATAAAATTATATGTGATATATAAACCCAATGTCATGTAAAAAGTTAAAAATATTTGGATGAGGATTCTCACCGATCATGTCTTCTAAAACCAAGGTATAAGAATTAAAATGTTTAAGCCGTTGATAATTAAAATGAGAACATTCAATTAAAATGTGTTTTACTGTTAGTGGGCAAATGCAGTAATTACATATAGGATGATCTTCTCCGAGTAGGAGGTGTCTATGAGTTATCCGCGTATGCCCAATACGGAGTCGAGTTAGTATAACCTGCAGTCTTCTCGAAGGTAGTGATTTCCATTCCGCTATATTTGGTTTAATAGCGTAAAGTTTATTCTCCGTTTGTTCGTTCCAATCATTCTGCCATTTTTCCTCTAAAAATTTATAAATGCAAGATTTTATGTCACGATAAGGGATGGTATGGTGAATATTATTTACGGCCGATTTGGCGGCTTTGTCGACAATTTCATTTCCCGATATCCCAACATGAGATGGGATCCAACAAAACACCAAGTTAAAATTTATGGATGAAAGATGATAAATTTTTTTCAGTGACTCTAAAACAATGGGATGACTGTCATGATCAGGATGTTTCAATGACTGTAAAACGCTTAATGAATCAGTGAAAATGATACAGTTTTTATGACAATGATCAGATATGTATTCCAATGCTTTATATATGGCCATGATTTCAGAAGTAAAAACAGAACATGAAGAATGAAGTTTAAAAGTGTGAACAGAGTGATTAATAGTGAACGCAGCTCCAACGTAGTTTGCCCTTTTAGACCCGTCCGTGAAAATTTGTATAAAATTAGAGTATTGTTCTATGTGCTTTTGAAATAGTTGTTGGTAGATAATATCAGAAGTATCTGACTTATTGAAATTTTCGAATGGGTTTTGAAATTCAAAATCATGATTAAACCAAGGAGAGAAATAATAAAGTTTTTTCTGGGTGACGTCAAGTGAAGAAATTTCGGATCCGTCCATTAAATCCAGCATTCTTAAATGAAATGTAGGGATGAAGGATGTTTTAGCTTGATAAAGGCGTTTCAAATATGGACTGTGATGAATGGTATGCAATGGGTGATGAGGTATTGAAGAAATTCTAAAATAATATTCCAAGGACAACGACTGTCGCCTTAGGTCCAGGGAAGGTTCATAAGAGTCTACATACAAGCTTCTTACAGGTGAAGTCCTAAAGGCCCCAGAACATAAACGTAAAGCTGTGTGGTGGATGGTGTTCAGAGTCTGAAGAGCAGATTTTCTTGCTGAACCATACACCACGCAGCCGTAGTCCAATTTAGATCGTATTAAAGTTCTATATATTTTCAAAAGACAAGTACGATCAGATCCCCATGATAATTTCGATAAAACTCTTAATATGTTGAGGGCCTTTTCGCAACGTTTGCGTAGATTTAAAATATGCGGTTGAAAAGTCAACTTCTTGTCAAAAATGATACCTAAAAATTTAAAATTGTCCACAACATTAATTAAAATATCTTTGAAAAATATTTCAGGGTCAAGATGAAGATTTCGTTTCCTGCAAAAATGAACACAAGCGGTTTTAGAAGGTGAGAAACTGAAACCATTTTCGTTAGTCCAATGAGTGATTTTGTTAACTGCCTGTTGAAGTTGTCTCTCTATTAAACGAATGTCTTTAGCTGCGCATGAAATTTGCAGATCGTCAACGTAAATAAGACCCTTAACTGATGGAGGCAATTGAGAAACAATGTTGTTAATTTTTAAAATAAATAGAGTCACACTTAAAACACTGCCTTGTGGTACTCCCTCCTCTTGAGTAAAAACATCTGAAAAAATCGATCCAATCCTAACTTTAAAATATCTTTTTTGTAAAAAATTTTGAATAAAAATAGGCAGATTTCCTCTTATGTCATAGTTAAAAATGTCTTTTAAAATTCCATGTCTCCAAGTTCGATCGTACGCTTTTTCAATATCAAAAAATATCGAGACGAGATGTTTATTTTGAACGAAAGCATTTCTAATTTCAGTCTCGAGAGCAACCAAATTGTCAACAGTGGATCTACTTTTTCTGAAACCACTTTGGAATGGAGAGAGACATTTATCTTGTTCTAAAACATACATTAAACGAGCGTTGACCATCTTTTCTAAAATTTTGCATAGGCAGCTTGTCAGGGCTATTGGACGGTAGTTCGAAGGATTCTTGGGGTCTTTATTCGGTTTCAGGATGGGTATTACGGTAGCATATCTCCATGACTGCGGAAAAGTATGTTCGGTCCAAATTCTATTGTAAAATTTAAGGAGATGATTTAGAGAACTATTTGAAAGATGTTTGAACATGATGTAACTGATATTATCTGGGCCAGGAGTTGATTTGTGAACTAAGGATAAGGCCTTTGTCAATTCATAAAAAGTAAAATCACAATTATAAGATAATATACGGTTTGAACAGAAATTAACTTTATTCTTTTCAGATGCAATTTTAATCTTTTTAAAACTTTCAGAGTAGTTATTGGAGCTGGATATTTCGGAAAGGCATGAACCTATAGTGTTTGCTATGTCTTTGGGTGCCGATAATATTTGATTATTATGTTCTAGAATAGGAATTTGTCTATTGGGGTAAACACCGGAAATTCTTTTGATCCTGTTCCATAATTGTTTGCTTGTGACTTTACTATTAATACTGTTTACATAATTCACCCAAGAATCCCTCTTACTACGTCGTTGAATTTTTCGAAATACCGCTTTTGTTTTTTTATAAATAATAAAATTTTCTCTTGTTGGATATCTATTAAAGATATTCCAGGCTTTCCTTTGCTTCCGATACGCATCGCTACATTCCTCATTCCACCAAGGTTTCTTTTGTTTTTTAGGCGCATTTCTTATTTTTTTAATTGAGGCGTCAGCACTAGCTATAATTATGTCTGTTATTTTTTCAGTGACTTCATCGATGTTATCATTTTCTACCAGGTTAGAAATGTCTGCAAGGGTAGTAAAAAGGGGCCAGTTGGCAGTTTCAAAAATATAGTTGGTATTATTGACAGAGTTGGGTTGGGTTTGGCCTGCATATTTTAGTATTATAGGATAATGGTCACTATTGTATAGAAAAGTATCCACAGAAAAGGTCCAAAATGGCAAAATTGAAGGAATGCAAATTGCCAGATCTATTGAATGGTAAGTAAGTGATGGTGAGTGAAAGTAAGTAGGTTGGCCGTTATTCATAATACATAAATCATTGTCCGTTATTATTTTTTCAATTTGTTTGCCTCTATTATTAGTGTCTGAACTGCCCCAGAGGATATGATGGCCATTTAGGTCACCAAGTATAATGAATGGTTGCGGAAGTTGATCTATCAAATTATTTAATTCAGAAGTGGCGACATGGGTGTTAGGAGGTAAGTATAAATTACATATTGTAATTAGAATATTTACATGAAGTCTTACAGCAACAGCTTGGAGATTTGTTGTAAGGTTAATTTGGGTGACCGGAAAGTCATGGGAGGTAAGCAATGCAACACCTCCACATGCTCTTTGGCCATCATCGTAATCCTTTCTAAACAAAGTGAAATGACGAATGTTGGTGGTATCATTCTTTCTTAAATAGGTCTCCTGGAGGGCGATTGCAGCTGGCTTGTGTTTATTTATGATGTCTTTAACGTCATCAATTTTTGGACGAAAACCCCGGCAGTTCCAGGAAAGAAAGGAAGCCATAAAAAATAAAGGATAAAAGAAAAGAAAAACTACTTGTGTTTTCTCGTCCTAGGACGAGATCTGTCTTGCCGAAGATCCTTCTTGGACTTGGGTGGCGAACTCTCCAAGTCCTCATCTTCTACAGATGAAATATCGCTTTCAGTGTTATAAAGATTTATGAGATCGCTGGTAGAAGGATTAGTTATGAAATTTCTAGATGTAACGTCAGGCTGAAGAGAGGTTTGAGAAGAACTTTTTGCTATTTTAATATTATTTTGTTCAGTAGATATGGCTCTTTTTAAAGAAGTATTTAAGGATCGATTTGATTGATTTATCTGTTTTGTATTTGTTGAGGTTGTAGCTGATGCTTTAGAAATAAGAGGCGTTATAGGTTGGTTAATTGAAATTTTATGTTGTGCAGATGGCTTAAAAATAGTTACATCGGTTTGAGTTCCATTAGTTTTGAAAGTTTTTTTTACTATTGAAGAGTAAGATATGCCAGGTTTCGGGGTACGATCGTTTACAATTTTTCGGGCCTCCGGAAATGAAATATTTTGTTGGACTTTAATTGTTTGTATTTCTTTTTCGTTTTGAAATTTAGGGCAAGACCTGGCAAAAGCTGGATGGTCACCTTTGCAGTTTACACAGCAAAGGGACGATGACGTACAGACATCGGTCTTATGGTCTGTACTACAGCATTTTGCGCAGGTTTCTTTGCCACGGCAAGCTATGAAAGAGTGTCCGAATC
Organism: Metellina segmentata; assembly: GCA_947359465.1. Taxonomy (NCBI): domain Eukaryota; kingdom Metazoa; phylum Arthropoda; class Arachnida; order Araneae; family Tetragnathidae; genus Metellina; species Metellina segmentata. The sequence continues at coordinate 24,424,637 of OX375881.1, read as the reverse complement.
TCTGGCATTTAAAGCAACGAACAGGATTGGGTATAAAATGTCTAACTGGGCAATTCATATAAGCTATTTTGACGTGTTTTGGTATAGTTGGTTTGTTGAACGTTAATATTATGTGCTTGGTGGGAATTCTTTGTCCATTTCTTGAAATAGTGATTCTTTTGACATTTATTACATGTTGTTCGGATAGGGATTCCAATATGTCTTCTTCCGAATCATGAACAAGATCTGATTCGGAAATGACACCTCTTGATGAATTCAAGGTTTTGTGGGGTGTTACTGTGACTGCAATTGGACCAACGAATTTAATTTTTTGTATGTTTAAAGCCTGCGTATTATTTAAAACTTCAATTAGTACATCTCCTGCTAGTGTTTTTTTTATGTTTTTAGTTTCTCCTACCATACCTAATATAGTTTTATGTAGTAAAATAGCTGATACAGTTTTTAGATTTCCCTCATTACTTTTCATGATAAAAAATTTCATTTCTGGTAAATTATTTTCATTTTTTTTACTAATGTGGTGCTCCACTGAAGGAGAAGTTGTATTTTGGTTTTCCATATTTGAATAAAGAGATATTCAGTCCCTGGCGGCACCACCCACCATGGAGTCCAACGAGGGGATACAGGTTCCTGTACCGGTGCTAGCCAGGGACTATACGAACCCAACTCACCTCTATGACTGCCCTAAGGAGCTAGTTGGTGAGCGAGTCCTTAGCCCAAGCAGGATATTCCCACCAGCCGATTAATGTACTGGGACCATAGTACACTTCCTGTTTGTCCGAAGCAGGAGCCGAAGCAATGTATTGGGGCGTTATGTTGTCCCTCAATCACCAGGATCACCTTTTCCGAAGACACAGGTCTCCACGCACGGCAAACACGTGGGTGATATAATCCCCAAGAGGAGCTAAAGGCACAGACTGGCGAAAAGCTTCTCAAGGGGAGCCCTCACCTCCGAAAAGGCAACCACAACGAGGGAGGAAGAAAAAGCAAAAAGCTAAGGGTAGAGGAGAAGCAGAACGAAAGAAGTAGACTTTCGAAATTTCATCACTTTTGTCGCAACTCTACAGAAAAAAGCATTTACACATCTATTCTGTCATCAGATGTTATGTTGCCGAACGGGGCAATGAGATACCAAATCAGTCGAGCAAGTAAATTTTCCACAGATAAGTCACGTGACTACTAGTGATGCGACATAGACAGCAAAACATAGACGTTCAAAAATAAAACATCGATGTTGATAATAATCGACCCCAAAACATCGATGTTTTTAAAATTCAGTGTATTTAAACTCCCCCCCCCCCATTTCTTAAAACTGATTTAGCAACTAGTGATGCGACATCGAGAGCAAAACATCGATGTTTTCAAACTTCGATGTTCAACATTAAAATATCGATGTTATTAATACATCACACCAAAACATTAGATGTTTTTAAAATTCAGTGTATTTAAATTTTTTTCACACATTTCTTAAAACTGGTTTAGCAACTAGTGATGCGACTTCGGCTCCAATACATCGATGTTTCTTATAAAACCTCATTGTTTTGAAAACATCGATATCGATGTCGCATCCCTACTTTTCAGACCCTTCAACCTTGGCCACTTTGATCGAAAAGTATGTTTAATTTGCTAATTATAAAAATTATACTATTTGGTTATTTTTAAAATTTTTATAACGGACCTTATTTTTTTAAATAAACGTAAAAACATTGACAAGTATAAACATCGATGTTACAAAAACATCGACTCCAATATATCGATGTTAAAATGTCTATGTTTTTTTTAAAAAAACATCGATAATTTGAAAACGTTGACATTAATGTCGCATCCCTAGTGATTACTAGTTGACATGTTTATCACACTTTTTGATGGTTCTCTGTCAATAGCAAATGCTCAGTCTACTATACTCCATGTGTACGGGTGAAAACTAATTTATAGTAATCCATCAAGGCTTTACAGTAAGATGACAGTCACCATTTTAATCATAGATGCTTTTATATTTGTTGCCATGGTAGCCCAGTTAACAGAGTAGCGTATTAGGAACAGGAGGGTTGCGAGTTCGAAATTCGATCCAAACAAAAACAGTCGTGGCATCGCACGCCCTCACGTTGGCATGGCATGGCAGTTTGGAGAGAGGCATCAGCCAATTAGATGACCTCGTCATCTGTCCGTGGTTCGAAATGAAAGGGTGTTTCCCTGGGATCTATCACTTTGGGATGAATTCCGATGCGTTGCAGTACAGTGCGATGTAAATTCAACTGTCTACTTTCCTTTTCATCTGTCAGATCATCTGTCATACACGTCAACTCACGTATGTTTCGCAACTGTGACACATACAATCTTAAGGCTTAAATGAATATAAAAATTCAGTCCCTGAGTACATTTTGTTTTCACTTTATTTTTCAGATTTTTTTGCATTTTATTCAAATAAAAGTAGTTATCGTTGCACACACCTGTTTACACCCATGTTTTTCGTATACTAGGGATGCGACATCGATGTCAATGTTTTCGAAACATCTATGTTTTTAACATCGATGATTGGAGTCGATGTTTTTGTAACATCGATGTTTATACTTATCGACGTTTTACTTTTTAAATGAAAAAAGTACCGTTATAAAAATTTAAAATATAACAAAGTTGCATAATTTTTATAATCAACAAATTGAACATACTTTTAGACCAAAATGGCCAAGGATGAAGGGTCTGAAATGTAGGGATGCGACATCGATGTCAATGTTTTCAAAACATTGATGTTTAAAAAAAAACCTCGATGTATTGGAGCCGATGTTGCATCACTAGTTGCAAAACCAGTTTTAAGAAAAGAGAATAAAAGTTTAAATACACTGAATTTTAAAAACATCGATGGTTTGGGGGCGATGCATTATCAACATCGATCTTTTAATTTTGAACATCGATGTTTTGCTGTCGATGTAACATCACTAGTTGCCAAACCAGGTTTAAGAAATAGGGGGGGGGGAGTTCAAAAACACTGAATTTTAAAAACATCGATGTTTTTGGGGCGATGTATTATCAACATCGATGTTTTAATTTTGAACATCGATGTTTTCATCATGTCGCATCATTATCGTATACCAATCATTTCGAGGCTGTGATTTCACTTATATTCAGTAGATGGCAGCACCAAAATAAATCTGAGTGTCGTCCTTCACAATTCTTATGTCGAGAAATCCCAGATTTTAGACACGAAATTTCAATACAGTAGCGCAAGTGCTTGCAGTCTGCTCCCATGAAGTTAATATTGGCCGTAATGTACGATTTAACTTCCCTATTGATATTGAAAGCAGTTTGGGCGTACATTTTAGCCAAGTTAATTAACATGAAATAAATCACTCTAAAAAGAGACGTTAAATGTACGTATATCGTTCTAGTGATTCGGATACCATAATCAAAAGTACTAAAAACCTCTTTGATGCCGTCGAAATAAATCATAGTACCAAAAACCAAAACCATTGGAAAGTATAATCACTAAAATAAAAGTCGTGATCACCCGTGAACTGGCTAGCATTATGTGAAAGAGTTGAAAACAGCATTCCTTGGATTAACCTAGAACAATAAATACAATTAACAGCCACTTTCTAGCATAACTTTAACAAATAAGTTTTTCTAATTAACTTTAAAAATATATAGGACTGGATGGATAGGCTTATATAGTATTCATGTATGGATTTGACCTATTATATTTTCTAATAGTCCTCAATTGGGCTATAATTCACTTACAAAAGAAACAAGAAAACAGCCCATGATAAACTTTTTTAATTGATGCTTCCTATATATGTAACGGAATATTGAAAGTATTATGAGGGGTTAAATTGAGTGTTTAAATACTTAAAAAAATGAAAGATATTTCCTACGATGAATATACATTTAAAAGTAAAAGTTTTATCCATGTTTTTGTCATATACAAGTGACATTTTATACGTTTTTCAATTGCTCAAGTGTTAAGTTCAATGAGTTCACGCATTAATTTTATTCCTATAAGTTAATAGCTTTATAGCTTGTTTAGTTATGGAGCTTACACTACAAATAATACATTTTTATCCGACAGATAAAATTTTTTGATACCATTCATTTTCTAGAAATTTTATTTTATGGCCTAAATTGCGCTTACCTAAAAAATAATGCTTTTGAACAAAATAAATTAAATTACTACTGTTGACAGATAACGATGATAAACTTTCCTCGAATGGTGATTAAGACTTTGGTGAACCACATGTTTATGTACATCACATACATAGGAAACCTTATTTCTATATCATCGCCTCAGAGCAGAAATGCTTCAGCATGATAAAAAAACAAACTTTACAGTACAGCCGTTTAAAAACTAACGATTAGGTTTTGTAAAAAGTAAAAATTATAAACATTTAGCTAGTGTTATATTTTTGTTCAAACAGTTTCCATTAAGAAAATGTGTTTCTCATCCCGAAAGCAACTATTTAGTGTAAAAAACGCATTTCCGAAACTTGACAGTTATTAAGTTTCTGCTCTGAGTGTACGATATATGAGATGTAGGTAGCATCCCCCCTCTAATGAGAGAGACTATATATACGCAGATAAAGTTATTTCAGATAATCAGCTTCGTACTATTTCTTCCGATCGCTCGATTTGAAGATCCGCCACATGACATTGGGAGAAAACACGAATGATGTTGGACAAACATCACTGATTAATATGATTATCGAGCGTTATGAAAAGCACTGGTTAGTGCCTCGACCGACTATAAGCACAAGTAGATTCCAGTGCTCACGTGACCTACATTTTTGAGATGTTACCACTGCGACTAGTCAGACTAGTCTACCTGTACAGTCTACTTCATTAGAAGTTCGATGGCGCATGTCATCTTATACATAAGATTACTTACGGTATAATTTTCTGTGAAACAGAATTGGACTTAATTTAAATAAAACTGAAAAACAACGGGGCAATAATTCATTCAAAATTTAAGATGAAGTTTATTTTTATTGATGGATCTTTTGAGGTAGTTTTTTGCAACTGATATTGAGTATATTTCTCTCTCACTGCTAATGGTAAAGTTTCCGAGTTAGTTCAAATCGGGATTCGAACCCTTGACCTACTAGGTGGCATGCAAACTCAATGACCACTGGGAGGGATTTTCAGTGTAAGCAAATCAGACGGTCTGTGAAGATTTTGCCTACGCTGTCAAATGGTCTCGGGGTTATTTTAAAATGTAGTTTGTCCCCGTTTCTTGGTAGGTAGTTGAATTGACGTCGCACTGGAGCAAGATAGCGGTCTATTAACCGGAGGTCCAAGATCAATCCCGAAAATACTGAACGGTACTTGAAAATATAGCATTAAAATAAAACTCAGAAATAAAAAGGCAGTAAATTCATTCAAAATTTAAAGCAAAGTTTATTTTCAATGATTGATCTTTTGGGATATTTTTGCAACTGATATTGAGATTCTACAAATGGTTAAGTTTCCGAGTTAGACATAAGTTGAAAGTCTTCAGCACATGAGCCTTTTCTTCCAGTTGGTGTAGATCATGGCCCGCATGCATCGGCATACTCCGTACTCGTTGGGGTTGTTGCAGTCGCATTTGTCCCACACTCCGCAGCAACTGCAGTCGTCATCTTTGGTACACTTCTCTTTATTGCCTACGCAGGCCCTGAAAGACATTAGGGATAACCAGTCAATCTTTTTAAATGTTCTACGATTTACCTTTTCAGCCATCGGCACAACAATGAACGAATTGCTGGCTATTTGTGATCGTACACCCGCTGGTTAGGTATCCTTTTCTCCTTATAGGGTAACGCGGAAAAACCCGAATTCCCTACTCGCCGAAAACGCTATGAAAGTTAAGTACCAAAATTTTACAATTGTGAGCTGTTTATTTATAATTAATTGTCACGAGAGGTCGCCACTGTGAAATCGTATGAATAGACGTTTTTGTCAGTTGCTAGTCAGACATGAATGGTAAAAATTGGTAATTGTTTAATTAACGTCGTACTAGAGCAACACAACGGGCTATTGACGACGGTCCGGGATCAGTCCCTTAAGGGAAAGATCCGAGGACAACACCTCGTAATTTTGAACCACGGTCAGATGACGAAGCAACACCTGAGCTGGAACTCCACTCTCCAAACATCCACGCCAACCCAACGTGAGGACTTTCGGCCACGACAGATTTAAGGTGCACCAGCTGCCTCTACACCATACGCTTACAAAATCTATGCCCGGACCCGGATTCGAACAAGGGACCTTCCGATCTAGAGGCTAACACCTTAACCACTATACCGGTTGGTCGGCAGACATGAATGTGTAAAGATGGACTGGGACCGTAGTCGTAAAATGTGATTACGGAGGGCCATTGGGGTCGTTTGATATGTGAAGGAGGCACAGGGTGCCACGCGTGTCTATAAATTGTAAATAAAGTTGTACATAGGTAGATATTATTAGAGTGAGTTTTCGTTTTGCCATTCATTGAGACGCCAATGTAGAAGTTTGCCTGTCGTAAGGTAGATGACAACACAATTGTGTATAAGAGCACTGAAGTACTAATTGCAAGAAAGTAAATATAATTACAAATGTTTTTCATTCTGTAAATTTCACAATATTTGTGTTTGCCTTAAATAGCACTACTGCTCCTAGCCTCACTAATAAAAAAGCCACGCGCTTGGAATATATTATACACTAGCTCTAAATATCTGTGCCTTTTTGCTGGCTCAAGTGATAATTCGGAAAATTTCGAAGTATCATTTATCATCCGTTAATATACAAAGATGACTATAGAACATTTTTTAATATTCCATTATTTATGGATAGGCGATTTTTGGAAGAATAATTGTAAATTTCTGGCTAAGTTTTTAATTTAAATTTTGTTTCCGGGATTAAGGTTTCTCTAATCTTTTAATTCGGAATTGATCCCGGAACCAATATCTTGTTGTATTGCTGCAATTCGACGTTAATTAACTACCTAACGTATTATTTTTTTCGTTAAAATCTTAAAAATATTTTAATCGAGTATTTTTAACTGAATCACATTACTTCTCTTGTATGATATTCTACGACACAATTTTATTTATATTCAAGTATTTGTGTAACTTTAAAAAATCATCAAAATGGCATTACTCACAGACGTGTTTTAATTTTAAATAGAGATGAATAAAATTTCTTACCTTGCTTGTTCAGGAGCATCCAAAGGATTTTCTAAAAAAATAAAGTAGGGTTACTGAAAATGTTCATTTTGTTCATTAGATATTTTTATGAAGATACAAAATCTCGTACAATTTGTAGTATAATAAGTACTTTATAAACTTCTCAGTAACACGAAATTTATGTTTAGTTTAGTATTGCTTTTATCTTACGACAATACACAAACATAATGGCTAAAAAAACAATAGATTGGTTGAAAAAATCACGAGAAAAATATTATTGATCAAGAAAGTCAAAAATAATTTAATTCAGGCATTTATAACAATATTGCAGGACAGCTATGCGTGTGAACACACACACACACACACACACACACATATATATATATATATATTAGGTAAGTCCGCGATCGTTTCTGATGTTATATTCTGTTAAATGAAATATTTCGTGCTTTGTGACTTTTAAAGTGGTGTTGTAAACACATACAAAAATTACCTTCTTCTTGGACAGCCGCAGCCGCAACGTAAGCTACGACAACAAACAAGCAAAACAGAGGTAACAAGGTCTTCATTTTTCAGTTTCTGAAATTAAGTTAGAAACGTTATTAACCGAATCAAAAATAAGGAATAAAAGAGAACCATTCGAAGTACATGCACCTGGTTATTCATAAAGCAAGGTGTATGTAAAAGTACTTATTAATTCAATGCTTAGCAAAATCAAGCTTCTGAAAAGTACATTATTGCTTTAATCGGACAAAGTTATCACATAACAATTTTTTCTTTAGTGCACTTACAGTGTACCGTCACTAAAAAAAACCCGAACCATCACCTTTTTTTCGAGCACTATTCATACTAGAGCATATTCAAAAGTAACTATCATTGAATAGAGAATAACGTCCTCTACAACGTCAAATTCCAAAACATTGCATAAGGGGACGTCTTCATATCAAATTTTGCACAAACAACAAAATTTCTAACTGAAACACCATGTTTTGATGCCAAAATCAGATTCTGTGTAGTTATATTAGTCTAAATATGAAATTTTATGACTTAACTACTTTTATATTCCGAGATATTCCATCCTAAACTTTGTGCAAATTTCAGGGATCATCTCGAAATAGAAAGTCACTATTTGTAGATAGGGATTAATTGTAGTTATAGCTACCCGAATGTCAAATAAGAACACTATTTCAAACAAATTTTTAGCGATAAGAGAATTATTATAGTTATTATGCAAGTGCAAGCGATTTGATAACATTATTATATTTACTATGCAAGTGTAAATGAAACGATAATTATTATCAGAGGTTTATCAGATTTAAACTTATGGTTGCCGCCTAAAATCGTAACAATGATAAATATTTAATGCAGCGCTAAAACTAATTATCGGAATGGACTGAAACTTTGTATGGCGATACTAAAAGTCCTCCTGAATCGATTCCAATCAAAATATAATAAGATTCCAATTCATAATTTTTTGAAACGTTAATTTAATAATTATTGCATGCAAAACACTATTAAAATTTTTTTAAAGTGCATTTTGTTTAGGTTGTTTAACAGTAACATGGTACAAAATATCAGCGTTATAGAAATATTATTTAGGAAGATATACATAAAAGTGTAAGAAACTGATTTAACTTTTGTAGCTCCAATCTTTCTGCACACATAACTTCGAAACGGTAAGACCGTATGACATGAAATTTTGTACCTGAAATTAAATTTTGATATGGATTCGAAATTTTGTTTTAAAACAGGGGGTTCGCTTTGGAAATTATGAAATTTATGCTAAATTTAATATGAAGATGGCTCTTTATGCAAATTTTATGAATTTGAATTTATACAAGGACGTTAGGTCAAACAGCATCTTGGAATTTTCCCTATTGTTAAAATTGCTCAAATTAAGAGGAGTGTTTTTTTGAGACTGTACTTGTAGCCTCGTTTAAATAATTATATACAACGGGCAAAACATATATAACATTAAGGAACAAATCTCATAAATTTTCATCACATTCGTAATTCATTTTATGTAATATTTTTCTATCCCTTTTGTAACCATTTGAGCAACAATGCAATGAAACATATTATCATCATATAACTTTCTACCAGTCTTCGAGAAACCGTTATTAAAACTCTAAATAATTTAATTGCAACAAACCAGTCAACCCATTGGGTCACGGCGAACCCTTTAAATCCAAGGAAATAAGAATTATAAATTCAAACCTATTACATATGCAAAAATTGTTACAATAAGTAGAAAATATAATCAAACGTTAAACCCAAGTAGGATTTTGTACGATACTTACAGATGTATCGGGACGTGTAATGTCAAAGTTGTCCCTTAGTTTCTTTATATACCCATACATATTACAGATTACATCTGCTATTTGATTTTGACATGAACACTGTCGAATGTAGCTCAATACCTTGTCTAAAAAATTGACACTTCAATTACTTTCAATCAGTATTGAGAATCCTGATTTTTCCTACCGATTGTCAGAGAAATACTATGGGTAACATTAGCGAAAACCTGCCAAGTTTACCGTATTTTTAGAACGTCTTCCGAAAAAGACTTGTTCTTCAGGTTGAAAAAAATATTTTACATATTTTTCTTGAGGGAGACAATTTTCAACTAGTGACCATTTCGAATCTTTGACGCCAGGTGGGGAAACATGAAAGAAAAATATCGGAATCAGTGATTTCTAGACTCGTGTGAAAACATTCTTTGAACACTAATTTTCAAGATATATCTACGGATATACCCTTAAAACACCTCAGAGAAAGATTAACTGCTCATATTTGCATATATTTGGCCCTTTTTTTGGGTATAATATCATTAAGTCATCAAATCATTATCAGCCAGTAAACACTTTTATATTGTGCGTGTTGTTTGCCTGACGGATAAACATTGCTTTGGTCGAATCTGGCCCTGCGTCCATAAAAACCAACCAACAAACACACAAACACCATTCCTCTAAATACATGATTTATCTCGTAGTTTAAATGTATGTACAATTGATCTGTTTTACGTGTACTATTTTCGTTTCATTTCCTAAGTATCAAAACATTAATCTTTTGACAACGGCTATAGATATAACAAGCACATTTCTTATAATTTTCAAGGTACATCTGTTGTAACTGCCGTACTGGTCGTACCATAACTTCTTTCTTGGCTATATATCTAACTTTCAAGGAACATGTGCTGTAATATAAATTCTTTCATGACGCATTCTTATACTTTTCAAGATACAACTGATTTACTGACCGTTGTCTAAATTATCTTTTGGCGCGACCATGGTACAACTGCTGTACCGATTACAGTCTAAAGGTTAAGTTAACATTTCGAGTATAATTTATTTATGTATTAATTTCGTATTCACTCAATTACATACCTCGTGGAAAAAAGAGGTTTGAATTTCCTTATAACTGTTTTACTAAAAAGGTGTACAGAATTAAAATTTCTATAAATAAATTTCATCTGGAGATTTTGGAGCATACCGAAAAATCTACCAGTGACAGCGTCTGGGTTTGGACAGACTGACAAGAGTTCTATACAACACCTTAAGAATTGTCAAAATATAACAGAAAAGATGGGATGAAAACATCATCATTTTTCTTTCAAAGATGGCGACCTCAAAATCGATGACATTGTAATGGATTCTTTCCCACATAGACCAAGAGATAGGACACGTTTTATATACCCCAGTTTACCATAAACTTGGTGCTGTGTTTCATAATACTCATAACCTAGTCTTCAGAAAAGCCTTTCTTAAGGCTGGCGAGTGATGGGAGGCTGAGTAATGACGTCATCAATATGGTTGCCGCGCAAACGTGTGACACTTTACTTAAGCGAATCTAGCTCCTCAACGAAGCTTCGTAGATCATTGTTCTTTTTTTTTGATTACGCGTAATGAAATAACCATTGTGTTTTATGTAATAACAGTATAGTTCGCGTAAGTGTAATAGTTTTTCTGATATTTAGCCCGCGAAACGTACATTTTACGAGTTTTTCTGTTTCATAGTGAATGTTTTAACCCCAACAACTCTTAAACCGTTAAGAAAATAAAAAATAGGCATGATTTAAAATGTTTGCTAAGATTGAGTGGATTTAAAAAATGACAAACATGACTTAGGATGCATAAGAAGATAGTAAATGGCGGTTATTGTCTTACTATTGAAGCCAAGAACCACTTGACCAGCCGGCTGTGGCGGAGATCTTGAGAGTTAACACTGACCTTCTCTGATGTATTAGTATGGACTTCTTGTAATGTATTATAATCACAAACAAATAAAATAACAAATGCTTATGTATATTTCGTCTATTGTATTGTACGTGAGCTCTTAGTAGTACCCATGGACCTAATATATATATATATATATATATATATATATATATATATATATATATATATATATATATAAGGTAATTATTATTGCTTTAATAATTAATCTATTGTATTATTTACCTGCTAATTAAGCAATGCTAAATCTTAATGTAGTAGGTATAAATGATACGGAAGATCACGTCCTATCTACATAAATGTTTGAATAGAGAAAGAACGTTTTCAAGAGGAAATGTCCCTCAAGTCCATCCCTCCGAGCAGTGATTAGCGATTAGGGACGCGCAATGCCCGATGGTCTTAATTATTTCAATCTAAATTGGAAGGTATAAGATCGAACGATCTTAACATGTACATAGATTCTATACAGAAAATAACTACAATATGTTTTGCTTGCCTAACTATGCTCGCTGTACGACTGTTTACTTTTTGAACTTGCTAAATATTGACTCAGTGTGTCCTGATGCAAAACAGGCTCTTTCTCAAGATGGTCTGTCTATAAAACCCTCTGAAACATCTTTTTCTCGAGTTCCAGTTGACATGGCTCTTGAACAAACAGTGAACGCTGACGGAGCATCAAGACCTACTGGTATTACAGCGTTTGCTAACTCTGATTCCGCTAGGGTTTGGTGGATGAAAACTAGATCATTACGGAGAAAAATAGTATCAAGTTTGTTAGAAGGCAGTGGAGGCATCCAGGAAACCAGACTCTAAACAGGATCTTCAAGAAAGTCGTATCGAAAAAGACAACAAAGATATTGAGTGTGTAATATCTTCACTCAAGAGTTTTTATCCTTTTGAAGAAATGGACAGAAAAACATTTTATTAGAAGCATATCCAATGTGCATGTTGTGGACGATAGTGTAAGTAAAGATCTCCAAGTGCATACTTCAGAGGCACAGAGGCATTTGAAAATTTTATACGTTGTATTTTAGTGACCCAAGAAATGTTAAACTTTCAATACCAAGAAAAATTGTTTTGAACTCTGCTTCTGCGTGTGCTTTAAAAACTATTCAAGGATCAGATAAAAAAAATCCATGTCGTAAAATGCACACATGTTTTTTTTTGCAAGACTTCTCAATATTGCCTCTGAACAGAAGTGTGACATGAAAGATGTTTTGGCCTATCCTCTTACCCCAGTTCCCCTAGCTCTTGGACAGATGGATGGCTCACTGAATCAAACTTGCAAATCAAAACTGATGTATAAGTTGGAAGAGCGACAAAAAGAAGATATCGTATGTGCTCCAGTAACTGTGGACACAATAGTCTTATATGCCATGTTCATCCTGCACACAATTCAATTCCCGGATACTATGGAGTTCTTCCCAACCTCATTCTGGGCTGGGATTAATCTGTAAAAGAGAAGCCAGAGTAATTCTCTTAGTGTTTGACGTCTATGGCACTCCAACTATCAAGGATACGGAACATGACATACGTAATGCTAAAACATTAGTGAGTGAAATAAAAGTGTTTGGACCTGTACAAAAAATTCTAAAAAAGTCTTGATTGGCTCTACGAAGCGAGTCGTTCAAAACATCTTTAACAAAGTTTTTGTGCAAAGAATGGAGATCTTCCAAATATTGTCACTTGCTAGACAATAAAAAGTTTTTTTTGTGTTTAATTTGGGGAAAATAAAAATGGTTTATCTCTTGGTCTTGCTTAGTCGCTTTTAAACACTCGACTCGCATGCCAATGGTCAATAAACGCCAAATCAATCAACCGCTTGCAATGAAGGCAGTCATCAAAGTTATCCTCACTGCATCAGAGTAAATAAGTTATATATAGGAATAATTTAAAAGCGTTGTTGTTTTACAGCTGAGAGAAATATTTATTTATAACAATAAATTAGTACAATGGCCTTCCTACACTGAGGAATGTACGTGTGTTTAAAAATAACGGATCATAAGTAATTTTGAATTTAATGTTTTTGGAATGTATAGTAAATTGAGTTAATTGATGAGATTTGTAAAAAGTTTTAAGAACAGAAATCACAAATAAAATTTTGATCAATCATTCTCCTCTGCATTGCTACAGGCTTCATGCGCCCAGCCTTTACAGTTGAGACACTGTATCCGACCTTCCAGAGATTTTGACTTGGCGTACAATTCATTACAAAAGACACAGGCGTCGTCACATTCCACGTCTTCTTCATCTGATGCCGAGGAGTTTGTTTTAATGCTGAATTTCTTTTTCTTCCGTGTTTTGACATTTTTTTCTTTGGGGGCCTTAAACAGTTTCTGCTTTAAGTTTTTCTTTTATGGTTCTTTAATTTTTTTTCTTGTTCTCCAAGCTTCAATTTCTACTCGGTACTCTCCGACTGCCAAGGTCCCGGATTTATCACACAACGCCATTAGTTAGAAAAAAAAGCTTAGCATATTTCAAACATGAAGCAAAACGTGGTTTAGTAATTTAAAATAATAGCTGGCAGAGGTGTTATCAGGTTTTGTACTTACCTAAACAAATATTCAAGCAATTAGAAACTACAGCAAAAAATCGGTAGGGTAAAAATCGAACATTTTTTACTCGAAATTTTTAAAACATCGACATTGACAAACACAAAATCTGCACTACCTTTCATTCAACTCCAAATGACATGGTTGCTGTCTGCAAACTAGTTTCATGCGTTATCCGACACATGACAGTAATAATCTAGCCAAACCTGCCTTGTCCCGGTTTTATCCAACTTTCCCCTTGTAGTCATCTTAGAAAAATACATTCAGCAGAAGTTCGACGAATATGAATATATGGATGGATACAACATGTATGCATATTTGCGTCCGAAGTAAATTGTAGAAGCGATGGATTAAAATGGTATTAAAATTTTTTCCCCGTATATTTAACCGATGCTAACATTCTTTTATGAAATATAGAATTGATGATGACTTTTCAATCAACATACTATTAATTCAACCCGAACAAAGCCAGGTAATTCTGTTTGTAATATATATAACAACTCTCGTATTGTTGATAAATACGTTTGAAATAGTATTCAAATTTGAAATTATGGTAGCGATAACTACGATTAATCTCGATCTACGAATAGCGTCTTAATATGTGGAGATGATCTCTGAAATTGAAGCTAACTTTAACATTGAATAACTTGCGATATATTAACAGTAAAGTCATGAAATTTCAAATTTAGACGAATTTAACTATAAAGAATCTGATTATGTCATCAAAGCAGGGTGTTTCCGTGCCATTCAATTTCCATTTGAAATTTTGTTGGTTGTGCAAAATTTGATACGTAGATGTCCCCTTATGTATTGTTTTGAATTTGAATATGTAGAGGACGTTATTAACTATTGAATGATACCTTTGAATTCGCTCTAGTATGAATAGTGCTCGACATTAAGGAGGTGGTTTTTTTCCCGCGACTGTGCACTACTATTTCAATTGGAATAATAAATCAGGTAATAATTTTCTGTTTTATGCACTAACAATGTGCTTCTTGTGTATGCTTTAAATAATTACGATCAAAGGGGTAGGTAGATAGTTTAATTAACGTCGCACTGGGATAACACAACGGGCTATTGACAACCGTCGTGGATCAGTCCCTCACGTGAAAGATTTGAATATGTTCAAAGGGGAAAACGTTTTTATAATATTAAGATATAAGCATGATAAATTTATCCCGATTGGAAGTAGCGAATTGGCAACCAGATCCTCGTGAGAGCTGGTGAAGGTTAAACCTATCGTAGCCTCAAATTTCCTCAAGTTGGAGTGGTGTGGGAGTTTGGAGAGTGGAGTGCTATCTCAGGTGTTGATCTCGTTATCTGACGGTGGTTCAAATCTATAAGTGGTTGTCCTGGGATCTTTCCTTCTCTATTGATCCCGAACTGTCACCAGTAGCCCGTTGTGTTTCTACAGTGCGACATTAATTCAACTACCTACCTATTTACAAGTTAGTTTTTGTCTAAACAGTTCAGAATTAGTATTAACAGTGGAATAAAGAAGACGAAGATTTCTGATTTGTATGACTGTATAAATAAGAAATCGTTTCCTTTTTAGCGTTGGCCCATTTGTCATTTCGTGTAATTGTTTTGGTAAAAGAAAAAAACTCACATAATTTCAAATAAGGTATAAAATTTGCAGTTTTTTCTAATTAAAAACAGCATAAAATCCAATACAGCGTCAAAACTAGCTGCTGTTATGCAGTATTTCTTATCTTCAACGGTAATTATGACAAAATTACGCTAAATATGTCATTTAGGTCCCTCCATATTAATGAAAAAGGCACTACGAAATTTTTAAAGGTCCAAACCTTTTATTATTAACCTCTCGTCTTAGGGGAGAAAGCGTCCCTCTCCAACTTGGAGTTCGATGGCCCTGACGGCGTGAGGTCGTCATGTTGGATCTCCATCAGAACCTTACAATGTCTAAGTAAGTTTTTTTTTCAAATGGGTGTGTAAGTAGTTGAATTAACGTTGAAAATCTAAATTCGTGTGTTGCACTATCAGAAGGTACGCATCTTCGGATCGCATACGAGTTCCACGTTCACTCAAAAATCAGAAACTTTTCTGGTTGGTTTTCTGTCAAGTACTTGAGTAATTAACGTCTCACTAGAGCTATTTGCGGAGGTCTAATGGGGGGCTATTTGTGACGGTCCGGGATGAATCCCAAAGAGAAAGATAAGAGCACAGCTCATAATTTTAAACCACGGCCAGATGACGAGGTTGTACATGAGCCATTATCTAACTCTCCAAACTTCCACACCACAACAGCCTTAGGCCATTGGAGGCCAGGGAGAGTTAACGTGCTCCAAACCTCGTCGTCTTTGGCTGGTCATAGTTTCGAACTCGTAAGCCTGCGGTCTCCAATCAGTTGCTCTTCCAACTGAGCTACCGCTGTCCTAGGTCGATGGCAGATAGACATCAGTTATTTATTCCGATATAATTTTCTGCGAAATGGAACTTGGAAAGTATGCATTAAAATAACACTGAAAAGAAACAAAACAACACTACATTCCAAACTTAAAATTAAGTTTATTTTTACAGATGGATAGCAGGGGATAGTTGCAACTGATAATTGAGGTTATACAAATGGCTAAGTTTCCGAGTTTGGCCCGGTGCACACATCCGGGTTTTCAACGTGCGGCATCGAAGCCCAACTATGCACACATAACCGTGAAATGACACAAATTCTCATTTCGCGCCATTTGCGATAAATATTCTATAGAAGAAAACATGTTTATTTCGCTTACTTAATGTAAAAAAAGTATACAGAGGCTGTTCACACATTTTTTAGACAATGTATATTGTATTCACAAAACTAAATTACATAAAATTCTTTTGTTTTAAATGTTCTATTTGATAGCCCTTATTCTGAACTATCTTTCGACACCGTAATTCTCAGGATAATAATGCCTTTTGAAGTGTCAGAAGAGGTATTCTATCCCATTCCTCCTAAACAGCTTTCCAGAGTCCTGTAAGGGTTGTGGGACGACGTTTGGATAATGCAGATTTTAAATGTCCGAAAGCACAAAAATCCATAGGTGATACATCAGATTTAGTAGGGATATCAGTGAAGGGTATGGCCTTGATACCGGTTTTTTGTTCCATTTCTTTTAGGAAATTTACAGTGGATTTTGATGTGTGACTGCTAGCTTTGTCTTAATGGAGTTCCACAGATTGAAGGCACTGTGGGTAAAGCGATGATATTTCATTCAGAAAAATTGGCGATAAAACATGTTCCTGATAGTATTTGGAGTTAATCTTGACATTTTTTTCCACTCTCTTTATTTTTAACATGCCATTAAATGAAAAACCAGCAACAATCCTGAATCCCTTAGAAAAACTTTCTGTCGATTCTGTGAACCATGTACTTAAATTTTTGTTCTCCCTTTTTATGATAATAAATGGCTCATTTTTTGCTGCAATCATTTAAATACACCCATGATTCATCTATTGTGACAATTTTTTTCCCATTTTTCTTTGGATGTTTTTTCAGTGTTTCTCATATAGAATTCGTCAGCGTGTCCTGCGTTCAGCGATATGCTTTGGAGAAAGACGATGCACATTGCGATTTTTCGCTTTCTTAAGATTTAAATCAACGTTTATCATTTTGTGTACAGTGGACACCGAGCATTTTAATGATTTTGCAACTGTCCTTTGACTAGGGGGATTTTCTTTTAACATTAAACACGTACCTTTGCAATAGTCGAAGATGTCCGTTTCTTCCTTGAATACTTGTTTGGAATTTTTGTCCCACTTGAGGCTCCAATTTGACGTTTTTTTCCCCTTTCTTGTTGACGATATTACCTATCGACGCTTTAGATATCACAAAACCATCTCACATCGTTTTTGGATAACGGAATATAAATATTTATCTTTGGAAAGAGCATAAATATAGCCTTCGAACCACTGCTTCGTTAAAATCGCCATTTTGAATAAAAACAAACCTCTCAAACCGCAGACGATAATTTTGACTTTTAAAAACATAGTACAACTGCAATTATTTCTTTTGCAGCAAACGATTTTTTATTACCGCTAACCAAAATCGTCTAAAAAATGTGCGACCAGCCTCTGTATTTTGTAACAAAATAGACGTTACTGGATACAACCATTTATTAATTATTATTTATATTCCATTTATATTTGAAAACAAGGTACTTCAGAACGGAGAAGCGTTTACGGCGCCGTGGGGAACTGCGGTACAAATTGCACGCATGTTGGACGTGCGTCGCAGCAACGGTGCCGGAAACATGTGTGCACTCTTTCTTTTTAACAAAATAAGTCCTCCAACGAAGATCTAAATAATCTTTATTTGGGTACACTATATACACTTGACCTATTCTTAGACGGTCTGCCTACAAATACTTTCGTTGTATGACTACTATTATGAGCCACTTCCTTCAAAAACTAGCATCGATAACTACTAATTTCAATCACGCCTGCCACGTAAAGAATTCATTTAACACACATGATTAGCTCCAATACTTTTCGTGGAAGACATAGCCATCTGGCACAGTTTCTCACTTTCCAACAGTAGTAGAACGTAAAGCACCAACAGTAATTGATCTGACGGATTATAATCAACCGCCGAATGTATAGCAGAAGTAATTAAAAATTCAAACATTTATATGTTTATTTATAGAAATGAGAAACACAGCAAAGTAGAACTGAAGTGAAATGGAATGATAAAATTATAATAATCAGCGTTATCTGAAATAGTTAACTTAGTCTGAAGTTTTGATTTGTCATAAGATGCTTCTAGAAAGTTCAACAATGCCATTATTTAAAGCAATTGTCTGTTGAGTTCCTTCAGGTTAACTGAAATTTAACTACAAACCAAGCCATCAAAAATATAAATTCAAAGAAAATAATTTACCAAAAATCTTTACCAGTTTAATGACGTTTAGAACCTGTAATTCAGTTTTCTTCCAGTTTCATTTGGGCCACGGTAGCCTGGTTGGAAGAGTAGCAGATTCGTGACTGGAGAGATACACGAGTTCGAAACTCGATCCGACCAAAAACCATTGTGTACGTGACGGACGGTGTTTGTTAAATCTGTCGTGGTCTCATATGCCCTCCCGTTGGCATGGTGTGGACGTTTGTAGAGTGGGGTGCAAGCTCAGGTGATGACCTTGTCATCTGATCGTGGTTCAAAATGACAAGGTATCTATCACCTATGTTCTATCACTTCGAGATTGGTCACGGATCGTCCCAATAGCTGGCTGTGTTGCTCCAACTACCATTACATGAATTCATTTGTAAAAAGTTGTCATGATTATTCTGTGTTACATATTTTTAATACTTTTTGCATAAAATCTAGTTTTTAATAAAACCACTGCATTAATCCTGCTAGAAAAATAATTTTAAATTTTCAACATATGGCTACAGTAAAAAAAAAAATACGAGCTTGTTGGCTTGGTTGGTTTTAAGACTCTAGAGGCATTGAAGCCCTCGAGTCAGTAGAATTTCAGTTAACCCCTCAAGTTATAAAACCCCTAAAAAAACCTGAGAACGTAACTTTAAATCCCCTTCACAAGTTAAATTGATCATTTTGGCAGATATTGGGCGCTTTTTTGTGTAAAATATAGCTGAATAGAGAGAGAGAGAGAGAGAGAGAGAGATTATGCTACAAGGGTTCTTCAAATGAAAAGGTACGAAACTACGCTGTGGGTATAAATGAAGACTTTATTCAAAGTATACATCATAGGCCTGAGCACAATGATCCCATTGATTAACGAGCCGAAGGATTTCTTGTTTCCAGAATTCCTGTGGCCGTGACGAGACCCAGTCCTTCACAGCGTCATTGAGTTCGTCGTCCGAGTTGAAGCGCTTCTCTTTCAGATGTTTTTTCAGGGTACCAAACACTTGGAAATCGCAGATCGACATGTCCGGGCTGTAGGGCGGCTGGTCAAGTTGCTACCACTTGAACTTGGCCAGTTCCGCATGTGCGACCCTGTAAACGCGTGGACGCGCGTTATCATGGAGCAGAACCACGCCCTATGTGGGAAGCTCCGGTATTTTGTTCTTGATGGACCTGCGTAGGCTTCGGAGTGTCTCACAGTACACATCGGAGTTAATGGTTCTTATGTGCTCGAGGAATTCAACAAGTAGCGGACCTTGGACGTCAAAAAAGACGGTGAGCAACACTTTCACTGCTGACGCCACAGTTTTGAACTTTTTAGGGAGAGGTGACGACGCAGGCTTCCACTGCATGTTGTCCCGCTTTGTCTCTGGCTCGTAGAGATGACACCAGCTCTCATCAACTATGACGATTCGCTCCAGGAAAACGGGATCTTCGTGATACCGAAACAGATGTTGAAGTGCAAGCCACATTACGCAGTTCCTTTTGCTGGTCGGTGATCTGCTTCGGAACCCACTGCGCGCACAACTTCCGATAACGCAATCTATCGTGAACAATTGTTCACACTGTTCCAACGCTGACATCCACCTTCACCGCCTACATTCGCAATGTAACACGCCGATCACTTCTCACTATGTCGTCCACCTTGTCGATGCGATCGGGCGTGATTACTGTGCTTGCCTGGCCTGGTCTTGGGTCATCAACCAAACTCTCACGGCCTGCACGAAAACGGGCACTCCATTTTCTCACTGACCGCGCATGCTCCGATCCACGCAGGAGAATCCAATCGCATCCCTAGATGTCTCGCTACGTTCTCCCATAGTGGCATAGGCAAATATGTTACCGGTTACGTTGTTACGACGTTTCACACCTTTTCATTTGAACAACCCTTGTAAAAATAGTTCAAAATTCTTTTTCAAAGTTTTTCAGAGTTAAAATTGTTGCTACACATGCTTTTCTATTTTGTATAAATTTCTTTTACAATGAAACTGCGCACATTTATAGCGAAGTTAACGATTATTTAAAGGTTAAGAATTATATTACTTTTGTACAATACTACAATATTGTATTTTGGAAAGCAGGGTCAAGTAAATGGGCATACACACAACGAAAGCAGTCACAGTCGCCGGAAAACCGACACAAAAGAGAGAAATACAACCAGTGAGAAGCGAACTTCACCACATGCCACTCGCATATTGCTAGAGCAGTGAGCAACACAACTGTGTCAAGGAGATCTCTCTAAATTACAATGAAATAGAATGTCAATTCAAACCAAAACAAAGATGAAATTTGTAGCAAAAAGTAAGAAATGATATCGAATAATAAAATCCAAGAAAGATTTCGTGTGATATTTACATTTGTAGCTAGACGTACACAGTTAAAGTTACCCCTTATTTCCTTTATATATCCATACGTATCGCATATACATCTATTTGACGTTTGACATAAATAAAAACTCAACTTTTTCTCAATACCTTGTCTTAAGAGATGACATTTCATTTGCTTTCAATGACTATTAAGAATGCTGACTTTTTTCCAGCAGGTTTTTAGATAACTTGTATGTGTAAAACCTGCCAAACTATCGAGTTTTTATTATTGTATTGGAGGATACAGTTCAATTGAAAGTAAAAATACTGAGTGAAATAATTTTTGAATAAAAATATTTGATTACTCTAATCGAATTTTGGAAAGGTAAATCAGTTTCCAATCAATTTTAGAATTCATGATAGTTAGACTTTTGGTTGATTGTGCTTGTGACATCAAGAACTTGTCATCGAAATGTCTGGTACCATTTAGAACAAAATTTCGATTTCCTAAGAAAACTTATTTAAGTATTGCAAAAATAGAATCCTATGAATGCAAAATGCAGTAGAATCAATGTCAAAAATGACATTTAGCTGTTAAAAATGCAAATAAAAACCAACAAAGTACTAAACGTAAAAAATAATCAAGCTCGTGTGTTATATTACGCAATTATTTGAATTTCATACTTCAGGTTTAATTTCGAAATTTCACTTTGAGAGCACTAAAACTTTTATTTTTTCTTTACATTTTTTCAGAGACATAAATTGTTATCGAGAACGCTATCTTAAAATGTTTTACAAAATACCTAAAATACACTTAAATACCTTCAGTATAAGGTATTTTTAATTCCTTGTATCTCGTTTCCAATATTTTTACAAACTATATTAATCAATTTCAATTTATTCGGGTTTTCAACTGTCAAATTTGTTTGATTCCCCAGTAACCTATTCGTATACCAGTAAAAAATTTCTTGGTACAGCTACACTCTACGTTTATGAGCGGTGGCAACGGCCTTGGCGATTTTTTTTGTCGAACTTCTAAATTGCCAAGGTAAGAATTATTTCAACTCTTTTTTTTCTTTCAAAAATATTTTTATTTTTACAACGGAAAATGAAAATTTGAAAACACATTTAAAAACGTTTTAAAAAGTATATTTTTTGAAAAAGTAGTAAGTAAGCTTAAACACATTTCAGAACTCATTTGTGAACCAGCAGAAAAACTAACCTGCGAATGTTGGGTAAGAATACTCTGAAACTTATCAATTACACTGTTTTACTCACTGCTGTTTAATAAGAAAAAGATTTAAAAAAGAAAAAAAGCAAGAAATAATACAACTTGATACATCACAACTGTTCCGAGAAGAAAAATAACTAAACAAGAATGTTCCACAGATGGAAAAAAAACAATACACGTCAAAACTCTGTCGTGAAAAAAAAATTATAATAAAATAAAAATTCCACAATTGTAGAAATAAAAATAAATAAAACAATGGTATCAAAGAAAAAAAATTTAAAAAGGCCAATGCAATCAAAGGATATTTTAAAATCAAAATAACCAATGGAAGCAAAGAAAAAATTTCAAACGAACCAATGAAATCAAACGATTTCAACAGATTTTGGAAGAACTTTCTAGAATACTGAGAATGAAAATTGAAAGGTACCGTTTGCCGAGGTTGCCATGAAAACCACAATAACCGTAAAGACATATGGGTTGCTTTAATCTACCGTAACTCGCTACTAGTCGTGCTCCAAAAAAATCGCCAAGACCGTTGCCACCGCTCAAAAACGTAGAGTGTAGCAATACTAATTTCTTTGTGCATAGTCTTTGTTTGATGGTAAAACATTGCTTTTCGCATCTTGATTGCATCATATAAAAAACAACCACCATTGCTCAAAATACACGTTCTGTCTCTTGTAGTTCAAATATACTACTGTGATCAAAATGTATTCCGAATGCTTCCTTTGAAATACATATATAGTAGATTACGTCTGCAAACTTGTATCAAATATTTTTACGACACATAAACATGTGGAAACAATTGGGGATTTATTTAATATTATAGTCTGAAAAAATAAATTTTTTTAATTAGAGAAGAATTTTCACTTTGTTGATTTTACAAATTGTAGAATGTAATTGAGCAAAGAACATGTATGACATTTTGTTTCTTCTGATACAAACACATTTAAAATGTTGCAAAAAGCTTTTACAGACGACAGTTTAACAAAAATACAGTATTTGATTGGTATAAAAATCTTCAAGAAGGTACAGAATCCGTCGTAGATGAATCGCTTAAAAATCAAGGTAATGTTGACTGTTTACTTTGATTTTGTCGTACTGTTGTGCATTATGAATTTCTACCCACTCTGGTCCGATGGTCAATAGAGATCATTATTTGAGTGTTTTGCAGTGTTTGCGTGAAGCAATTTGTCAAAAACCTCCTGAACTGTGGCGAGATAATTCTTTCATTTTGCATCGCTGCAATGCGTCTTCTCACAATGCCATAATTTGTGATTTTGTGACAAAGAATTAAACAAATACGACTCCAGAAGCTGCTATGTATTCATTTGAAATGGCACCGTGTGATTTTATTATTTCCACGGGTGAAACTCCCTCTTCCTAGTCACCGTTTTGAGTACAAATTAGTAGCAATAAAAGAAAATTCAAAACGAACCCTGAAAGGGTATCACATAAAAGACTTTAAGAAATGTTTTCAGCATTGGAAAAAACGTTGACAGAAGTGCATTGAAGTCGATGATTACTTTGAAGGAGATATAACAAATTTTGACCAATAAATTGATACCTTTAGTTTTATGACAGACTTCTGGATACTTTTTGATCACAGTAGTATACTAGCAAAGTGTGGTGCATTAAATCCTACAAACCTACTTTTCAACCTAGTAAAATTATATAATTCATGGTAAATGAAGCTAAGTCCGTATGTTTTCACATAATGGAAAATAACTAACAAAGTTGAACCTTCACATTTTCAACGCATTAACTTTTCAAAAAGAAAGTGGTCAGTAAATAAAATAACTAGATGTGATTCTGCTAAAAAAAAAAATATTTTCCGCGAAACTTAATTCCTAACACTAATGCATTTCAATAAAATCTTAAGAAGTATTTGTTAGAATTTATTCTTCAATTGAATAACGAAAAAATAGTTTTTGAAATACTGCTGTTTTGAAAAAAAAAATGTGAATGTGCAATACTACGTAAATAAAAGGAAATTAAAGGTACCTTTCAAAACATACAACTCAAATAATGCAATTTATATTCCCTTTTAATGAAAAGCGAATACATTTTTATGCATGAAGTAACCAAGCAAACCAACCTAATTGCAAAAATTTTAAATGAGCACTTTCTTTGCCCAATATATATTTGCCTATTTCAGACTTGTCCACGGTTTTTCTACTTATACACTAAACAAAACTTTGATTGATGGCGATTAAAGTAATTATAGAATTTATTTTAAAACATTAAGAACACCCCTTTAACACGTTCTTGACATATGATGGTGCGTTTAAATATTTACAAGTTCTACCTAAAAGCACTTCTTCAATGGATTCGGTATTAATTCTCATTTTTAATTTTACTATCAATTTTAAGTTACATTGAAGTGTACAAGCTGGATAGAATGACCGTTTAAATTAAAACAAATGAGACTTTACACGCAAATATAGTTCTAACGATGATTCTTGTTTAATTTGAATTTAATGACACATACACATTTAAAAATGAAAATGAATAATCTATTAATATTATACATCATCCACATTAACATGCAGCAGAATGTGAACAGTTTCAATATAACAATGAAAATAAAAAAATATGTCTAAAATTAGTTAACAATGAATTGCTTTTAATTGTAACAGTAAATATTTTTCTAGATTGTTTTAAACAGTAAATTTACAACAGCATCAATTTTCCATTATTAATCCAACATTGATGTAGGGAAACAAGATCGCTTCCACAAAGATTAATTCATTCATGATATTTCCGTCAAACTGCTAACAAGCGCCTTTTAAAACTTTGATCAAACGAGATTATACGATTGATTAAAGCGATTTTTTGTTGTAGAGGAATTTTCCGCTGCAATTTATAAACAAACAGTACTTTTCAGTGCTACTTACGACATTTTCATAAACGTCTTATCTACCTTTCAAGATGTTCAACTGGATTAGGAAACAAATGTAAGTGTGTTAAGGACTTAAATAATTCAATAGTTGAATATATTTTATCTATAGGTCGTCACAGAATCGATTATGTACTAATCACAGCACCCGATTCTTTGCGAGAACCAACCCGAAAATGTTTGATCCATTAAAATTTTTTTTAATAAGAGAATCGAGTTCTATGATTAGAATGCGATCGATTTCCACCATCCTGTAGACATATTACTTCCTTAAACTGTCAGTTTTAACTTTTGCTGTAGCTTATCTGAAAATATAATCATTATAACCTTCTATTTCAGAAAAAAGTTTCGAGAAAAGAGAATAAAAAAGAAGGAAGCCAAGAAGGAGGCTAAGAGACAGAAAAGAGGAGAAAATCTACGCATCGAGCATCATATAAAGGATCAGATCAAAGGATCATCCGATGCCGAAAAACCCCGCAAGACTCACAGTTTTGAAACAGAAAACGTCGTCTTGCTGACTCGCAGTACATCTGTCGGTCACGCAAAAGGAGGCGACGAGAAGAACCTTATTTTCGATCGAATGAGTTGCGGGCTTTTCAACTTTGAACGAAATGACATTTTCGTATCAAACAACTCAGACTTGGGATGCCTCATATTTTACGATACCTTGATTGGATTAGAAGTTAAAACAGATCAAGATTTATACAAGGCATGGGAATATACCGCTTTCCTAGGAATGAAGGACCAAATTCAACGCGGCTTCAGCACACCAAACCTCCATGAATAGGAATCAACAAAATGTACAAAAAGATATTTCACCCAAACTGTTTTCAAAACTTTCTGACGAAATCTTTAGAAGCCGATTTTTGAACCTTTGATTAAACTGAGAGTACATGTTATACTATACAGTTATCACATATTTGGATTTTTGTATTTCAAAAATATTAAAAACACAATTCAAGAAATTTCATATTTTGAAAAGCAATAAAATTTCTTAATTTCCCTCCATTTTGTGTGCGTTTATTTTTGTGTCATATATTTAAGACATATTTGATCATGGGTATCTAATTTGTTGTCATCTACCTTTTACTGTTGATGGTAAAAAAAAAAAGTTATTTCTGATTTCAAACAGAACAAAATATATCATACAAAAGTCCGTAAGAAAAGTAAGCAAAAACAATACACAAAATGGACGAAAAAAGGGTAATAAAAGAAGAGCAATAGGGGAAATATTTCCTATTAATAGGCCTGTCCTCAATCTTGTCAGACCGAACGCCTGGGGCCAGACAATACTCATTTACAGGTGGTGAAAATCCTATTGGGTGGTCCGGTTAGATAAGAGAAACGTTTTTCGAATTTCAATTTGCAATAGGGGGAAAAGTTGACTTTTACCTTCAAACATAAGCCTATATTTTAAAAAGAATTTTTACTCAACATCTTGAGACCTCTATACCACGTTATATTTTAATACTTTAGCTGAAATACTGTTGATAAAAAAGTTACGAGATCAATATTACACAGTTTTAAAAAAAAACCTTAAACATTGACATACTTGTATAAATAATTAGGAGAATGTAACAAAAATATTTTTGGTATCGATACAGTATTTATGCTTCAACGACGCAGAAAAAATTGTGAACTGTTGCAGTTTTTGCAATGTGATAAAGATTAAAAATAAATATACAAAAGTTAAATATTTTAAAAACTACATTATTCAAACTTCGGTAAGCCCCCGAAGGTAAAGTGCCGAGGACAAAACCACGTAATTTTGAACCACGGTCAAATGACGAGGCAAGACATGAGCCTTACTCTCTAAAATTCCACACAATGCCAACGTGAGGACATTTGAGGCCATGACAGATTTAACGTGCAAAAGCCCCTTTGTTCACGACGGTCTTTGGTTGGATTTCAACTCGTTACAGTACTTAAGTCCGTTACACTTCCAACTGGGCTACCTCGGCACTACCAAAATAAAGAGTACTGAATATAAAATACGATGCGTATTTATCAAGCAAGTTTATGATATTTTTAGAACAACGTTTTATGTGATTTTGTTTTGATTTCCTCTAAGCCACAACAAGTTACTGGTTCAACGACAGATATTTATGCCCTTTATCACAAATTTTATACATCTCGATTACCTGTGTGACTAGGGTTACAATTAAATTGAAAAGTTTGTAGCTGAGGAATTTATATAAGACTCGAGTTCTTCATTTGAAACTTTTGTTAAAATAGGAGTGGACTACTCAATAAGTTTTGCCAATCAACCAGTTTGGTAAAATCAATGGCATCGAAATGCATTTTTGGAATTGAAAAATTCTTTTGCTTTAGTCATTTATCTCTAGCAACTTTATTTAGTTTTAGTTCTCAAATATGGAGGCGTTCATCACAGATAATTTTTAGGAGCATATTCTCTGAGTGAAGGAAGTATGCATGTTACTTAATCACTGTGAGAATAACAGCTTTTAGTTCGTAACTTAAATAACGAGGATGCTTGTATCGTTTTGTAAACATTCAAATTTTTTTCTTTTGAGGAAGAATGTACTTCATTGCATACCCCATTGGTTCAGACTCCTAAACTAAATTTTGAAATAATTTGAGAGTTCAGTGACGGATTCTTTCACATGTAATATCTTTGGATGCGATTTACTGATGCCAGTCATAGAGCCTGTGATAATTCAGCACGTTGCCAAATATCCAAAGTAATAATATAAATTCAAAGTATGTTGCTCAGACGATGTAGATTTGCAAATGTTATGCAAATATCGTTGCGTGACACGCATACCAAAAAGCAGAGAGGGAAATGAGGGCAAGACGAATTGCAGGACATGTAACTAGTGTAGGTAGTAAATTAACGTCGCACTGGAGCAACACGCGACAATTGGCGACAGTCCAGGATCAATCTCGCAGGGAAAGATACTGGACCATCGCAAGGACAAAACCTCATAATTTTGAGCGGTCAGATGACGAGAACACCTGAGCTGGCACTCCACTCTCCAAACTTCCACGCCAACATGGACATTTGAGGCCACGACTAATATAACGTGCAGCAATCCCGTGTACACGAGTCTGGCTGGAACAAATTTCGAACTCGCAACTCTCCGATTGTTAATTTGCTACTCTTTCAAACAGACTACTGAAGTCCCCTAACACCACAAACGAGGAGGTCAAAAAGCTGAGGGGTAAATGAGGGTAAAACGAAAGGAAGAAGGGATCACTTGGGTACCTGGTGGCATCTACCCCATGGGGCTGCATAGAGTGTGGTCAATTCGTGCGATCCCGCATGTTCAAGAGAACACCACGTGCCTCCAATCAAAAACAAAACACCTTTGCCTGGTTCTTTCCAATAAATTGATACCTTTTTTGATGACAGAGCATTCAGAGTACTTTTTTTATCACTGTAGTATGTAAGTTGCATGTTTTTCGTTGTTTGACTTACTTTTTTCATATGTTATTAGTGACTGTCGTGGCTTATCGGGTATGCCCATTGCGCTAGTAATCTTCGTTTTGAAGGCGGCACATGTTCGATACTTGGAGGTGCGTTATGTATATCCTTCTTCTGTGTCAGGATCGCAGTAAACCGTTTGGAAGAGTAAGGGATTAGCAACTAGAGTGTTGCGAGATCGAAAGCAACTATAGTCCATTGAGTACTAGGGATTCGACATCTATGTCGATGTTTTCAAAACATCAATGTTTTTAAAAAACATCGATGTATGCGAATTTTGATGTTTTTAAAAAACATCGATGTATTGGAGTCTATGTTTATACTTGTCGAGGTTTTTACGTTGTCGATGTTTTATTTTTAAATGAAAAAAGTACCGTTATAAAATTTTAAAAAATAAACAAGTAGCATAATTTTTATAATCAGCAAATTGAACATGCTTTTAGACCAAAATGGCCAAGGCTGAAGGGTCTGAAAAGTAGGGATTCGACATCGATGTCGATGTTTTCAAAACATTGATGCATTGGAGCCGATGTCGCATCACTAGTTGCTAAACCAGTTTTAAGAAATGGGAAAAAAAGTTTAAATACACTAAATTTTAAAAACCTCGATGGTTTGGAGGCGATGTATTATCAACATCAATGTTTTAATTTTGAACATCGAAGTTTCAATACATCGATGTTTTGCTGTCGATGTAGCATCAATAGTTGCTAAACTAGTTTTAAGAAATGTAGGGAAAAACTTTAAATACACTGAATTTTGAAAACATCGATGTTTTGCTGTCGATGTAGCATAACTAGTTGCTAAACCAGTTTTAAGAAATGGGGAAAAAGAGTTTAAATACACTGAATTTTCAAAAAAGATTTAAAAGATGTTTTTAAACATCGATGTTTTGGGGGCGATGTATTATCAACATCTATGTTTTAATTTTGAACATCGATGTTTCAAAATATCGATGTTTCGCTGTCAATGTCGCATCACTATTGATTAACCTGGTCTGCGTTGAATCTCTAGTGGACTCAAATGTCCTCACGTTGGCGTGGTGTGGAGGTTTTCAGAGTGGGGTGCCAGCTCAGGAGTTGCCTCTCAATCTGACCGTGGTTCAAAATTACGCGGTGTTGTCCTCGGAACTTTCACTTGGGGACTGTTCCTGGACCATCGGCAAAAGCCCGTCGGGTGGCTCCAGTGTTTCTTTGATTAAAATACCCACCTGTTTTGCGTCACTGACACTTTCATTGTGTGTGTTTGTCCATTACTTGATATTGCATGTTTTGTGAGGGGGCTCGGTGTGATCAAACACGTGATCATTGCACCTTAAAACCCCAACCAAGTGAAACTAAAATCACAAAGTAAAACAAAATTCACGGCGAGTCGAAATAAATGAAAGTTTATTAAGATTTTATATTCTCGGTTTGATATGCGAACAGCATTTGGATGTGTGTTAACACTACATACAATTAAATCCTCAACAGAATGCATACTTCTTAAGTTTGGTGTAAATGAGGGCTTTAGTGCATCGGCACACACCACGCTCGTTGATGTTGTTGCAGTCGCACCTGTCCTCCTTGGAACAACAACTGCAGTCGTCTCCTTCAGTGCACTTCTCCTTTCTATCTGCACACCTGAAGAGACATGGAGGTACTGATTAGAATTCAAGCAAATAGATACAAAAATAGCGAGATCCTCTTTATGTTTGTTGCGTTGAGGTATCTCTCGCCAATAGCAAAACTGACCAGATTTTGATGGTTCAGATACCTCGTCAATAGCTAAACTGACCAGATTTTGATGATCCAGATATCTCGTCAATCATAAAACCGACCAGATTATGATTGTACAGATATCTCGTCATTAGCAGAACCGACCAGATTTGGATGGTTCAGATATTTTGTCATTAGCAAAACTGACCAGATTTTGATGGGCCAGATATCTCGTCAATCATAAAACTGACCAGATTTTGATAATACAGATATCTCGTCAATAGCAAAACTGGCCAGATTTTAATGGTCCAGATTAAATATCTGGATTGATTAAATTGATTAGATTGATTAAATATCTGGACTGACCAGATTTTTATGGTCCAGATTAAATATCTGGATTGATTAAATTGATTAGATTGATTAAATATCTGGACTGACCAGATTTTTATGGTCCAGATATCTTGTCAATAGCAAAAATGACCAGATTTATGATGGGACATATCTCTCGTCAGTAGCTAAACCGACCAGATTATGATGGTACATATATCTCGTCATTAGCAGAACCGACCAGATTTAGATGGCTCAGATATTTTGTCATTAGCAAAACTGACCAGAATTTGATGGGCCAGATATCTCGTCGAAGAAGAAATCTGACCAGATCTTGATCTTATACTAAAAAATTCGGCAACATATTGCCGATGAGATATCATGTCCTTTACAAAATTGGTGGAATGTTAATGGACAATGTATCTCGTATCTAGCAAAACTAACCAGTTATTGACCTTGTAATCATCAATTAGTTGGAAATATATTGATGGCAAGATATCGTCATAAAGAAAATTGGACGGATCTTGATGGACGAGATAACTCGTCTCTAGCAAAATTGACCGCTACTTTATGGACGATGTATCTTGTCATAAGAAAAATATCTACCAGATCTTGATCTCGTCACCTAAAAAAATCGGCAGTTTTTTGAGGACAAGATATCTCGTCATAAGTAAAATTGGCCTGATATCAATGCACGAGATATCTCGTCGAAACCACTTGCAGCGTTAACACCAGTAAAATAGATATTTTAATGAAATTAAATTTTAAATTAATTTCAATTAGTCGATTATTATTCAATTTTTTTAATTTACTGTAAATAAAAAATATTAGGGCCTATAACTGTTATATACCTTAATATTTGTTATTAACAGTTTGTAAAAAACGGTTTGTTAATTTTCTCCCCCGTAAGTCGACTTCTTTTCTCATTAACTCTCACACCAGTTAGGGAAAAAAACTTTCTGATGGGACATATGTCTCGCCATCACTGACAAATACTTAGTTATACAGTAATTCTTAAAAAAAAGTTTTACTATGGTTATGTTTCATTCATAAATAAAACATCGACAGTGTAAAAACACCGATGTTAAACAAACATAATAATCCAATAAATCGATGTTTGGAAAACATCGACATCGATGTCGCATCCCTATTAGAGAGACCGTTAACAGCAGAGCCAGAAGCAGCGGATGAGGTTTGTTCAACGAGTTGGATTGTGAGATGCATACACTACCATACAATAATGGACTATACCAAGATGTGATGGTATAAGGGAAAGAATACATGCTTTAATAAGGGGTGGTACCCCACGTGCTGCAATTACACTAACAACCCTTCTGGGCATAATTTTAACTATGTTTTGATACACAGCTAAGGTATTTGTGTCCATTCCTGCTGCATGACTGTCGCCAGCTCAGCTGTAGATTTCGGACGTGGTTCCCTGGTCCGTAAGCGTCGCTCTAACACTTCCCACAAATGTTCTATGGAGTTTAGGTCGGGACTCTGAGCAGGCCAGGGAAGACGTTTTACATCCATATCTTGATACCACTGCTTGACAGAGTCTGCAACATGACAAGGAGCTCTGTCGTTCTGGAAGCAACATTTGTCCATTCCATAAATTGCCAGAGCGTAGGAAGAACCTGATAGTCCAAAATGTTCGCGTAGGCGCCAGCGCTCAAATTACCAGAAACAACATGCAATGGTCCCAGTCCATACCACGAAAGCACCCCCAAACAAGTACACCACCAGCACCGAACTTGACAGTTAGAACGATGCACTCCGGTAACAGATGTTCGCCTGGCATTCGCTATACCCATGCACGCCCATCCGACTGGAAGAGCGTGTAGCGTGACTCGTCGCTCCATAAAACAGTTTTCCAGTGGTCCACAGTCCAGTTGCAACGTTGCAAACACAAAGTGAGTCTGCCGGCTTTGTTGGATGGGGGTGATGTTTGGTTTGTGTGCGGCAACACATCCGTGGATATTGAGGGCGTGCAGATCTTTCCGCAAATTATTGGGCTGCACCGTAACCCCTGCTGACTGCTGAAACTCATTGTTGATGATTTGGAGTGTTTTTTTGCGATTCTTACGAACCTCACGCTTCAGGACACTCCGATCCCGTTCGGACAGTTTACTGGAGCGACCAACGTTTGCAGTTCGTGTCACAACTCCCGTAGTCTTCCACTTCTTCACGACATCACCAACAGTTGACCGTGGCTGTGATAATTCTACCGCAATTGCGTGAATAGATTTGCCACTTGTGACAACCAACTATAACACCTCTTTCAAAGTCACTAAGTTCCTTTCGTTTCGGCATATTGTCCCAATTTCACACTGAACTAAAGACGTTACCACTTCGAGTATCATATGTAACCATAACATGTCACGTGCAAGCACAGGATTTGCATATAATCCGACATGCAGTCGGATTTTATGCAAATCCGCTGGCGTCCTGTCCATTTTTGTAAGGTAGTGTATTTAGAAGTATGAGAGTAATGATGTTAATGTGATGGTGTAAATACTGCATACTTTTCTTAATGTTCTTGGAATAATAAAAACTTAAATATATTAGCTGTTGGTTGTCATCTCCTTGTGTAAGATTCGTACTGTTGTCAAGCTACCGTTTTGGGGCGACGACACCAAAGTCTGTTGTGTTGCTCCAGTGCGACGTTAACTCAACTACATACTACCTCAGCGTCACGAGATGTTCGACAACAAACAAATAATACATACTGCGAACCCCTCAAAGGGTTAAAGCTATGAAAAAGACGTTTTATAAACTTTTCATATAACTTTATGTGAAATTTTTCATGTTGGAAAAGGCGAATTTCGGTTTTCCTGTTTATCTTCACTTTTTGTGAAATATTCCTAGATCAATTTTTCAAAGTAAACTATTTACAGAGCACTTGCATAATTTAGTATAATGATATTTTGTTTGGAAAATTATTTCTATAAATGAGGATATCACAGCAAGAGTGGCCTAACCCACATAAACCTAAAAATTTTATTATTACCTTTTAATATTATTATTTTTTAATTTGCTGGTTCAAGTTTTCTAAAATTAAAAAAAAAAAAAACTTATTGTTGATCGATTGTAAACAAATTTTTAAAACTTCATATCATATCGCGGATAAATAAAAATTTATAAGACTAAGAAACTCGCGTTTATCTCCATTGGGAATGTTGGTGGGTTAGTCCACTCTTGCTGTGATAGCCTCAAATAATGGTGCAAAAATAATCACTATAATATGGTCTTACGTATCATAATTTCCTAAAAAGAGAATTGAGTAAAAATACTTTCTTACTTTTTAGCCGTTCCTGTGGGAAAAAATAAAGAGAAAATTTAAAATACATCCTTTTTTGAACAAGAGATTTTAAGATTTCTGTCAATCACAGAAATTTTCATAACTTATTTTTGAAATTCATTTTAAGATGTTTAAGAAACACTATCATTAACACAGAAAGTTTTATTTCCTTGAAGCTCGGCCTTTGGCACGCAAAGAGGTGAAATGTCGTTTATTTATTAAAGAGCACCCAATTGGTGAGCCGCCACTTCTATCAAGAATAATCAGTTACATATTTTCAGAAAGTTGCAGATTTTCTTAAAATTTCGCTTTTATGTGTACTAACTTCAGAGTTATAAAGAATATTTATTTCGATGAAATCCATATTCCGAAATGCTATTAGTCCAAATTCATCATTCTTGTGATAGTAAGTCAGTCAAATTTGAAATAAATTTTGCTATTTAGAATCTATGTTCGGAAATTCAACTAGCTCAAATATATTATTCTTGTGATTGTAAATAACATTTTGCTATAAAGTATTCTAATTAAAATTTATATTCAGAAATACTCTCGCTCAAATGCATCATTCTTGTGATTGTAAGTCTGTCAAATTTTGCAATAAATTTTGCTAGTTAAAATCTATGTTCTGAAATAGTACTAGTTCAAATACCTCAATTCATGTGATTGTAAGTCAGTAAAATGTGTGTGTGTTTCCATAATTTTCTATTCACAATTTATATCCCGAATTACTACTAACCTATGAGATTATAGGTAAGTCACTTTTGTTTATTCTTTCGTTACAAGTTAAATGGCGAGTTAAAAGTTGTGTCACTTTTAAAGAAGATGGAAGAAATGAATTACCACCTTGAGCATCCACAACGTAGGCTACGATAGCAAGGAAGGTGAATACGATCAGTAAGGTCCTCATTTTGCAATCTTTCTGTAATGAGAGAAAAAAAAATATCAATAGTCTTAACAAAATAGCCATAAAATAGAACTTACATGTATAGAAGAATATGAATGACGTAATTGTAAATGTTCAGCAATAATCATATTTAACGATTGATTTAGTTACTAAATATACGCTCACAACTGGCAGAAGTCTTACTCATTCCATTACAAAGTTCAGAGGCACATTTCTTTCATTTTGGGGCTGTACTTGAACAAATGGAGGCATCTATTGCGCAAAGCACCATTCGTAGTTCTTCCACGAGCGCAGGAATATATTCTTGATGTAAAATTTTGGAGCCCGGGTATTCCTTGAAAAGTAGCCAAGCATTGAGTGCAGCAATGTCAAGGACGTTATAAAAAACATGAAGAGGCCACCTACGAGTTCCACATCTTGTAGTATATTTCCTTAGCATATGATCTACTCCATTTATGCCACATTTAGTATGATTAAGTGACAGTGTTCGGTTTCTTTGCGCTGTTTGCAAGCACATTCGTGAGCATGGTGCTAAGAATAGTGACATTCTTTTGATACACACAGATCTCTCTATATATAAATAGATAGATATGTGTGAATTATATATATATATATATATATATATATATATATATATATATATATATATATATATATATATATATATATATGTAGTATTGGCTCGGTGGGGTATGATTAAATAGTCGGAACAACACGATTAAACTTTGTTAAATTTTACTTCTAAATGATTGTGAATTATATACAATGAAATATATCAAACATAATTTCTGGATGAGGTCATGGACATGATTCCTCGCGAGAAGCGATTTCCGATTCTACATATATATATATATATATATATATATATATATATATATATATATATATATATATATATATACTGATATCTGATATCTGAATCTAACGGCTTCAGGAGTGTAAGGACCTCCTGTCTACTCAATCCGCTTGACATTTTTTATACGGGAAAATGTTTACACACTGATCGAAATAAAAAACTCCGAGAACACAACTGTGGGAAGTGGCGTCGAGTTTCGTTCTCGATAGGAGCTGTAGCAGGACTGTTTTCTATCTAAAAGTTATGTAGCACACCAGCTCTGCTAGGATTGGATTGGATATGGTTTTGTGGCATTGAGTCCTCTTGGGACATATTATGCCAAACTCAAGATAAAAAGTCTAGTATATATAGTCTAAAAATGGAATGCGTGATGTCATAATAAAATGAATACTATATAAAATTATATGTGATATATGAACCCAATGTCATGTAAAAAGCTAAAAATATTTGGATGAGGATTCTCTCCAACCATGTCTTCTAAAGTCAAGGTATATGAATTAAAATGTTTAAATCGTTGACTATTAAAATAAGAACATTCTATTAAAACGTGCTTCACTGTTAGTGGGCAAAAGCAGTCCAGCGCTGCTAGGATACGAGCGCATTTCAGAGGACAGTCAGAGTGCTTAGAGCGAACCCACTAACTTCGCGATAGTCATCGCAATCAAACTAAATTTTGCGGTACGAGCTTCCAAATGCGCAGAAAACAAAAATGAGGCATTGGGAATTCGAAAACAGACATTCACTTCAGTCATCGGTCATTTTTCTTATGAGGGTCAAAATGACCCCTGTTGGCTGTTCTAGGTATTTCTTAGATTATTTAATTTAATAATTAACATAGAAATATGAAAAATTGTCACAGTACACTTGGAAGCCTTTTAAGAAAAGCCAAAAAATAGAAGCTTCTATGATCAACTATATGGTGAAATAAAGCATGGGAAATTGGAAAAAATAGTCAAATGACCCCAACGGCGCTTCTAGTGATAAAAGGACGAGTAACGCTGGTAAATAAATTTCAAATAAGTAAGGTAACGTCAACAGTCTTAAGTTTTAATGACGAGTAGCCATATGCCCCAAATCAAAGTGTTTTGTAAACACATGGACAAAGATTTCCATTCAAAATGATTAAAAACAGTTACACTTATATTTGTTTTTTATATTTTAAGTTATATTGCTTGGTGTTATTGAAAGCTGTATTAAATTGACAAGAGTATGTAGTTGCAACTGTATGACATTAGTAAAACAAATTTTAAATAAAACGCTCTTCGTGGTTCTTTGAATTGATGTTATTCTAATGGAACTTAGCTACCTCTGAAATATTCGTTGAAAACTGTGATTTTATTTTCTAAAGATTGAAATCAACCTTTCTTTTAGTTGGAAAATTGTAATCAACTTCTTTGTATTGAAGGCATTTGATTTTCAAAGACGCTCATCAATCTCATAAGTAGTTTGATGAAATTTTCAAGAAAAAAGTATTTGTTTCAAAAGAAATTAATCAAGAATATTACATCAAGTTAGTTTGCCATCACCTCATACCTATAGTAAAATTCGGAAATATTACATCTCCATATGCTAGAGTACCACAGGTAAAAATATAGTTGGTAGGTAGGTAGTTGAATTAACGTCACACAGGAGCAACACAACAGGCTATGGTCCAGGATCAATCCCGGTATAATAGGCTAGATCTGTAAACGCCTCGTAAATTTGAACCACGGTCATATAACGAGGTGAACAACTGAGCTAAATATAGATAGGCAGGTAGATATTTTAATTAACGTCACACTGGGGGAACAATACGGTCTATTGGCGACGGTCCGGGATCAAATAAATATTGATAGGAACTCAGTGTAAGATTGTTCACCGTAAACTCGTTCTTTTTTTATTGGAAATGAGCTTAAGATGCATCCATTAGTATTACAAAACTCAAAATTAATTTCTATAGTATCAGTTTAGAATCACCTTTTGTATTTTTCTATGGTGCTCGGATGATGTATGGATTATTTAGATGAATATAGTATGGATACGTATTTGCGTCTGAAGTAAATTGTGGAAATTTTAGATATGGTGGAAAATGGTATATTGGTAATTGGTAGTTGGTAATGGTAATTTTTAGTTAACGTCGTAACACAACGAAAATGGTACATAAGAAAACATATTCCATCAATTTAAATAATGTCTAGATATTTCTTTGAAAGAAGAGGGATTGTTTTGATCAATTTTTTAATCAATATTTAAATAATA
This sequence comes from Metellina segmentata, assembly GCA_947359465.1. Taxonomy (NCBI): domain Eukaryota; kingdom Metazoa; phylum Arthropoda; class Arachnida; order Araneae; family Tetragnathidae; genus Metellina; species Metellina segmentata. The sequence goes on along the minus strand of OX375881.1, from coordinate 24,386,664 downwards.
CAAACCCTTTTAACGACTGTTAATTCTGTATGCAAATTTTAAAAATAATTTTTTATCCCTAGAATTTTTTTTTTATTGTTAATAGTTTTCATATGCAATATATACAGATCCTATTTTATAGAAATTTATAATAATTTTTCATGACTACATGGAATTTTATTTATTTCAAACAAAAGCGATAAAAATTAACATTCTTTTCACTAGAAAACGTAAATTTGTAACGACGTTATATTAACTGAAAAGGTGATACATTAGAATTAAATAACGTATGCATAGCACTAAGAAAAAAAAACACCATTTCGACTTCGAGAAGAAAATTTTTAGAAAGCAGGCTAGTTCCATGCGTGACTCACACTACAAGTGAGCTAAACTTGAATCTTAAAGCTACCATAAAAAAAAATATTATTACAATAAAATGAGATTTGCAACTTGTTTTACTTTTGTAAAGGTTTAATTTATACATATTAGCTACTAAATTTCATTTATCTTACTGGGTATTCTCTGTACATGGGGAAAACTGAGCTGTGATCCACACTACATGAAAGGGAAGTGATACTTTGATTAAGTACAAAAACTCTTGTTTCTTCCTCTGTTGATTATCAAAAAATTTTGTTTTAAAATTAATGTTAATTCCAATAATTGTACTTTAATAGCAGATTATTACTAGATTAATTAAATATATAATTAATTTATAACATGACATTTTGTTTGTGACTCACACTACATGGAAAATGTGACCCACACTACACTTCACAAAAACATTTTTACTGACAGTTGAAACACTAAGAAAACATACATTTGAATCATTTTTCTTAATCTTGCATATTAAAATATAGAAAACATATTATCCCATGTTTAAGTCATTGAACTTAATATTTAAAAATGTATAGTGCATTCGTTTATCAAATGCTGGTTCAGGGAGTCTATTTACTGAATGATCACTAAAATCAATTTCAGATATGTCCTCTCTTTTAGGCCAAGAAAATTTTAAAGTGTCCTTATCAAAGCGCAAAAATTTAATTGTGAGTGTGATAGATATGAACACACTTTCTTCCATGTGGATATAAACTCTACTTTTGATTCCAGGTATTGCCAAATTCTAAAACATAAACTTTGTGCTCACTTTTGAATACAGAATTTTAACCTATATATTAAGTACATAATTTTTTAGAAAAAATGAACGGAAATCTAACTTCAAAATTCTATGTTATGGTGTACTTTGGCATGGAATTAGCCAGCAGAGAAATCATGATTTGTTAACATATGGAATGGAAAAAGAATGTACTTACCAATGAATATGTTCGTATTTTGTGTCTTTTTCTGTTCCTTTATATACCTTGAAAATTTTCATTTGTATTGAGGTACATTTAACACAAATCATAAACTGTCATTTGTAAAGCAATATCCTTCAGGCACCTGTTTACAAAGTTAACATTTCAATTGGTTTTAAACGCTAAAGAGAACATAAACTTTTTCGACCAACTTTTACTTACATAAAATGAACGTAACATCAGAATAAGTTGCTTTTGTTGTTAAAGTGTTACTTAATAAGAGTTCAAATTCACAATCAAATACTGTCTCTGCCTACTGTAGTGTAATTAAAAAACGAAGAGTCATTGATCTTTAGTGCGAGTCATGTTATACTATCAGATATATAAATCTGTTTACAAAAATGTATTGCATAAGATAATTTTTCTGTAAAAGTGTATAAATCTTCAGATATCCTAAGACACTATGGGGAGGTGTAAAACTACGTATCCTAAATACTGTGTAGAATATGTAGCTAGGTGTAAAACTACGTATCCTAAATACTGTGTAGAATATGTAGTTAGCTGTAAAACTATGTATCCTAAATACTGTGTAGAATATGTAGTTAGGCGTAAAACTACGTATCCTAAATACTGTGTAGAAGATGTAGATAGGCGTAAAACTACGTATCCTAAATAATGTGTGGAATATCTAGTTAGGTGTAAAACTAATTATCCTAAATACTGTGTAGAATATGTAGTTAGATGTAAAACTACGTATCCTAAATACTGTGTAGAATATGTAGTTAGGTGTAAAACTACGTATCCTAAATACTGTGTAGCATATGTAGTTAGGTGTAAAACTACGTATCCTAAATACTGTGTAGAATATGTAGTTAAGTGTAAAACTACATTTCCTAATACACTGGGTTCGTGGTGGCTATACCCACTGTGCTCGCAAAGGCGCGAGCAGGTTCGTTTGTCTCTAGATGTATTTCTCTCTTCTGTATCAGAAGAAACTTCCCTGTGTGCAAGTTCATTTAATTGATCGTCCTCTGACCGTGGTTCAAAATTACGTGGTGTTGTCCTCGGATCTTACCATTCGGGTTTGATCCCTGGCAGTCGCCTGTAGCCCATTGTGTTGCTCCAATACAATATTAATTCATTATCATTGCCACGTATTTTACATTAATTCTACGTTTACAATTACCTAGATACTCAGCTCTCAAGTCATATCACGTGCCTTATTTATAAGGAAGAAAATATGATTGCTTGAAGTAGCAAATATTACCGAAGAATTAGCTCCGGTGTCATGAATTATGCACAAATAGTTTATACTCGAGTTTCTAGGTCAATGCAGCTATTTTGAGCTCGCTGCGTCTGTTCACAGAAGTAGCAATCAGAGTGAAATGGAAACGGAAAAAAGTAACCTATTTAACACGGCCAAAGAAACGGAAGTTAATAAGACGGTTAATTTTATTTCATACTAGCTGAATAATCCGACATTGCTCGGGTTTAAAATATCACCGTGGCAGCTAAAATGTTGTTGTTGTTGTCTCTTATGCATACACTGGCAGATCAGAGGGGTGCCAGGCCCGTCGAAGACGGCAAGAGGCGAGGGGGGGGTGCGCCTTCCATGTTATTGAGCCCCATGGGGAGGAAGTCCGACTTTGCTCGACATACATGACACATCCGTTTTACAGGAAGGTCCCTTTCATACATCCATTCACTCACACATATCGTCATTTAGATCCCAATCAGAGGCCGATAACCCCCTGATCAGGTACCCCCAGAGGTATTGATTTGGTATGGGAACATGGGGGACATTGTGACCGCGACCTATTTAACGTGCCCCAGTCACTATTAGTGAACACGGCGGTCTTTCGCCAGGTCGAAGCGCCGATCTCGCAATCATCAGATTTGTAGCCTTCGCCGAGGACAGAACCCACAACCTTCTGGTGCGAGCCCGTCGCTCTACTGACTGAGCTACCGCGGCTCTGTTTCTTATGCCTACACTGGCAGACCGGAGGAGTGCCAGGCCCGTCGAAGTCGGCAAGAGGCGAGGGGGGTGCGCCTTCCATGTTATTGAGCCCCATGGGGAGCAAGTCCGACTTTGCTCTACATACATGACACATCCGTTTTACAGGAAGCTAAAATGTGACCACGTCTACTAAAATATGACCGCGATATTTGTCTGTCAAATATACAAACCTTCTAGTACGTATTTCCTACCGCGACCGCTAAAATATGACCGCGACATTTCCTTGTGTTAACTCAAATTCACAAACCCTGTAGAACGTGTTTCGTTGTCCATATCCATCTATTGCAGGAAAACAGACTTTAGATTTTAAAATTAGGGCTTCGTGAGGCACTTTTAGGACTACCTGTGTGCCGATTTTCATGGCTACAGATTGGTTTGAAGACAGGAAAAAAACAGCCAATTTATAGTTATTTAACGTGAAATTTTCTGCAGATTTCAAATCCGTTGAAATTTTTGCTCTATCTCTAATGGTCTAGGAGATAGAAAAAAAGAACTACATCACTCTAGTTAAAATTTTATTTATTTTTTCGTCGGCTGAAATCATTCCTCCAAAAAATCAAACAGAAATGGAAAATATAAATTTAGAATCTGTCATCTCTTTATGGTGTTGCCATTCGAAACAAAAACAATAATAATTTTAAATGCCATTAAATTAATTTTAAAATGTTCTAGATTGAATTTTTAAATTCGAGCGCAATAGAAAAATTGCAATCTACTTGTGTGCCAAATCCCATTATTGTAAGTGCTATAGATTCGTCGGAACAGCTACACTCTACGTTTATGAGCAATGGTAACTGCCTTGGCGATTTTTTTGGTGAACTTTTAAAGTAGCCAAGGAAATAATTATTTCTTAACTATTTTTCTGTCACAAATTTTTTTGTTTTTACTACACACTTAAACACATTTCAGAACGTTTTAAAAAGTTTATTTTTAAAAAACTTTCACAAAAAGTAGTAAGCTTGAGCATATATCAAAACACATTTGTGAACCAGCAGAGAAACTGAGATACGAATGTTGGGTAAGATTACCATGAAACTTATCAATTACACTAAATACAGTGGGCATGTTGAAAAAGAAAAAGATTTCCAAAAGAAAAAAGCAAGAAATAATACAACCTGATACCATCAGAATTCTTTCGTAAAAAATAATGAAAACGAAAATGGTCACAAAAAAAAAAAAAAAAAACTCTTAACCCATTTGTGAAAACTATTATAGCAAAATAAAAACTCCACAACTGTCAAAATACAAATAAATGGACCAATGGTATCACAGAAAACGATTTTAAAGGACCAATGCAATCAAAGGATATTGTAAAAACGAAATAATCAATGGGAGGGAAGAACAAATTTCAAACGAATCAATGAAATCAAACGGCTTTTGGAAGAACTTTCTAGAATATTCAAAATGAAAATTGAAATTTTCCGTTTGCCGAGGTTGCCATGAAAACCACAACAACCGTAACGAAAGATGGGTTGTCTTAATTTATCGTAACTCGCTACTAGAAGTGCGCCAAAAAAAATCGCCAAGCCGTTTCCATCACTTATAAGAGTAGAGTGTAGCTGTACCGATTCGTCAGGACAGTACACGCAGACACTTTCTTTTATAATAGTAGAGATTCAAGCAATAACATTTTAAATTTTCAAAATGACATTACTGTTCTTGAAACTTCTTTCATATAATTTTACATAATTATTTTATTAAATGCGGTGACGTATGTGTACCGGGTACTAGTAGTTGCCTTCGTGGGGTGTGTTCTGCTTCTAAATGCAGAACGCACCTCTGATTAAAGTAGAAGCTGCTATCTGAGGGAAATTCTGGAGGATTACACTTTGCACCAATAGGTTTTGCACCACACCAAGAGGTTGGCCAATACAAGGCAGCTTTAGACTGGAAGACAAACGACCAGGAAAGGTAGACTTGGAAAATAGAAACCAACAGTTACATTAACATATTGCACTCTATAACAAAAGAAATCGACGCATCAAGGAGTTGTCCGATTGCGATAAAAATTGGTGGTTATGAAGAACACACATAGAGAAACAAACGAGTAAAGTTTCAGAACAATTGAATGATTTATTTTAGAGTTTGACCGTTACAAAGGGAGGAAGTCAACAAGTAGTTGGTCCACCTCTGTTCTGGATGAAAGCTGTCACCCGGCGTGGCATAGAGTAAAATATTTCCAGGATCGTGTCCCGCGGAATTTCTAGCCAAATTATCTCCAACTGTCGGGTTAAATGATCAACATTCCGGGATGGTTGCAATCACCTTCCCATAACGTCCTAAATGCGTTCTATGCGAGGGAGATCAGGAGACCTAGTTGGCCAAGGAAGTGTTGGGAAAGCTCGAAGAAAATTCATAGCAACACGTGCCGTGTGCGGCCGGGCATTATCTTGTTGAAAAGTAAATCCGAGGTGTCGAAAAAGGAACGGTAACACAATGTCGTCTACGTACCGATGTGCTGTATGTGTGCCAGAAATGACTACCAAAGGGCTATCAAAAGAGATGGCACCTCAGACCATAACGCCCTGTTGTGGGCATGTGTGGCGTACGATAGTAAGTGCAGGATCCCCACGCTGCCCTGGACGTCTCCAGAAACGTCTACGGATGTCGTCCGGACACAATAGGAAACGGCACTGGTCACTAAAGACTATACGTTCCCAATCAGCGCCGTTCCGAATTGATCAAGCACGGTACATCTCCTGAACCACTCCTTTCTGGTGCATCGATTTTTTTGTTGTTGTAGATTATATTTAAATATGTGCTATTAGCGATTGTGACTATTATAAAATTAAAATAAGGGAATATTTTTTCCATGGGTCCTGCATTAAATATACTTTTAAAAACTCCTCTGGTTCAGACAGCAAATAGATGTGTCACTAAAAGAAGAAAGGACATTTAAATTTAATGTGGTATACACGTGAGTAGAAACGGTGTCATAAAACACACGTATTACACGATTTATGTACATTGTTAGATTTATGGCCTTTATATATATTTGCCATTTATGGTGTATAAAGTCCAGTTCTCATAAAACACTATTTTAGATTTATATATTCCCACCTGTTTAAAATGCTTTAAATCTTACATCTTCTAGATTTATGTCAAAAACCTTTTCCTTTTGGTGAAAAGTATATAAAATGGGTCACGATTAATGTAACTTAAAGTTCCTTAATAGGGCTGGATAAAATTGAAAATTTAAGTACTGTACTACCTAGTGCATTATAATCGGATACTTGTTTTATTTGTTGCTTTTCTTATTGATTTTAGAACGTTATTTATTGTAGTTGCTGTAAACTGATTTTACGAAGAGCTAATACTAAATTTTGAGATGAGTAGATATTGAGAATTTTAGGTTTAAAAAGGTATCGAAAATTAAAATGTTTATGAAAATTAATTTGGGGGAATTTGTCCAAATTTAATATTTTAACAGATTAAAAATTTCTATCAGTTGAATTTTCAAATTTGGCCATATCAAATTTAACAATCCTGTTGATTATCTCGACGAGGTATCTCGGAATTAGAAAAACTAACCAGATCTTGATATCATAGTTATTAAACTATTCTTATGACGAGATTTCTCGTCATTAGCAAAACTAGTCATACCTTTACTGACGAAATATCACATTGAAACCATTTGGAGGGCTAATCATGCGATTATAAATGCATTAATACAGTAGAGTCCGGATTATACGAGTTAATGTGGACCAAGACTAACTCGGATAACCGAAAAACTCGGTTAATGCGAAAATTGTAAATAAATTAAATCGTGTAGGTTTAAATGTTTATTTTAACAAACACAAAAGTTATAGATAAATGCAATGATAATCCACATGCAATTCATATTGTTACGATAGTTAAGTTCTTACTAAAAAAAGTCCTTAATTGTTTTTTGTTTTACGTTACTTTGGCGTTTTTCTTCAGCAATGTTTCGCCATTTTTTTTAAGGATAACAGGATTGCTGGTGTCGCTTTTTCTTGTTGTTCTATATATTCAATAGCACATTCAATAGCTTTTAATCCATCTGTATGGGAGATTTTCATATGTTGATTTTCACAGTCACTGTCCTCTCTTTCTCTCATCATCGCCAGATTCATTTTCCTTATTGACGATAATTTTATCTGGGATATCTTACTGTTCGTCAACCTTTATCCAGCCACGGATTTCGTTTTCCTGAGTGTCTGTAAGATCAAGTTCAGGATTTTTTTCGGTAGTTTTAATTATGGAAATTGTAGAACCAAAACAAAATCCTAGAAATATTTGATAGCTCGGTTAAAGTGGAAACTCGGATAATCTGGGTTTTACTGCAGTTGAAAGGAGACGAAATAAGTTCCTATACTAAAAAAGGAATTAAGAGCTACGCACATTGAGCTATGTACCCTATTATAGTTAACCTCCCTAAGAGGAGGCCAGAATGCCGCGTGCAATCAAACAACCACCATCTCTTTTTTGGAATGGTTGACGCCTGTTTTTCGGAATGGCTGTAGGAAGTTGAATAAACGTAATAGTGTAGTATCACAGCAGGTTAATGGATATGATTCGGAAACAATCCCGAAAGGTAGGAAGGAAACTCAATTAACGACGCACTGGAGCAACGGCTTATTCAATCCCGAAGAGAAAGAACGGAGGACAACACCATGTAATTTTGAGCCAAGGTCAGATGACGAGGTCAACACGTGATCTGTTACCCAACTCTCGAAATTTCCACATCGCGCCAACGTGAGGGCATTTGAGACCACGGCAGATTTAACGTGCAGGAGCCTCCGCGTATACGGCGGTCATTGGTTGGGCCAAATTTCGAGCTCGCAATAATCTGGTTTCAAATCCTTATCATTGTATATAAACGACAAAAGTACATAAATGGAATGCAAAATTGTGTTAATGTATGGTTCCCTCCCGTTTGCTGACGTCAATAGCCCGTTGTAAAGCTCAAATATGACGTTAATTAAAATACCTACCTACCCTCCCGTTCGTAAACTTTCCAAATGGGAACTATGCCATCGAGATTTATTTGAAACTAGGGGGCTGCCCCCTGCTAGCTAACGCTCGCCAACCCTCGGAGGATTACTCCACAATCCTCATTGGTTCGCTGCGCGAACATATGCTCGCTTCGCTCGCATCAATGAAGACATGTGTCCTAGCAGAAGGGATTGTTTACAAAATATGATATTCCAAAAAAATATTTTTCAAATCTAAATTTTTTTATGTTTTTCAAAAAAGGGTGGAGTGGTCGTTTACGGTAAGAAGACGATTTGTCGCCAAATATGGTAACCTTCACCTTTTGCGGAATTTCTTCACATCTGCCGTTTTTGTTATGGCAACTCTATCTGCTGTTACGGAATTCGGCCGCCATCTTGATTTGGCGACAAAAATTAGTTGGCGACAAACGTCTTACCGTGAACGACCACTCCACCCAGAAAAGATATTTACAGTACCTCTGGAATCCGAATTCAAATGAAAACTTTGAGCAAATTTTGACTCGAAATGTGAGCGTTGATATGGAAATTGAATACACAACATGTTGTTTGTATATACATTTACTCCTGCACTCGAACCACCCACTCATTTTCATTGAGTTTGTCGTCAAAAGTTGTAGTGCAAGCGTCTTGTTGAACTATAATTGTTGGCAGTGAAAAGGACCTTTTTTTAAATGGCCCTGAAAAGATCCTTCGCTTTCTTTGATTTCTATTATTAACTGCAACAGCTCGACTGAAATTCATTTTCTCTGAATAAAATTTCATCCGATGACGCTATAAATTCAATTGAAGCGCGAGGCTTTGTGTTAAACAAACAATCGTACAATGTTGCCAAAAACGCGATAACAAATAACGTCTTTTTTGCGTGCCACGTAAGAGAATTATATATATAGATGATATTGGTGAAAAATAACATACACTAAAACACTGAGGGAGCCATGGTAACCTGATTAGAAGAGTAACGGATTGCAGCCGCAGGGTAGCGAGTTGGAATCAAACCGAAGACCGTCGTGTACAAAGGGGGCTAGGGCAAGTTAAATCTGTCGGGACCTCAAATGTCTACACGTTGGAGTGGTGAGGAAGACTGAAGAGCGGGTTTCCAGCTCAGGAATGAACTTTTCATCACGTCCGGGTCACCATTATAGAATATTTAATCCATATGAATTAATACAACGACTAAAACATTCAAATTATTTATTCGTGAACCGTTCTGACACTTTACATTCCTTGTTGCCTGGTATTGATATGGATGTTCTGTTCTTGTCACAGTTGGTTTTATATTCATTTCGGTGAACCACTACTTCAATTCAGTTCGCAGTTACGTTTTTACATATGAAGTATCACTTCACAGCAGAGACTTCACAGCAGAGATTTCACCACAGAAACTTCATACAGAGACTTCACTACAATGGTTAAAAAATACGAGGTATTGTCCTTGACGTTTTCCTTCAGGATTGATCCTGGACCCTCAGCGACAGTCCGCTGTGTTGCTCCAGTTAGACGTAATTAAAATACACACCTATCTTCCTCCCTTCTGGCCGACCAACCGGTATAGTGGTTAAGGTGTTAGCCTCTAGATCGGAAGGTTCCTGGTTCGAATCCGGGTCCGGGCATGGATGTTTGTAAACGTATGGTGTAGAGGCGGCTGGTGCACCTTAAATCTGTCGGGGCCGAAAGTCCTCACGTTGGGTTGGCGTGGAAGTTTGGAGAGTGGGGTGCCAGCTCAGGTGTTGTTTCGTCATCTGACCGTGGTTCAAAATTACGAAGTGTTGTCCTCGGATCTTTCCCTTAAGGGACTGATCCCGGACCGTCGTCAATAGCCCGTTGTGTTGCTCTAGTACGACGATAACTAAAATTACCATTACCATTACCATATAGGTGGGGGATGAATCTTATTATGGCGCAAGTTTCTTTTGTGAATTCAGTTCAGAATGACAGTTAAACTGCTTATAACACTAAATAACAACATTCATTGTTAAAAAATGGATGTGCATAAATGGAAAACAAAATAACTACCTCATGCAAATAATTGCATGTGGTAATATATACAAGTTATAACGAAACAAGCTAAAGCATATTTTGAACAGGCAATAACGTAAACTTGTTAATATTTATTATAAGACAAATAAGAAAAAGATACTTACGTTTAACTTAAATCCATTTAGCTGAACTAGCTGCAATTCGTATCGTAGAGCGTAAAAGTAGCCCCGCGACAGGACTTCGAGTTGTGACGTCATAGGCTCTGCTGTATTTTGTACAGAGGGTTTATATAGAGTCGGTGTTGACTGTTGTCGCATATAAAAGCATAAATTTGCATTTTGCTTTGATACTCGTGTTTTATGCTAATTATCGGTTTAGTAAGCTACAACAGCGCCATAAATACCACCATCGGCGATTTTTGGAATTAATTTTTTTTCTCACGGAATCCTACTTTTCATGTCATTATTAGTCCCATACTGAGTTTGGTGCCATTTCGGTTGTTAGATCGAGCTACAGGTGGCTCTGAATAGTGTCAGTTTAAAAAAAATCACCCTGTAATATTTGAAAGTAAACATTTTAATTATCCTAACACTAAAAAGATGGCACCAATGAGGAAAGAATACTAACAATCCAGAGAAAGATGCAACATGAAGGTTTACGGACAGACAAAAGGCGACGATCCTTGGTTTTAAATGAGTTTATTCGTTAATTTGTAGGTTGGATAAAGCGTATCTAATTCGTCTTTTCAAGTCGAGTCAAGTTAGCATTGTCGGTTTGTTTTCATGACGTAATGGCCATATTAGGAACAAGCTGCGCCAAATACATGACAAAAATCGCTAAGTAAATCTTTAGTGTGGATTCTTACACACCGTTTATACATCGGTGGCGTTATCGATAGGAACAGGGCGAAATAAATGGCAATCTGCATTCATTGTATGTGGCAACCTTTTTCCTTGGTGAGTCTGAAACTCTTCATATTTGACACTTGAATAGACAATAGTCTATTAGTTAAATGTTAGAAATAACTAACATATGTGCCAGTATTGTTATTCTTTTTCGAATTATTCTGACTGAATTTTGAAATGTTTCAATTTTTATTAGCAGCACAGAACGATGAATCTTGGACTTGGATTGTATGGAAGTAAAGTTTAAATTTACTTAAATATAAACATAATTTAAAAAAAGTTTGAGTACAGCTCCTGTTTTCGTATTTATCTTTACCCTCCAAGTAGCTTAGACGAGATTTCTCGTTCTTCATGATTTGACAAATTTTGCTAGTGACGAGATACCTGATCAACAAGATAGATATTGCCGATTTTTTTATGGTAACGTGACCAAGAACTGATCTGTTTTCTTCTCATGACAAGATGTCTCGTCCATAATAATCTTATAACTTTTGCTAATGACGCGATACCTCATCGAAAAAGCTGACCAACCGGTCTAGTGATTAAATCAAAAGGTTCTTGGTTCGAATCCGGGTCAGTGAATGGATGTTTGTAAACGTATGGTGTAGAGGCGGTTGGAGCACCTTAAATCGGTCGTGGCCAAAGGTCCTCACGTTGGGTTGGTGTGGAAGTTTGGAGAGTGGAGAGCCAGCTCAGATGTCGCCTCGTCATCTGACCATGGTTCAAATATACGTGGTGTTGTCCTCGGATCTTTCCCTTAGGGGATTGATCCCGGACCATCGTCAATAGCATGTTGTGTTGCTCTAGTACGCCGTTGATTCAAAATTACCAAATTACCTCATCGAAAAGGAGGATATTTATATTTATATCCCAAATACGTATATAAAAGAGAAGACCAATCAGTAAATATTTTTCGAATTTTGTTCATATTTTCTATAGAAAGATCATAATTTCAAATATTTTTAAGTAGAATAGCTACAGTTTTACAGCTGAGATAAAATTTTACCTGAAACTGTAAACTGAGGTAGAATAAATTAGTATTAGGCCGTTATTACACTATAAAAGTTCTTTGATAATATCTTTTATAAAACTTTTATTCAAATTTATATTATAAAATACTTTTAAGACAGTAAATGGAACATATCACAATGTATAAAAGATTTATAAAATATTTTATAAAAGTTTTGATAAGTTTGAGTTTTTTTATGTTGTTACCGGTGGTAACTGTGGATCAAGTATTTTTACCAATTGCTGTATGACATTTATCATTTGCATTCATTAAAATGGCTCCGATTTTATAGAAAAAGAGGAAAAAGAAGCGTGGTGGTGTGTGGGTAAGTCAATGGATTGCGGTAATTGAAAGGCGTCCATGGTAACTTGCTTCTGGAGTTGTCTTCGGAAGATCATAGAAGTTATGTGAACTATTCACGGATGGATGAAGGTACTTGTAATTATATGACTCTGAAGGTGGGGCCTTTAATATCACGATGACGCATTTGCGAAATCCTATTTTCTAATCCTATCAAATCCTATTTTCTAGATTATTTCGCTCAAATTCTGCTACTCCAACGTAATTTAGTCTTCATAAGTTTCCTTTATCCTGTCAATCTTTGGGAGTAAAAAAAACTAATTCTAAATCTAGATACAAATTAGGATATTTTCTTGTTATGAATATCATTTAAATGTCAAATTTGAAGAGATAATATCAGATACTTAAAAATTTCCTATGTGACAGCAATTCGCTTATGATGCATGTTTAATATGTATATTTAAAATCTCTGTATATAAAGAGAAACTGCCAGTGTCAAACAGGCAGTTGTATTTCCAATAGCGTATTTAGTACCTGAGCCGTGATTTTCAGGTAGTATTAGTGATTTTATTCATTATTATGTTTGAAGTACACTAGTTGTGTAAAAAATCTTCGAAGCGATTGGATTTGGTATTCAGGGATTAGTGTTACTGAAAGTTTGTGTTGTTAGAGTTCATTTTAGAAATATTTATTTATTTTGAAAAGTAAATGCATAGAGAGGACTGAATTTGAGTAAGAAGGAATAAGAAATTAAAGAGTATAGTTAATTCAAATCCTATTGGATCATTCCTTCACTCACATTTCAATTATTCAAATTTTAAATAACAGAAATAACAACGCACTTAAAGATTGGTTAAATTTTAAAAATCCATTTATAGTTAATCATAATCTCTACTATTATAAAAGGAAGTGTTTTTTTTTTCGTGGCCGCAAAATCCTGTCGATTCTATGACACTTACAGCATTGAGATTTGGCACACAGGTAATTCGAATTTTTAGCAATTTTTGGGTAGCGGCGATTTTAAAATTCAATCTAGAAGATTTTTAAATGAATTTAATAGTTTTATTCTCTACCTGCTTCTTCTAACACGTTTCGTCAGCACGAAAGAAGAAACCCCATAAAATGAGCTTTTTCTCCCCCACGTGTCCTTTTATTTTTATTTTAGCAAGAGATTGTAACGTCACCTGAACTTTCTCTTTCTAAAAAAAAAAAAATAATAAAATAACAGATTCCATATTCTGCCCTTCGCATTAAAAAAAAAATATATTACATTTCCTGTCCTCTTTTCGGCAAATGAGAGCAATAAATAAAAAACATATTGACTGGGAATGATAAGTTTTTTTCGTAAAATCAGAATTGCTAAAGATAGATTCCTAAAAATATGATTTTCTTTGAATAAATAATTTTTAAATGAATTTAATAGCTTTATTCTCCATCGGTTTTTCAACGCGTTATTACCAGAGAGAGAGAATAAACGCCGGAAATGACCACGATAGTCGTTGGCCGTTCTACAGAACGCGGAGGAAATTATTTTTTTCGTTTACGCTTTGATTCTGCCCGAAGAATAATTTATAGTCACAGTTCTTTTTTCTATCTCTTAGACCGTTACAGATAGAGTAAAAATTTCAACGGATTTGAAATCTGTGGAAAATTTCAGTTTAGATTGATACCTAAAAATACGATTTTCTTTAAATAAATAATTTTTAAATTGAATATATCTTCAACGGATTTGAAATTTGCGGAAAATGTTACACCAGATTAATACCTTACATCACAGCGTTGCCCGTGGTGTTGGTTTGCTTCGCAAACCAATACCACGGGCACGGGCAACGCCGGGCTATCCACGCTGTGGCTAATTAATTATATTTTAGAACCTGCTCCACCTAAATATGTAAATATTAGCGTCAACAAGTTACAAAGAATCCTTCACCGACTACCGACAGTTGACCATATCTATATAAATGTTTGTCAATAACTGGCTTAATTACTATCCTGAACATGGAGAAAAAATTGTATTAAGTTATCAAACATGAAAGGTTATATCAAAAAAAATTTCTGTCACCATCACAAGACACTCAACACAAAAAAAAAACCCTTTTAAATTGAATTACAGATTAGTGACATTTTAACCCCTTTTCAAGAGTAATGCGCACTAATTTGTCAACAAGGCGATCTCCCCCTATTGTAATAGTTAGGTAAGAACCAGCATATTCTTAATTTACGAAAAATTCAAACTAACAGATAATTTACAGAATAAGATTCGTCTCATTTATAGACTAGTATCTTAGTTCCCCAAGTTTTCAAACTTGCAGAGCATGTTTGAAATATGATTTGCCCTATTATAAATGATTATTAATTAACAGTTAATGATACGATGATGCTATTATTAATGCTTTAGCAATTTGCATGTTCTTAATTCATGAAATATTCAAACTACCAGAACACTTTCAGAATACGATGCGTCCAACTGTCATTTGCAGATTTTTATTTTCGTAATTCACGAAATATTCGTACTTGCAGAACATATTCAGAATATGATTCGCCCTATTATTACTGATATTATTAATTAACAAATAATGATACGATGATGCTTTTATTAATGCTGTAGAAATTTGCATGTTCGTAATTCACGAAATATTCAAACTAGCAGAACAATGGCACCCCCAATTGGGCCATATATGGCCCGCACGACAACAAGAACAACAACTTTCAGAATACGATTTGTCCTACCGTTATTTACAGATTTTTATTTTCTTAGTTCACGAAATATTCGTACTTGCAGAATATATTCAGAATATGATTCGCCCTATTATTAATTAACAATTAATGATATGATGATGCTATTATTAATTCTTTAGATATTTGCATGTTCTTAATTCACGAAATATTCAAACTAGCAGAATTTTTCAGTATATGGTTCACCCCATTCCTATTTATAGATTTGTAAGTTCGTTATTCACAAACCATTTAAACTAGCAGAATATTTAAAAAATAATCTGAGAACTATAAATGTTTCTTTATACAGGGTGATTCTATGGTCACGGGACAAACTTCGAGGGGTGGTACAACTTACGAAAACATACATTTTTCGTACAGTAATGTATGATCGAAAGTAACGCGTGGAGGCACGGGCACAAAAAATGAGACATGAACAGAAAAACATTGTTTATTTACAACATCGACAACAAAACATCGATGTTCAAAGTTAAAACATCGATGTTGATAATACATCGCCCAAAAAACAATGGATGTTTTTAAACATCAGTGTATTTAAACTTTTATTCCCTATTTCTTAAAATTGGTTTAGTAACCTCAAACATTAATGGTTCGCCCGAGGGGAGAGATTTGATTGGCCATTTGCTGTGTTGATCAATTTATTACGAAGAATTTTCTAACCTTCAGCACAAAGTAAAAAATAATTAATAAAAACAATTACAAATATTTTGTTTTTAAATTGAATAATAAGAAAGAAAATAATATTTAAAACAATTTTACATAGGTACAACTAACTATAATTAGGTAGGTATATAACAAACAACAATTATTTTTAGTTATAATAAATTATTTATCAATTTATGGGGGGTCAACTTATTATTTATCAACTTATTATTTTTTATTTACAGTAGATGTTTATAAAAAAATTGATGCACAAATATTAGAGGCATGGCTATCTTTGTCCAAAGGATTGCAAAAAAAAAAAAAAAATGCACTGCTATTTAAACATCGGTAAATAATCAGTTATCAATTTAATTTTTTTCATGCTGCTAATGAGAACATTTATGTGGTAACTGCAATTGTTAATATCAAATAATTTTGTTTAATAGACCATTTCTACAATGCAATATTTCCTCCATGTGTTTTTAAATAACTGTTGCTGCTTTTATAATGTAAGAGGGATGTTTTAACACAAATAGGGTCTTTTAGTTTCAACGTTTGAATTATGTTTACTACACATTCGATTATTTCTATATAAAATAATTAGTTTATGTGTAAAATAATTTGTTGATAAGCAAATATTGTCTAATCTTTTTTTAATTAGATTATATTTTCTAAATTAATTCCTATACATATTTTCAAATAAATGTATAGTATTGAAGCGAAAAAAGAACTTATTCGATAAACATTTCACAGTTTTCAACGTGGTTCTAATATTTAAATTTATTTCAGTTTTGAAGAATGAATACCATATTTATCTTCTTCTGCTTCATTGCAGCCGTATATTGTGTAGCAGCTTTACCAGGTAACAACAGCTGTGCTTTTTTAATGTACATCTTCGAACACAAGAATAAATATTATAAGCTCTGTATTATAAAATTATAGTTGTACTGCAGTCAGAATAGTAGGTATTATACTTTTTTATTATGACTTGGTAAATTCATTGACTTGATTATAATATTCTATAGAAAATTACTTTTCGGTGTAATCAAATTCATTAGTTTTGTGTCACTTATTCTGATTTATTTAATGCACCTTTTAAAGTAAAGGTAACAATATAACTATTTAGCTATTTTATCATTTTAGTGATTTTACTTTTATTCTGCCTCCTTATTCCAAACATGAAATAAATTTTCTGTAGAAAGTACTTATACGGTTTAATTTTCTTTTCAGTAAAAATAATTATAAAAATCAAATAATTTTTAAAATTTTTCAAAACTATATAGTTTTTTTCCAAATCTTGACGATCTAGTAGTTTTTAGTTATTCTATAACTTTAACATTTTACGACCAAGAGTTTCATTGTTTTCTCTGTGGATGTTTTGTTTCTATCATAATATTCTGGTTTTCGTCGTAGTTTTTATTCTACGTTACTTAGTATCTTAGTAGACAAAGGGCCATGTTCAAATTCACTGATTCTGAGTTACGTACACAAAGGTGGGTTAAGTGCATGTAATGGAGAGTATTTTGAGAAAGACCATAAAATATGGAGGATTATCACAGGAAATTATTTTTAATTAATTTATATATATAATCATTCTTTATACAAATAAAATACAAATACAAATATTGACGATCAGCTATAGGCTCAAGCCCAACAAGGCTGGTCCTCTGTTTCTGAATCCCCCAATTTCCACTGATATACTTTATAGAACAGTCCTCGTTAAAACTATTACATAAGGTGATACCGAACACTGGCTCTTTTTATACCAAGATGCAGAATTAATAGCTTTGTTTAGGCAATGCAGTTTATGGTGCTGCGTTTATGCAATAAAATCTATGATGTTGCATAATTATATTGCGTTTTCTTTTAGTGTTCGTCTGTTGCATGTTCGTTTGGACAATCGGGATTGAGTTCTGTTGCGAACTCGGCATCTGTCCGAGGTTACAAATAACATGGTGTTGATATTTTCCTTCGGATTTGATAACGGACCTTCGCCAATAGCCCAATGTGTTGCTCCATTACGACGTTAATTGAAATACTACCTACCAACTTCTGATTCGCGCTGCTTCGTATTTGAATTAATCCAAATATGAATCATCACAAACAGTGGCCAGTTCGCTCCTTGTTGTGCCGAAGGTCGAAGAGGTCAGTGATGGGTCATTAACACATGTTTTATTAATTTTTTTTCGTCGTGAGGCAACAGAATAAGAAATTACCCGTCCAAACTTTTACATGAGGCCGTAGTGGATAAGTGAGTATGCCCACTGCGCTAGCAACCCCGATTTGTAGGTGGCGAAGTTTCGATTATTGTCAGGTTCGATTCCTCCAGGGATGTATTTCTGTCTTCTGGAACAGGAAAAACCTTCCTTAAGTGTGTATGTAATGTATTTTGTTTGAAGCAAATTGGTCAAATACGGGCTTTGCGTACTAATACCCCAACTAACCGAGACTTAATAGGGATTTCACATCGACAACAAACTATCGATGCTCAATATTAAAACATCGATGTTAATAATAACATCTCCCAAAAACCATCGATGTATTTAAACTTTTCTCCCCCATTTCTTAAAACCTGTTTAGTAACCTCCAACATTAATATGAGCCCGGGGGGGGGGGGGAGTGAGATTTGATTTTTGTCATTTGATGTGCATATCAATTTATAACTAAGATTTTTTTTGCCTGTCAAAACAAAGTAAAAAATAAATTAATACGAACAATTAACAAATCTTTCGTTTTCAAATTGAATACTACAAAAGAAAATAATATTTACAACAATTTGAAATAGGTAGGATAGACCGGTGTTAGTAGCGACATTTTTGATATCTGCCATAAGATTTGAACTGAGTGAAACATTTAGTGTATCATATAATTGGAGTAAATCTTGCGTGATATATTTATAAAACTACTATTAACATTATTAACGTTTTTCACAACATAAGATGAAATATGCGTAACCTCAAAATTTGTCACAACTTGCCCCGCAGCAGGGCTAGTAGTGACATGCTTGGGGCGCATTGTGACATGAAAAGGACACATGCAAATACATTATAACATTTACAAATTATGTCAGAAAAGCAATTAAATGTGTATATTTTAAATCAAGAATGAGAAATTTATTCAGTTAGAATGTTTTTTACACAATAAAAACACATTAATGTTTTTAATAACACTGTAAATCAAATGAAAATAAAATAGTTAAATTATTAACACTTATAAAATCTTAGTCCTTTATAAAGTTACTTATAGAGATACTTAACATTAAAAATAAAGGAAAAAAATTGTGTTAATCAGGAAAGAAATAAAAAGTAGGCCAACATTAATAGGCCTATATCCTCTAGGCCTACCTATATTTTAATCACTCATTGTCATCGTTTGTTTCAGCGTCCGATTTGCAGTTAATACAAATATAATAAAGCTCATTTTTGATACATTTGACATGATCCCATCTTTTACATGTCATGCATTGCACCCAGTATTCTCCGGGTCCAGAAATTTTGTATTGCTTCAAGCAAACTAGACCGAAGCAATTTTCGTTATCTTCAAAGCTATCCGATTCTTGCTTTTTCATTTTTTTCAATAACGTAGGTGTAATTTTTTGTACACTGTTTGGCCTCTCCATATAGTTTCTATTTTGCTTTTTCTTCTTCATTTTGTTTCCTGAGTTCTCTAGATTTTTGTTCTGCTCGAACTTACTCTTTTACAGGTGTGCTTGTTAGAACGGCATATTTCAAACATTTACGAGCAGAGCGCTTGCCCTTTTGAAGTCCTGCTTTAGGGACCGGTCTTATTTCTGTAAGACTTACCGCTGATACATTGCTAATATAAATTCACATAGAATCATCGAATTCAATGAGATTTCTCATTTCTGAAGACGGTCCTGCAATCTCACCATCATTGACTAAATTTATTGCTGGTGCTTGGTTTATTAACAGCTTCCTATTTATCATACTCTTTTCCATTTTCATTCTGGTCTTCTACGCTCTGATATCTGACGTATAAAAGTCGTTCAATTACTGATGAAGTCTTCATCTGTAAAAATTTTCCGATTAAATTCCCAAATTCCACTAAAACGAAATTCTGCTTGAATATGTTTTGGAATGGCAGCACTTGCAAGCGCCATTTTAACAATACCTGGGTGTCGTAAATCGACATATTGCTTCTATAATGCGATTTCAACCATCACATACAGCCTCATTGTAGAATTTTTTGAACGACCCGTATACTGACACATCAAGGGGATATAATCTGTGACTCGTGTGAGGTGGAAATGATAACAAAATCACTCCGTTGTCAGTGGACTAATTTAAAACATCAATATTTCGATGGGAAACATGGTTATCAAGCAACACTAAGACTGTAGAATCTTACGAGCACCTTACATTTTTTTACAAAAAGTTTCATGAAAAGTAAAAAGTCAGGGCCTGTAATCCATCCACTTGGGTTTGATGTTCAGCAACAGTCTTTGGGACCGTCACGAATAAAATGAGCTTTAAAAAACGTACGTGGAAATACAAACGTCGGTGGAATTGAATTTCCCAGAGCGTTGATGCTAAAAACGATAGTTACGTTTCTTCTCCTTTCTGCGGAGGTCATTCCTCCAAAACTTTTTTTTCTCTTTTCTGCAATTATTTTTACAGGTTTTTTCACTATTCCTACTTTTGTCTCATCAATATTCCATATGTCATTTGAATTAAACTTATTAACTTCTAATAGAGAGTTACAGTAATAAGGTATTGAAAAATAGTTCTACATTGTGTTTATTAAAACTTTTATTTCTACTCAAACTTGTTGCTTCAGGAACTCGAAAAGAAATTGTAGGATGTCGTTGCATAAGCTTCGTCAGCCAATTTCTCCAGCACTTTCAGTTTTTTTTGGTAACCAATTTTCAGGAATGTTTACGTTATTTCTAATGGCAAACTCTCATACACTAAATTTCGCAGTTCTGCAGGACTAAATCCATAAAACATATTCGCTGATTGTTTGGCATATTCGCACAACTCCATCTCTTGTTTAGGTGTGAATATACTACGCTTTTTTTTATATCCCATTTTAATATTTCCTTCCGTATTAATACTCTTCTTGTTATTCATATATCTAAGAAGGGGCATTCGATTTACATTGAACAGTTCTTGGGTTTCCTTAAACTACATCTTCTGGAATTAATTTCGATTGCAGTCTTCTCATAATCTACTAAAGTAGCTTTATCTCTTTCAGTACGCCTCTTGCAATTTCGCACCATTTTTTCTGAAATATAAAAACCTACATTAAAAATTATGGTGGGGCAAGTAGTGACACTGCCACAACGTGCCTCCTAGACTTCGTCACAACTAGCCCTGCGTTACACCATTTTGAAATTTATTCATTGTTTTCCGACATGTTGTCATGATTAACAAATGAAATACATAGAATAACAGCTCAAAATATAAGTATTCAAATAATGTTAGGGAACTTTACATACCTCAGTATACCTAGTGGCAATAACGATTCCAACGTAGGTCACAAAATTTACTTTTGCAATAGAAAACCCGACAAATGTTTTTATCTCGAAAATAACGCAACACTATATTTCCAAACATACAAAGCACACTGAGACAATCAACCTGTTCACTCACATGACGCGACAGGTGCTGCAACCTATCGGCTCAGTCAGGAAGCTCGATGGCAGTACTTAACCCACCCTGGCACAACTAACTCCGATCTCCCCTACTACTAACTATAAGTACGTATGTACATAACAATAATTATTGTTAGTTATTATTAATTATTTATCAACTTATGGGGGGAAACATAAGCTTATATTTTATGTCCTGCAAATAAAAAATATTGGAGCTTATAAGTATTATATGCCCCAATAATTGTTACTTACAAGTTATAAAAAAGGTTTGTTAACTTTCTCCACCTTAAGCCGACTTCTCTTTTCACTTACTGTCCCACCAGTCAGGGAAAAAGCTCTTTCTGATGGGACGAATGTCGCCATCAGAAAAAGCTCCATCTGATGGGACGAATGTCTCCATCACTGACTAATACTTAGTTGCACGGTTATCTTAAAAAATTTTTATGATGGTACTTTTTTTTATTAAAAAATAAAACATCGATGTTAAACAAACATCGGCTCCAATAAATCGATGGTAAATAAATCGATTTTTTCTATAAAACATCGACATCAATGTAGCCTCTCTAATCCTCCTGCAGGTTGTCTCAATGAGCTATCTTTTTATTAGCAAAACTGACCAGATCTTGATCTCGTCACCATAAATAAATCACAATATCGATGAGATATCTCACACACTCGTAGGTTGGATCTACGGTCAGATGACGAGGTCAACATCTGAGCTGGCACTTCACTTACCAAACTTCCACACCATGCCAACGTGAAGACATTTGAGGCCACGACAGATTTAAAATGCACCAGAGCACAGGATACACGACGGTATTGGGTTGAACCGAGTATCGAAATCGCAAACCTTTGGAAACCACTTGTAGGATTAATGTAACGCATTGTAAGGCAAGATGCATATTATATATAACAAGGATGGCCATAGCGAGACTCTCATGGAAGTGGTTCGGCTCTTATGCAAATAAAATGTATGTATGAAATATGGTAAACTAAAATTGATCACGGTACAAAAGTAATTATTTTTTATTTCATTTCTTGTTACAAAGCTATTCAAAAACAAAAAATAAATTAAAATCTTATTAAAAAAAAGTTTTTTTGTTCTGATTACATCAAACAATTCTGTAAAGAAAATTTGTGGATGTCTTACGAATTTAGTCCTTCTCAGCAGTTAGCTGCCGAAAGTTTGGTTGATGACTTGATAGGTCAGAGTTCGCACAAGCTCAGTTAAATGCTGATCAGTTAAAACAGACAGATGTTTATTTTTAGTAAATTTAAATGTTTAACTCAAAGACTCGCAACAATACGAAGTGCTGAAAATTGAGACTAGTCGCAGCGCACTCTTTGGTTTTAGGATGTTTTTGTTTCCAAAACTCAATAGTTGAACAACCCTTTTATTTTACCTGTTTCAATCCTTCATGTTCTTGAAGGTTCAGTAGCTCCAACAGCTGACTTAAAAAGGGGGATCTGTGGATAAATATTAAAAAAATTAAACTAATTTTCAGTTTCTTATTGCTTGTTTTGTTATCAAAGATAAATCAATGTCTCTTTTAAATATGCCTTCCTGAAATGTGGCTTGCAAACGTAGTGGCCACCCTTGTTCTATGCATTCTACCTTTATTTGGGAGGTTCAAAATTACGTGGTGATATCCTCGGTTCTTTCCCTCAAGGATTGATCCCGACCAATAGCTCATTGTGTGTTACTCCAGTACTACATTGATTAATTACCATCTACATTTATTGGATAGATATATATTTCCTTTTCTTCTAGGATCTCCACTGCTGGAACCCGAACAGGCTAGGTAAGATTTTGAATTTTCGCAGATTACCGACACTTTGTGCTGAATATGCCCACCGAAAATAGTCAGATAAATCTTTTTGTGGTGATGTTAAAGCGTTTTCGGATATTTTCAGGGCATGCGTCGGAACCAAACAGAAGTGCACCAAAGACGACGACTGCAGCTGCTGCGGCATTTACGACAGATGCAGCTGCAACAATCCCAACGAATACGGAGTCTGCAGGTGTATGAGAGCCGACCTTTTCACTAACTGGAAGAAGCGAGTCATGTGCTAACTTTCCAAGATCCCTCGACGAGGTATCTCGTCATCAAGATATCGCCGATTACTCCATGATGACGAGATGAAGATCAGCTTTCTTGCAGTGACAAGATATCTCGTCCATCAAGATCTGGTCAGTTTTGCTAATGACGAGATACCGCATCGAGACAGTCACAAGGAAAGAGTTTGGAAGCTACCACTCTTGAAATAGAAATTCAACAGAAACACATCCATATAATATTTTCACTGCAACTTGAAATTATTGCCAGAACGTATAAATATGTTAATTCCTTCCCCTTTAATTAAATTTGTTTTATTTTCAACTGACATTCTTACCGTGTTCTTCTTTGAATATTTTATTTGTACTAGGGGGATCCCCCCTCTGCTCGCTTACGCTCGGCAACCATTTGATTACATCGAATTTATTTATGAACCAATTTTAAAAATAATTGTACAGTAAGAATGAGTATATTCAGAGGTATACTGCGATATTTTCAAAATTAAAAACTAATAGTATTGCGATATAGATATGACAGTTTTAGTTTTGTATCGGAAGTTACGATCTGAAAGTTCCAGAAATTGTGTGACCAACTTTTAATTGCATCGACTTTATTTATTAACCAATTTAAAAAAATAATCGTACCATAAGAAAGAGTGTAATGTAATGTATTCAGTGATGTTATCAAATTAAAAAAATAAATAATAGAATTAAGCTGTAGATATGACAGTTTTAACAAAACGTAGCGAAAATATCCAAAGATTCCAAATTTTGTCTGACCAACTTTTGATCACATCGAATTTATTTATAAAGAAATTTAAAAATTAATTGTACCGTAAGAAAGCGTACATTCTGAGGTATACTGCGATATTTTCAAAATTAAAAACTAATAGTAATAAGATATAGATACGACAGTTTAAAAAAAAAGTCACGAAAATGTCCCGATTTTTCCTGAATTAAAAAAAAAAATACTGTCAAGAACCAAATTGAAATTTCTAAAAAAACTAGACGAGCTGCAAAAAGTTACGTTGAGAGGTACTCTTAAAAAAAAACTCACGGCTGAAGACTGAAAATTTGTATGTGTTTTGCTCACTCGCGGAAGAAATTTCGCTTTTTCAACTTTGACACTTAATAAACCCTAAACTAATAACCGCATCGGAAAAAGAACTTTACAATTGTCTAGGGAACACGATGTGGGAACCAAGTTAATTTCCTATTTTTCTGATCCGTACTTTATCGATTAACCGTCTAAGAATCGAGCTAAACAACACAGTTTTTAATCCTGCGATAGCGGCGGCAACATTTTTTTAATATAGAGGGATAGAAAGATACATGGTTCGGGAAGGAGAATAGTCGCATCAACTGTAACCTTACTATGAACTCTCGTCCAATTAGATCCCCGAAAGCGCTATCATCACCAGAAGAAAGAAAAGTCTTTGTCTTGCGATGACGACGTTCAGGTGACCCCCTTGACAACCCTGCAAACCTTTTTATATTTAATTAAATGTTTTATCTTTCAATTGTGTCTTTGTATCCTTGTAGGCTTAATGACATACATTATATAATTTTACAATTTGGTCATAAATTGAATGAGAGAATAAGTCACCAATAACATTTCAATAGCAATATAGATTCATTTTCAAGGATTTTTATTTTAAGAATTATATTGTGTATTTAATACTTCAACTATTTGAACCAAATTTGATTAGTTGAAAGAAAATCAATCATATTAGGAATTCCTATGACATACCATCGAATTTTTTACCTTAATGAAGTTTTTTTCTCATACTCTTCTGTGGAAATTATTTGAATCTTTGATGACGCTGGTGTCGCTGACATCCCTTCTCTCCCACACCTGAAGCTTTTGTCAGTTTAAAGTTAGAATCTTGATTTTGAATTTGGTAAGAACCTAAACGCTCTTAATTTTTATTAATATTTTGAATTACTAATATGTAATGTATCTGTAAATAGTGTAAAATAGTAATTAAACTTTAATCCAATTGAAGAAACTCTCCTATAGTCATTTTTGTATTTGTCAATCTAAGATCTAAAAATACCAATGAACCAATTGATCATTGAAACCCCACCATTCTGCATAATTTTTCTTCATACAGAATCATTGATTTAATAAGCATGGGTAATGCATACTCAAGATTAGTAACTTTAATGTTGGCAGTTGAATTAATGTCGCGTTTTTTTTTAATACAACACGAGCTATTGACGAGAGTCCACGATCAATCCCGAAGAGAAAGATGCGAGGACAACACCTCATCATTTTAAACCATGGTCAGGTGATGCGGTAAATACCTGAGCTAGCACTTCACTACTACTAGCAAACCTCCACACCATGCAAACGTGTACCAGCTCCCTCCGTACACGACGGTCTTAGGTTGGATCGAGTTTCGAACTCGCATACCTCCGGTTGCTATTCCACGGAATATGACTGTCATTACTTACGTATTTTTGATTTAGAAAAGAGATTCAGTGAGATGTTTGAGAAATAGGCTCCATTTTTCAATGTACGTTATAAACGAATCATCGTATTCGGTATTTATCTAAGCAATTTGTACTCGATTTATATTTTACGTCAAATTTAATTTATTTTGTTGAATAAAATGAAAAAAATAATTTTTGCCTTGCAAAAGAACTGAAAACTATGCACGAAGAATACCTCATATTTAATGTAAAAGAAAAACATCATGAACACCTGTGTTCACAAAGTTACTAGAAACTCAGAATATCATGAAAATTTCAACACAATCTACAGCTGGTAAAGTTGATTAGTTTTATGGTGAAATGTAAACAATTAAAGCGTTCACGCTTGACAGATGCTAGATTACAAAAAAGATTCCCATATGCCAGTGACATCAATTTTTGATGTCATTCCTCAGCATCGTAAAAACAAAAAACAAAAAGTTTTTTACCCTTCTATATAAAACAGACACCAATATTTAATCCCTACCCTATTAATTTAAAGAAAACGTCAGAAACTCGCCCAGCAATTTTGTGTATGGTAAGTGTATCCAAAGTATTTTATTCGTTTTTCTACTTCGTTTTCCCCATACAGAATAGTTTCATACTTGCGAGGTTCAAACACTTAAAATATTCAGATTTTTCAGTTCTCAGTTTATGAAAATTTTCAACTTTCTACTTTTCTAATTTAGAAATGGCTTCGGGTCTCCAGTATTTTCTTTCCCCATTAAGTCAATTCGTTGTATAAAGTATTTTTGACCGTCGAATGTTACTCAAATCAATTTACTAATTGAGAATAAGATTCTAAGCGTGAGAGATTCACTTTGAGTTTTTAGCTTTTGCATTTTGAGTGAATCTTTAATGCACTCTCGCTAAACACTTTGACAGATATTTCCTGAGGGTGAATTTCTATAGTATTTGGTCATTGAAGCAAGAAAATTTTAATTGAATTACATATTCTGACGAAAACGTCGAGGACTTAATTCGAATCTCTACCCAAACTTGACTTTAGAAAAGAATAAATTAATCTCTCTCGGTTTTCGCATAAGCCTTTTACAACCTGAAAATTAAACTTAAACTATTCACGTAGTTACGAATAATAGTAGTTTAGGCTACGAGAGAACGGAGTTTTTCATTCAAAGATAGGAATAAAGTTACAGTTTTACACTCTAACTTGTATCTTTTACTTTTTCACTTTTCCATTGCACGTTATATATTGTGCTATTGGGTTTATGCAAAAGTTCGTCCTTTTTTTTGACAAAAATTGAAGGTAAATTATTTTATTTACTTAAAATTACATTTAATCAATATAGTATGTGCCGTTCTGTCGGATGACCTTTTCGCACATCTCCGGAAGCTGCATAATACCGCGCACATAGAATTTAACGAGGTTTCTGGTTAACGAACTCATCCAGGTGACGAAATTTCCTGAACCACTAACGGCACTTGGAATCGTCAACGGCACCCTCATCAAACACAACACATGTCTTCTTTTACGTCTGCAATGCATTCTTGCTTTTTCGGAAATAAAAACGCGTAATATGTCGAAAATGCTCTTTATTTCCTACCATTTTGAATGCTTAACAAAAAATACAACCGAATAACACAGTTTTTACCCCTCAAACTCGATGCAATGCAATCTAGCGCCAAAAACGGGATGGATTTTTGCACCAACGCAATAGTAACACCCGTCATTTAGAAAACTTATACTTACGTTTGATCCAGTTGAAAAAATGTGATGAAATAGACAATAATTTGTGACGAGTTAATTAAGTTTAAAAATTAAAACATCATAAAACGGTGCTTTAAGTAATAATATACGTTTTTATATATATTTTGAAATACACTCTAGGATGTAATATCAGTTTCAAAATTCATTTTACTTACACAAATATATGTTACAGAAACATAACTATATTTTAAAAGTCGTACAGTCCGGTCCCTGTATGCTGACAGATCAAGACATTTGAACGAGTTAAAGATTAGATGGTAATTTCATAAAACGTTTCCACCTATACCATCTGAAGCGCGAATTCTGTCTTATTCTAAGTACTATATTGTTCTTTACCGAAAGCTGTGGCAGCGATAACGTGTTGGTGGAAGAAAACCATCGAAGGCGATAGCCATTTAGTCTTTTACGTATGGCAAACTCCTAACAAGGTTTCACACCTTTTCAAAAATCAACTGTTCCAAGGTCAACTGCCTTCTTGTCGTAGTCACTTATTTTTTTTGGGGTTTTATTACAGAAAACAAAATTGCGAATGTGTCGAAATGAGCTTAATGACGTTTAGCATTTAGCATAAAGAGAAAAAAAATATTCGCATATATTACATATAGTTTGGGCACGTCAATCGTACCCCTTTCTGTACTTAATGAATTAACAGAATAGAACTCAGGATTAACAAACAACAGGTTTATTAACAAGTAACAACAGAGCGAAGCTGCGAGGTTGGTGCTCAGCAAACAGTGGTTTCGGAAGTAGGTATAAACAACAAAAACCAGAGGGTGGCTAAGCAGCCCTTTTGAACATAAACGTACAGGCGTGATGACATCCCGGGTTGTCTGCGCGCCATCTCGTTGGAAAATACTTAGCAATTACCGCGGGGCGAAAACCATGTGATTTTTCAGGTTTTGCTTTCGAAGTAAAATAACGATATGATAATTGTGATGAATTATTCAATCTCTAAACGTATTCATGAAAGGCATTTTATATCAAGCGAAGAATAGGTGGCAGTAGTGTTCTATAGACGATACTTGTTTCCTGTAGGTAACATCAGTAAACTTTTTTGTATAATTCAAGAGCATTTGGAAATCATATCGTCTGGTTAGTTTATTTATGCTGATAATTCCTCTCACATTAAGAATAATTTTTTAAATATTCCTTCACAACTCTGAACCAAGTTCCCATTGATAAATGCATAATTTCGATTCTTAATTGCATATCAAAGTTTTGAAAGGTTTACTCTCAACTAGAACATGTTTATTGCAGATACTATCGATTGCTTCAAAATGAGGACAGCTAGTAATTTGTTCATTGCCTTGAGCATTATTTTCAACTGCTATTCCACAACTTTCAGTGAAACTCAGGGTAAATGTAAGTACCTTTACAAAGTGTAAGATTTGTGTCCAATTATTAATGATAAATTAATGATCCAAATAATTAAAATTTAACTAAAATTAAAACAAAACACGTTCTTAAAACCATTTTCTGAATAACTATAAAAATTATAATTGCTTCATATGAACATTAATTATCCATAATGAGTGTTTTCACATAAAAATTTGATAGGCTGTAATGAGGACACAAACCATTGCTTTGACGTGAATACTAAGGAATGTTGGATCGTGGAATGAATATGTGTGTGTGTCAAGAAGACTTAAGAAGATTGATCCATTGTTTAGTGTCAGAATATTCAACAGTTAATTTACAGTTAGAACGATTAAAATGTAGTTTATTATTAATATTGAAGGGGGGCTAATTTTATCGATTAAACCTGACTTCCAGGGTAGAGTGGGGATCCTACACTTACCATCGCACGCCATACATGCTCACAACAGGGCGTTAGGGTCTAGGGTGCCATCTCCTTTGATAGCCGGACCTCTCAACAGTTCCAAGCTTTCCCAACACTTCATTGACCAGCTAGGTCTGATATTTCTCCCATAGAGTGCATTTGGGACGTTATATATGGGAAGGCGATTGCAACCATCCCGGAATTTTGACCATTCAACCCGACTGTTGGAGACAATTTGGAAAGAAATTCCTCAGGACAACATCCGGGAACTTTTTCAGTCCATGCCACGCCGGGTGGCGCATCCAGGCCAGAGGTGTACCAAGGCCTTATTGACTTCCTCCCTTTGTAAAGGTCAAATTCTGAAATAAATCATTAAATTGTTATGGAATTTTAATCGTTTGTTTTTCTATGTATGTTCTTCACCCCACCAAATTTTATCGCAATCGGACAATTCCTTCTTGGTGCATCGATTTTTTTGTTATACTAGGGGACTCCGCCCCCTGCTCACTGTCGCTCCCTAACCCCCGATGATTGCTACGCAATCATACTTAGTTCGCTTTGCGAACTATACTTTTCAACAATGAAAGGGGAGGGGATTGCTTCACAATCCGTCCCCATTTGGATCTCTGCTAGATTAATACCGGTTCTCTAGAACGGCGAGAAAAAAACGATACTAAACTCTATTCTAAGGAGAAAAAAAATAACAATTGTTACAGATAAAGTTTAAGGCCAGCCTTGTTGGGATTGAGCCTGTAGCTGGTCGTCAATATTTGTATTTGTATTTGAATAAATAGTAAATACATAACATCAAGGAGAAATAAAGGACACTAAAATCTATCCTAAGGAGAAAAAAAGACATCATTTTTACCGCTACTGCATAAAAATACCGAATCATAGATATGTTTTAGCTGATCCGCATTGTTTGTTGTAATAGTACTTTTTAAAGATTTTCATATTCGCCTGTTGCTATGGAAACGGAGACCGAATTTGCCGGTTCTTCTGAAAATATTGCAAACTTTCTAGCGCGTACTCTCAAATTTTATGTATGAATTAATTAAAAATATAACTGTGTTTATAACATCTGCGCATGCTCCAAATTCATTAGCCCGTTGAATCACAAGACTCGCTATCACGCGACTCGATATCTACCAATCACAAAGCGAATAAATTTGAAAAAGATTGAAAGATTTTCTTTTACAATAGACAGAGAGAGAGAGAGAGAGAGAGAGAGAGAGAGAGAAAGTGTAACTCTCATTACATTATACAAATGGTTTTTCCATAACTAAGTGAGTAGCGATTTATCTGTGTACCAGGTTGTTGAATTATGATGCACTCAATTTTATGGTATTGGTAGAGTATCAAAAAAATTCACGAATACGAAAATGCCTTAACTTAAATGAAAATACTTGAAATAATTAAAATAAAAATGACAATTACTCTAACTTTATTCTAATCTTTTACAGCTGGAAATACTTTCGATTTGTTTGATGTTTTGAAGAGCATTGGAAGTGGAAAATCTTCGGATTCAACAGATATATCAGCCCGAAATGAGTAAGGCATATCATTTGTATGTAAAAATAATTTCGATGATGTGAACACGCAGGAGAATTTAATTTTAATTACGTGCATGCAACCGATCCGAGAATTAATTTATCTTCATTATCTCAAACGATGATATTGTGATTGCATTTTTAAATATGCACGAGCAAACTGTAACCATGATATAGAATGTGATAAAAAAAAGGAATTTGTAATTTATAAGAATTAGAGACAGATTAAAAAAGAGAGTTGATCGGTTGTTCTTTGCAAATTTGAATCGTCTAGTTTTCTTAATAACTGTTCACTTTTTTAATAAGAGCTTGTATTCATGCATGCAACCAAAGAGCTTATCTACAACTATTTAATGCAATAGAACTGATATTCCAATCATCCAAAAAGTGCATATAGTGCGTTTTCGTCTCCAAGGTAAATTAGACTCGAATCACCACGTATATTTCATAAATACAGTGACAACTCTGTTTGAGAAATATATGAGATTCTGTGTATGATTACACTAAAGTTATTCTAAATAATTTGAAAAGTATCGGGCTCAACTTATATTATTTTTAATAGAAAAATTGTCTGGTCACTTTAAATGGCTTGGTCATCACTAATTCATGTGGTTTCATAATAATTAATCCTGAACGTCTAGCGACGAGTCTGACTTTTATTAAGTGTTTCTGACAATTTAAATGTATGAAAAAAGCAGAATTTGAAATAAATTCTAATGTTAACCAGAATTATGCATTTTCAAAAACTATACTCAGAAATATGTTTCAATTTCGTTTGGAAAAAAATTTACAAATTAAATTATTTAATGCAATCTGATATTTACTAATTGCAGACAGAACCAGAAATGTAATACGGTGGACAAGATACGAGGGCTGTTCAATAAAGAATGATCTTAAATTAATAAAAAATAATTTTCAGTGCTAATCCTCCAAATGTTTATGGTCTTTCTCAAAATGCTCCCCATTATATGCAATGCATTTATCCCACCTCTTTTACAGTATTCAAACACATGCTACAAGCCCTTTTTTGACAGGTCCTTCAAAATCGCCTACGCAACTTTTACCATTGCCTGCGATGATGAAAACCGCTTTTCCCGGAGGTGTTTCTTCAAATTCGTGAAAAGAAAAAATTGCATGGAAATCAAGACTATATGTAGGATGGGGAACACACATGACTCTCCCCATAATCTTCCTGTAGAATCACATAGACTTCAGCTGACTCTTTTTTAAGGCGAAAACAAAATTTCAATGCAGTGTATTGCACTTCGCGTGTCACATCCATTTTTGCCGCAGGCGAAAGTAAAACTAGGCATTCTTGGCCGGCTGCCAAGACCTCAGCAATGACGTTATGACCGTGAAACTTGCGCTATCTGCTCTCCACTTATCCCGCTACGCATTCAATATGAATTTATATTTCTTGACTTTCTAATCACCTTTAAAAAATTATAATAATTATTTATTGAACAGCCCGTACAACGGTATTTTCTTTTAGGTAATATGAACGAATTAACATGATTGTCTACGATTAATTATTTGGAAGCTTTAGAACATCTATAATTTGCATTTGTCTGAAAATTAAATCCTCAAAGAACCTAGCCATAACACCAGTTAAATAAATAAAATTTTGTATTAAAAATGACAAATAAAATGAATAAAGGTTGTCGAAGCAATGAAATGATCGATAGCTTTTTCGGCGGAGTGACATGTGTACCATTTTCACAATCAGAACAAAACATAAGAGGAACATGAATTTAAATAAGTTTTTCTAAATAATGTTACTACATCACTGGGTGTACCCTTCTGCGCTTTTGAAAACTTTCATTGTGTATGTGTCTATTACGTGATATTATGATTTGTGTTTGGTGCAGCATGATCAAATTGGCCAAATATGGCTTTGGCCTTATGACCAAATATGACCTACATTTTTATGGCCAAATATGGCCATAAAAACCACTCAAAATAACCAACCAACCAAATTCAATTGGCAAATTATTTTTGTTTCAGGTCCCACGAATTTCGTTTTAATACACTGAAGAGTCAAAATATTATGACCACCTATTCAATAACGCGTTGCGCCTCCTTTGGCATGCAAAACAGCTACAACTCGCCTGGGCATAGATGCCACAAGTTCTTGGTACATGACTGGGGACAGGTTGTACCAAATGTCTAAGCAGCGGTAACGCTAAGTCGAGATGTGCTCGATCTGGAGAGTTAGGTGGCCAGGACATTAAGTGGAATTCATCAGTAAGCTCCTCAAACCCCTCCCCCTGGGGCGTTGTCCTGCTGGAAGATTTCGTTTCCAGTTGGGAAGATAGACACCATGTAAGGGTGCAGATGATCCGCAATGATGTTCGGATAGTTCGCAACGTTCATGGTCTGTTCTACCACAGCCCATGAGAACGTCCCCCAAAGCATAATATCGCCACCACCAGCCTGTTTATGACCTTCTATAGAAGAGGGGAGCAACTGTTCGCCTGGCAGACGGCGTACCCTGACGCGACCATCGACGTAATGAATGAGAAATCGGGATTCATCTGACCAGACAACTCTCTTCCATTCATCCATGGTCCAGTCTCGATGTTCCCGGGCCCCCTGTAGGCATAGTTGAAGATGACGCTTGGTCAGCAGAGGTACACGAGTGGTACGTCAGCTGCACAGTCCCATATCCAACAGTGTACGCTGAACTGTGTGTTCGGAAACACTTGCGCTTGGACCTGCATTGTATTGGGCTGTCAGCTGAGCCACTGTCTTGCGCCGATATTGGTTTACCAAGCGGGACAGTCTCCGACGTCCTTTTTCTTTGATGACGCGTGGACGACTAACACCTTGCAGTCTACTACTGGTGTCACCCTTATTTATCCACTTCGCATGAATACTAACAACGTTAGATCGTGAACGTTAGTCGTGCAATTTCGGTGGTACTCGTTCCGAGCCTTCGGGCTATTACGATCTACCATCTATCAAATTCGCTTAGATCAGCAGCCTTTCCCATCACTCGCAAAAGTAAGTGCAACAATGATTACTTACCTTCTCCAGCAGCAGTTAAATACCATTATCACTTAATCACGTTCCCTCCACGTCATCCAGAAGAGTTCATTGAAAAATGTGGGGATGGTCATAATATTTTGGCTCTTATGTGTTTTTCGTCGGCTAAGAGCGCTTTCACACGAAGGCGATCGATCTCTCCTACGGTGTGAGAGACAGGTATTTCATACAAAAAGTTGCCTGAGATTGTCGCTAGGAAATGATTACAGTTTCATTTCCTGCGCACATACAATTCCAGCGAAAGAAAAAAAAATTTCTGGCATTGTTAAGTTCTTTTTTGTAAAACCTAAATCATTAAAGATAGATTAAAAATTTCAACGAATTTGAAATCTGCGGAAAATTTTACACCTGATAAGATATCTTACAACTGATTTTCTTCAATGTTTTCGAAAAAATGTGTTTATGAGTATCCAGTGTGTTATGAGTTTCCAGTGAGTTTTCCAACTGCTCTTAGATCGCCTCACACGAAGGAGATCGGTCGTTCATACCGGTTAGGGATGCGACATCGATAGCAATACATCGATGTTTTGAAACATCGATGTTCAAAATTAAAACATTGAAGTTGATAATGCATCGTCCCCAAACCATCGATTGTTTTAAAATTCAGAGTATTTAAACTTGTTTCCCCATTTCTTAAAACTGGTTTAGCAACTAGTGATGCGACATAGGATCCAATTCATCGATTTTTTTTATAAAACATCAATGTTGTGAAAGCATTGACATCGATGTCACATCCCTACTTTTCAGACCCTTCATCCTTGGTCACTTTGGTCTAAAAGTATGTTCAATTTGCTGATTATGAAAATTATGATACTTGGTTATTTTTAAAATTTTTATAACGGTACTTCTTTCATTTAAAAATAAAACATCGACAAGTATAAACATCGATGTTACCAAAACATCGACACCAATACATTGATGTTAAATACATCGATGTTTTTTAAGAAACATCGATGTGGCATCCCTAATACCGGTATGAAGGCGACGGAACTAACATAGAAACTATAGGAGCATTTTACACAAGACTCATTTTTTAATGAGAGAAAATAGTCGCTGAGGAAGTTCAGTTGCCGTCGACGAGACCGGTACTTTATACGTGATTTTCTTTAAATAAATAATTTATTATTAAAAAAATCAAATGGTAAATAATTAAATAACAAGTTTGTTTTTGCTATCGATCTGGCATATAATTTTACGTTGATTTGTAAACCGGTGAAATTTTTACTATCTTCAACGATTGGAAATATAGAAACTCGAATTAGAGGAATAAAAAACGTAATTTAATGCTTACGGACCTCGAACACGCGTTTTCCAAGGTCAGCTTTTCTTATACGTTAAATTATGTTTTTGCTTTATTGTGTATATTATATTGTTCAGATTCACATTGTGTGTATTATATAGTTCATAGTCATATTGTGTATATTAGATTGTTTATAGCTATATTGTGTATATTATACTGTTCACATCCATATTGTACTGCGGGAAATTCTGAGTTAAAATAATCCCTTTTCCCCTGTTTTAGGGATTGTATACCAGAAGGAGGAGAGTGCTGTTTGTTTTGCAAGCCATGTTGCGGCATACGCCTCAAGTGCAACTACATGGAACAGTATGTTGTGGGTAAGAAAGGACAACCACCCAAGCATATCTCAAGATGTAGGGAATACAATCTAGGGAATGCAATGAATTGGGTGTCGGAAAAACTGGGCAAATAAATGAATTTACTTGATGGAGATAATGACTTATTGCAAATGTTTACTACACTCACCTTTCAACCATTTGAGTGGTTCAATCGCATAAATTCGTTCTGTAGCCTGTAGTCTTCTTTCATAATTATAATAAACCATCAAATCACAAATTAATTCCTTTTTTTCCCCAAATCACAACACTTTTACTTGATATTGTTTTCTGTTTGGCTTAGTTTGTTCAAATATGGCCATTGCTTCCTATAATAAGCCAAAACCTAACTAATTACTAATTGAATAATATATTACCCTTTTGAGACTTCGGCTATAACGAGCGATATTCTTATTATTTTCAAGGTACAACTGCAGCACTGGCCGTAGTCTAAATTCTTTCGTGGCGCGATCAAAGTACTACTGCTACAACAGCCGCTATAGATATAACTGGTACGATTCTTATAACTTTCAAGGTACAACTACTGTACCGGCCGTTGTCTAAATTCGTTCTTGGCGCAATTCTTCTAACCTTAAATGAACAACTCAGTACTAGGGATGCGACATCGATGTTGGTGTTTTTGTAACATCGATGTTTATGCTTGTCGATGTTTTATTTTTAAATGACACTTTTTTGTACCGTTATAAAAATTTAAAAAAATAACGAAGTAGCATAATTTTTATAATTAGCAAATTGAACATTCTTCTAGACCAAAGTGGCCAAGGGTGAAGAGTCTGAAAAGTAGGGATGCGACATCGATGTCGATGTTTTCAAAACATTGATGTTTTATAAAAAACATCGATGTATTGGAGGCGATATAGCATCACTAGTTGCTAAACCAGTTTTAAGAAATGGGGAAAAAAGTTTATTACACTGCAATTTAAAAACATCGTTGTTTTTGGGGCGATGTATTATCAACAACGATGTTTTAATTTTGAACATCGATGTTTCTAAACATCGATGTTTTGCTGTCGATGTCGCATCACTGCTCAGTACTTGTCGTAGTATAACTTCTTTCTTGGCTATATATATAACTTTCAAGGAACAACTGCTGTAATGACCGTAATCTAAATTCTTTCTTGGCGCGATTCTTATAACTTTCAAGATACAACTGATGTACTGGTCGTTGTCTAAATACTTTCTTGGCACGATCATGGTACAACTGTTGTACTGGCCGTAGTCTAAAGGTTAACTTTTGAAAATAAACAAATCTCACACCCCAGGATTATCTCATATCTTATAGATTTTACACTTTGTACTATTTGTCTTGAAACTCTTTGAAAGTTTTGTAAATTAAGAAAGCAGTACCACATATCATGTCCTCGTCATCTCTGAATCTTTATTTTCACTTATTTCAATACTGCAGATCTTATACCGTTGAAAGTTAGCTGTATTTTAAACAAAATCGTGTCTGACACATCCCTATCCAAGGTACCTGAGTGTTCATACATATATATTTCCCATGGGATTTTCTATTTAATAAACGCGGGGTCACGGTCTGGAAATACACCTAAGCGATATTTTTCATTTAACAAACATTTAACTTTTTGACTACGGCTATAGATCAACTGTGGCTATTATTTCTTGTCGAGATTCTGATGACTTTAAAGGTACAACTACTGTACCAACCGTAGTCTAATAGTTAATTCTAGGAGACCCGCCCCCTGTTCGCTGACGCTCGCCAACCCCGGAGAATTGCTTTGTAATCCTCATTGGTTCGCTGAGCGAACATGCTCGTTTCGCTTGCATCAATGCAACGTAGATGCATTGTTTACAAAATATGTATTCCTAAAAAATATTTTTCAAATATAAATTTGTTGTGCTACAGAAAAATTATACAGCACCTCTGGAATCAGAACTCGAACAATTTAGAATTCAAATGAAAACTTGGAGCAAATTTTGACTCTAAATGTGAGGGCTGCTTTGGAAATCGAATACCTAGCATGTCGTTTGTAAGCTGCAATAGCTCGACTAATTATTTTTTCTCAGTAAAATTTTATCCGATAACGCTATAAATTCAATTGAGGCGCGAGGCTTCGTGGTAAACAAACAATAATACAATGTTGAAAAACGCTATAACAAATAACGTCTATTTTGCTTGCCACGTAAGAGAATTATATACATAGATGACATTAAAACATTTGATACGGAGCGCGGTCTATACACATAGAAAGTTACCGACGAAAAGTTTTGTCGCCATTTTGGAGAGGAGCATGTACCGTGTTCTTGAGTTTTACCAACAATAAATTACCTTACTAACAGATGTAAACAATCATTATAGGCACGCATTTTGCTTTAGATACATCGACTTTTATTTCCTATAAGGTTGCTTGTAAACCTGCCCTCATGTTATAACAAGATCCTTTACACATGGTACATTCACAAATTATAAGTACGAAATTGCTTATAAAGCATCTCTCCTTGTGTTCACTTTAAATATTGAACAAATACACCAACACATATGCACAGGTGTGATTTGAATATCTACCCTAAGTTAGAAAACGAACGTCTTATTGTGTTTGTTCACCGAAAATATGTCAATGTTGATGGGAAGGAAGACATAAGAGAAGTACTGAGACACCCCATAAGAAGTCAAGCTCCCTGGAACATCTTCCAAACTGCCCGAAGAAAGATCGCAGTCGTTGTTGTTAAAGAGCACATCCAACACGTCTCTCAACTTAGAAACGGATTTCAGAGGAATCAACAACATCGCTTGAAAGTCAACAGGAATCCCATACCTCAAAGCAGATTCTACGAATACGCGTAAAGCTTTCACGTGAATCCACGCCGAGAAACAGTCGCTGAAATTGACCTTAACCCACCGGTACATGATAGCAATCTGTGCCCGCTTCAAGTTATGCAACTTCTTCCGCATATTCTCATCTTCGTCCATATCCTTTTCAGAAAACTCGAAATTGCGTACGGTGAATTTATTCTCTGTGGCGTTCCGAATGAAGTCCGGCGCGAATTTCTTATAAACAGCCACCGAAAACAGAGTGTGGTTCTCATCTGATTGCAGCACGAAGGCAGACTGAGGCACGACCATATCCGAGAGGGTTTCGTAGGACGACGACCACTCTTTTAGTTGGCTCTTCGGCACCACCACCAGCAGTGTGGTCAGGTACTCCGAGTCCATGATGACGTCTTCTTTCTTGACGATGCCATGAAGGGACTTGGTCAGCAAGTTGGAAGTTTGCTGGCGTTTGATGGTCTCCAGATTCTTATCGAGATCGTTGTAGTCCTTGATCCTCCTCTTCAACTGGACGTCCAAGTTGTTGACGAGGTCCATGATTATGTCGAATATGACGGACAGCGGATTCTTCACTGGATATTTGGCACCGTTCCAGGCAAACCTCGTTATGTAGGTCGGTATGTCGACGTGGTTGACTTCGAAATACTCGCTGATGTGCTCTGCTTCCTCCAGGATGGCGTACATGAACTCGGTCAGCTTGTGGATCAACTGTTCCGCCCTCGAGTCCAGCTTCGGCAGTTGTTCGATCAGCTCCATCAGATGGTTAATGTTCCCGGTGCGGAATTTGGGGACATGGAACTTGTAGTTGGCGGACAGGCCGCGGGGTACCGTGGCGCTGTTCAACTTTTCCAGCGTCACTTGGGGGCGATCCCCTCCCGGTGCCGAGATGAGCCAGAACTCCCGCATGACGCTTTTCTTCTTGAAGGGAACCAAGCACATGCCCCAGCAACAAGTGGTGTCGCAGACGACATGGGGATCGGGGAATTCGCAGCTGTCGCAAGGTCGGATCGTCGTTTCTTTCTCTTGTTCCTTCTCACTCACTTTGACCGCTTCCAGCAACTGCTCTTGAGATTGCACCATTTCTATTTCTTTGTTGATTACCTCGGGCGGTTTATCGGTTTCGCTTTCTGTAGTTGCGTTCTGGAGGGCGGATTCGGAATCCTTTATCTCGGTGTCATCATCACTGATGTCGAGCGCATAACTGCTCCAGGATTTTTGTGGTTCAGGTACATATTTGCTGCCCTTAACCAGCTTCTCCTCGTCTGCCATTTTATCAGTTTTGGAATGTGTTTCATTAGCCAAGGTCTCATCTGAGTTGTGCATTCTCCATTGTCCTTGCGTGTTCCAGGAGAATTAAATAATGGAAATGCATTCGTGGGCACTCAGGAGCATTCACGAAAACATGGAAATCATGGTAAGATTTTGCAGTACCTGTCTTCTTTTATAACATTCATATCAACTATAAGTACACAAATTCTGTTACACTATTTCTTTTGCTGCCATATTTGATTTTGTAAAAAACATGGGTCAACTAAAAAAAGGCGAACAAATCGGATTTGGTGGTTTAGCAAGTAGGACTAAAACATACAGATTTGATAAGACTTTTTGTGACTACACTTTTGGCATGCTTTGTATGCCGCCATGCAAGAATTTCTAATAAAAAAACACCGTTATAGGTTAAACTGAAACTAACTAAAAAAAAATTTTTAAATAGAAAAAAAATCACATAACTGATTATATTTTTTTACTACTAGGTATGTGTTTACTCATGAACAAATTTTCACAAAAAATTTAAATAGTAGTTGTACCAATTAAAATCTAGTTGACGGTACAAACTAGAGCTCGGTGTAAGTTTTTCGTCACCAACCTTCATTCTGTTTACTTGCCTATTAAACGGCAAGAAGAGCGGTTACCACAAACGAGAGTGTGTCACTCATGCAACACTAAATTAACGCCAAGCTCAAAGCCCTCCGCACCGTCAACCAGACTTTAACCACAAGTTGGTTTCTTTGAATATGAATAGTAATATATCTGTGAGTATAATTATATCATAAATATATGAATATGAAAAAGTTATTTGCCTCTGAAAGAATCTTGTAAGTGAAAGTTCTACGATATACAAATTCAATTCTGGTTTAGAAAATTTCAACTCGTTCTCTGCATACCAATTAAACTAGTGAAAGTAATAATAATTGATTGAATAAAATCATCGCTATGTTGTGATGATAAAAATTGCTATTTGAGGAAAGTTGGTTTATTTTTCTAAAAGGAGGGAAGGGTAATATGTGTTACGTAAAAATGGCATCGTTTTTGCTCCTTGTACACTACTCCTAGAGAAGAAAGCGGTCTGGCTAGTTTATGACGTCACTAGCAGTAGGTAAAATCCTTGCGATCGCAAATTCAGAAAAACCTTTGAAGTCGAGATTGCCTGCTAAAAAAGCAGTGTTTATCGAGGTAAACGATTAAAGGGTTCTAAACAAACACAGCATTTGTGCAATCTTATGGTTCTCACAATACTCTGAAAATTAACATGTCGTTGTTATGATTCGAAAAGGTTTTGCTGGTTCTATAAAAACAATCCTTGTCCAGGAAGTTTTTTCATCTTCCTAAATAATTGAAATTTTGAACAAGTGCGGTTTTTGTTGACAACCCTTCAATTACTGTAAATTTTCTTTGACAACCCTATGTTTATTAGGCTCTACTAACGTTTGTTCCACGGAACCAAAAGGCGGACGTGTTAAAAACAAATATAACAAAAAGTAACTTACATTTTAAAATGGCGCTAATAATTTACCACTGGAAAAAGAACTTCACACAGTATAATTAAAAAATCACTGTCATTTCCATCCTGCTCTACGATGGAAAGAATGAAAATATATCTTTATGAAACAGTACTTACTTTGGACTGATGTTCTTTCAATCCTTATATTGCATTTGAAGCTATATATATTTGGCATTAATAATAATAAAATAAAAGCAAGAACAATTTTCTGTCAGTCAGTTAAAATATTGTAAATAGTGAATATATTACACCCCCCCCCACACACACACACATTTCAATTACATTTTTTTACAGTTATTAAAACTAAGAAAAATACTCCAAGAAGTATCCATTTCTATGAAAATTACCTTTATTAAATATCAAGTTCAGTATTTGGGTACATAGAAAAGGCACAAATTTACATACAATAGATTACATACACAAAATTTACATACAGCAAATTACATTCACAAAATTGACTTACAAAGTATTCAACACATTTTTTATGCTTTACATTCGAGGCAATTCTTTAATGAGTATCTTGAAGCCTATTGCAGTTGTTCAATAGAAATAATAGCACATTACTGGTTATGAAAATACAAAACGTAAAATTTGTACACGATAGAAAGAAAAATTAAGATGCTTTCATTTGTGTATGCTACTGTAGATAAGGCATTTAACAAATTTATAACTTTTATTAAAACATTTTTATAACACATCATATAAGGGAAATGACGAGCTAACCGAAGATACATAAACA
Source organism: Metellina segmentata (assembly GCA_947359465.1). NCBI lineage: Eukaryota > Metazoa > Arthropoda > Arachnida > Araneae > Tetragnathidae > Metellina > Metellina segmentata. Next base: position 24,344,635 of record OX375881.1, on the reverse strand, counting down.
ATCGGAATGAATGTGACTGAAAGTCTTATAGAAGTTGACTAGGTAATTAAAAAAACAGGAAGAGGCTCGGGTGAATCACATTAGACATCCTTAAAGGGAAAGCCTGAGAAGAAATTAAAAATGTACAACACTGGATAAAACACAATTTTACCTCTTATCCTGTGTTAATGTTTCTTTTATTTCGTAATGTGGTCATGTTGTCATTTTTAGACCTACAATAGTTTTTCAAAAGTGTATTTGTAGCTGATGACAAAAACAACTGCATAATTTTAGTTGATGAATGCTGCTCGCATGGGTATACAACCGAATAGAGTTCGTTGGAAGTGCAAACGGGCACGCAACCGAATTGAGTCCGTTGGAAGAGTAACGGGTGCGCAACCGGATAGAGATATTTGAAAGAGTACGGGAACGCAACCGGATAGAGTCCGTTGGAAGTGTAAACGGGTACGCAACCGGATAGAGTCCGTTGGAAGAGTAACGGGTGCGCAACCGGATAGAGTCATTTGTAAGAGTACGGGAACGCAACCGGATAGAGTTCGTCGGAAGAGTAACGAATGCGCAACCGGATAGAGTCCGTTGGAAGTGTAAACGGGTACGCAACCGGATTGAGTCCGTTGGAAGTGTAAACGGGTACGCAACCGGATAGAGTCTGTTGGAAGTGTAAACGGATACGCAACCGGATAGAGTCCGTTGGAAGAGTAACGGATGCGCAACCGGACAGAGTCCTTTGAAAGAGTACAGGAACGCAACCGGATAGAGTTCGTTGGAAGTGTAAACGGGTACACAACCGGATTGAGTCCGTTGGAAGAGTAACGGACACGCAACCGGATAGAGTCCGTTGGAAGAGTACGGGAAGGAAATCGAATAGAGTTCGTTGGAAGAGTACGGGAAGGCTATCGAATAGAGTTCGTTGGAAGAGTAACGGGTGCGCAACCGGACAGAGTCCTTTGAAAGAGTACAGGAACGCAACCGGATAGAGTTCGTTGGAAGTGTAAACGGGTACACAACCGGATTGAGTCCGTTGGAAGAGTAACGGACACGCAACCGGATAGAGTCCGTTGGAAGAGTACGGGAAGGAAATCGAATAGAGTTCGTTGGAAGAGTAACGGGTGCGCAACCGGACAGAGTCCTTTGAAAGAGTACAGGAACGCAACCGGATAGAGTTCGTTGGAAGTGTAAACGGGTACGCAACCGGATTGAGTCCGTTGGAAGAGTAACGGATACGCAACCGGATAGAGTCCGTTGGAAGAGTAACGGGTGCGCAACCGGATAGAGTCATTTGTAAGAGTACGGGAACGCAACCGGATAGAGTTCGTCGGAAGAGTAACGAATGCGCAACCGGATAGAGTTCGTCGGAAGAGTAACGAATGCGCAACCGGATAGAGTCCGTTGGAAGTGTAAACGGGTACGCAACCGGATTGAGTCCGTTGGAAGTGTAAACGGGTACGCAACCGGATAGAGTCTGTTGGAAGTGTAAACGGATACGCAACCGGATAGAGTCCGTTGGAAGAGTAACGGATGCGCAACCGGACAGAGTCCTTTGAAAGAGTACAGGAACGCAACCGGATAGAGTTCGTTGGAAGTGTAAACGGGTACACAACCGGATTGAGTCCGTTGGAAGAGTAACGGACACGCAACCGGATAGAGTCCGTTGGAAGAGTACGGGAAGGAAATCGAATAGAGTTCGTTGGAAGAGTACGGGAAGGCTATCGAATAGAGTTCGTTGGAAGAGTAACGGGTGCGCAACCGGACAGAGTCCTTTGAAAGAGTACAGGAACGCAACCGGATAGAGTCATTTGAAAGAGTACGGGACGCAACCGGATAGAGTTCGTTGGAAGAGTAACGGATGCGCAACCGGATAGAGTCCGTTGGAAGTGTAAACGGGTACGCAACCGGATTGAGTCAATTGGAAGAGTAACGGATACGCAACCGGATAGAGTCCATTGGAAGAGTAACGGGTGCGCAACCGCATAGAGTCATTTGAAAGAGTACGGGAACGCAACCGGATAGAGTCCGTTGGAAGTGTAAACGGGTACGCAACCGGATTGAGTCCGTTGGAAGAGTAACGGATACGCAACCGGATAGAGTCCGTTGGAAGAGTAACGGGTGCGCAACCGGATAGAGTCATTTGAAAGAGTACGGGACGCAACCGGATAGAGTTCGTTGGAAGAGTAACGAATGCGCAACCGGATAGAGTCCGTTGGAAGTGTAAACGGGTACGCAACCGGATTGAGTCAATTGGAAGAGTAACGGATACGCAACCGGATAGAGTCCGTTGGAAGAGTAACGGGTGCGCAACCGGATAGAGTCCTTTAAAAGAGTACGGGAACGCAACCGGATAGAGTTCGTTGGAAGAGTAACGGATACGCAACCGGATAGAGTCTGTTGGAAGTGTAAACGGGTACGCAACCGGATTGAGTCCGTTGGAAGAGTAACGGGAACGCAACCGGATAGAGTCTGTTGGAAGAGTAACGGGTGCGCAACCGGATAGAGTCATTTGAAAGAGTACGGGAACGCAACCAAATAGAGTTCGTTGGAAGAGTAACGGATACGCAACTGGAAGGTTGAAAGTTCTAGTCCAAGCAAGGAACTTCGTGTTCAAGGGGGATGGTGGACGTTCAATCTTCAAATGTTCTCACGTCGGCATGGTGTGGTAGTTTGGAGAGTGGTGTGCCAACTCATGTGGGAGCTTGTCAACTGGCCGTGGGTCAAAATTACGTGGCGTTGTCCTCGGGTCTTTCGCTTCTGGATCGACAACCGACCATCGCCAATAGCTCTTTGTTGTTCCAGTTTTGACGTTAGTTAAATACATACCTAAATACTTATGGAGTTGACAACAAATATGAAAATAAAATATGTTGGCTTGACGAATACATATCAATTCCATTACTTTTGAATTACAACTGAAATTCATATTGTTCCAGTCATAATTTGAGGAGAAATCCGCAGTATCCCCATAAATAAGATGGTGATGCATGTTTAAAGATTTTCACTAGCCGTTGCTTGCTTTGGGGAAGTTGTTTGTTAAGTTAAATTTCATGGAACAGATTTTTACAACGGAAGGAAAAGAAACAGAAACTCGTGTTAACTTGTAACTAGTAATATTTTTAGGAAAAAGTTATATCGTAATTTCAAAATTGTGTTTAATTTCTTGTTATAAGTAGTGGAAACTGTGAGATCACAGGATAAAAAAGAATCACGAATTATCCTAGAACAATTTTTTACACAACAACTTTAGTTTTATTTCGCTGTTTTCTGTTGTAAATTCTTTAAGTATTTTTATAAAATAAATTGGGAATTCCTTTCTATTACACGCAACACCACAACAAAGTATGCCATTTTTATATTTTGAGACGTATTTTGGCATGTGAGTGAGAAGGAAGCAAATTTCAAGTGGAATTTCCCTGTAATTGAAAGAATATAAGTATTAAAAAAATCCGAACTAGGATTTTTGAAATATTTTAGATTCTTTGTTATGGAAATAGGTAGTCAAGGTGTCTTATTTTAAGAGAAGCTATGGTTAATTAACTTTCCTGTAAGAAGTTAAAAGTTTGTTAAATGTAATGATAAAAAACACCATCAAATCGATTTACAATTTCAAATTGGTAATAAGTTACTTTAGCTTTGTCTGCACTTGAAGATATTCAATTTAAAAATAAGTTATTTTAATATTGCACGTGCCACAAAATGGAAACTTCAATGAAATTGTTTTCGTCTCAGTAAAAATATCTGTGTAGAATATCTCATCAAATTAATTCGTCAGCCTTCTCTTAAAAATGGCGAAATTCGATAATGTCGCAGGCTTAGTGCAAGAGTGGCACAAGTCAAAAAATATTGGTGGATAAACTATGATTATAAGAGAGTATTCGCCTCAGGCTCGTCGTATTTCCGAATTGAGTTGAGCAATTTTACAGGAAAAGAACTTAAGAAAAGGAATTCCTAATCCTCCCTCAAAATCATTTTTTGTAGTAGTTTACCTTTCGTCATTTTTGTTGATTTAGCAGTGTTGCGATGTATGTGAAATGTGTTATATGGATGGATATGCATGCAAAGGTTGCGTGTCCTAAATTAAGTTATAGAACTTATAAAAATGTCAAAAAGTTGTTAACATTTATTTTGCACACCGATTTGCCATTTTTCTACGAAAGAGGAAAAATTAGGAATTCCTTTGAATCTCATTTGGAATATCTTATCAAATTAATTCGTCAGCCTTCTCTTAAAAATGTTGAAATTCGATAATGTCGCACGCTTAGTGCAAGAGTGGCACAAGTCAAAAAATATTGATGGGTAAACTATGATTATACGAGAGTATTCGCCGCAGGCTCGTCGTATTTCCGAATTGAGTTGACCAATTTTACAGGAAAAGAACTTAAGAAAAGGAATTCCTAATCCTCCCTCAAAATCATTTTTTGTAGTAGTTCACCTTTCGTCACTTTGTTGATTTAGCAGTGTTGCGATGTATGTGAAATGTATTATATGGATGGATATGTATGCAAAGGTTTCGTGTCCCAAATTAAGTTATAGAACTTATAAAAATGTCAAAAAGTTGTTAAAATTTATTTTGCACACCGACTTGGCATTTTTCTACGAAAGAGGAAAAATGATTATTCACACATTTTTCAATCTCTGGTTAAGCAATTCAACCCTAGAAAAGTCGAGAAATTCTGCTAGTTCAGAAATAATTGTGATCATGCTTGTAAAACTAGTCGTTAAGCCCCGTACGACTGTATGTTTGGAATAATGTTTAATGCATTATGGTTTAGTCTCTATTGTTAACAGAGGTTAGTATGTTACTCTGCGGTCAACCAACCATAAGGTGTTCACGGCAGCCCCGTTGGAAGAGTAACGGTTTAACAACCGGAGGGTTATGACTTCAAATCCATCCAAAGACCGTTGGTACAAAGAGGGCTGGTGCACGTTCAATCTGTCGAGGCCTAAAATGTCCTCATATGTTGGTGTGGTGTGGAAGATTGGAGAGTGTGGTGCAGTCTCAGGTGTGACCTCGTGATTTGACCGTGGTGTTGTCCTCGGATATTTCTCTCCGGGTTTGATCTTGAACTGTCACCAATAGCCCATTGTGTTGTTCCAGCACGACGTTGATTAAATTACCTACCTCAATCAGATATCGCCGAGTACTGTTTGGTGAATTCGATTATTTTTTTATTAAAGCTGTTATTAAGGATGCTAATCAATGGTTTGAAGAGCAGCTATGATTGCACGGTAACTGAACAGGTGATTAACTTATGTTAACTCAATGATAAATATAAGCGTTTTCTTATTTCTTTGAAAACTTAATGACGTGTCTACTTTTACTATCTTTGTGATTAAAAATTGATTTAAATGTTTATATTAATTTCAGAACCTATTTCAAAATTGTTTTCTCACCCTTAAATATTCCCCAGGAAGCTCATATTGGCCATGGATATTTTCCTCTTTTTGTTTATCCCATGATTCTCCAAGGAAAGAAACAGCAAATACGCATGATGAATAGCCAGAATTTTCTTCACATCTTTAGAAAAAAAATTTTACGATAATTTTACATCCCGTAGAAAATATTTATTACGCAATATTACTCTTAACAACCCACAAAATACATGCAATCGTATTTTAACATACTAGTATACTCGCATTTCATTGAAAATTGGCATTTGAAAAACAGACTTTTTAGTTTAAAAAAAAAACTGTATTTCTTTGTTATGTTTATGTATTCAATCAAAATACTATGTGTATATTTTTGAGTAATATTAATGCGCGCAAGTTAGAACACACCGCTAAAAAATTTGTTTCATATACAACGATATATTTGACATTTCTGCCTTTCGTTTTTCAGTTGTTATATTAGTTTCAAGAATAACTCCTAGATGTCGCCACGATAAAACCCACTTTGTATTTTTGACAAATACAGTAAAACTGAAATCTGCTACGTACAAAATATATTTTGTTTTGAACTATTGATTGCATATATTATGCCACTTGCAACATATTTTCACTCTGGAATATGTTTTCACGATAACAGAAGGGCAAAAGGACATCGGAGTATCCTGTTCACATGAGATTATTATATTAAAACTATTTTCGAAAACTTTTTCACATTTTCCCGAATTAAATTGAACACACCTTAAAATACATTAATTTTTTTTTAAACTGTATTTTATTAATACTCTTGACCTTGTCACCTGACCGTGGTTCAAAATTACGTGGTGTTATCCTCTTAACTTTCCCTTTGGGATTTAACGGCAGGTTGCCAATAAATAGCCAGTATAAATGAAATACCTACCCTACTGCGAACAGTTTCTTGTTAGATTTGCCATCTCAAGACAAAATCCAATTTTAAAATCGTCTAAGCAAAACTCGATTTTTCCTGCGTTTTGCTGTTTGGTTCATCAAGCATTTCAAAACTGCTTTAGATGCATGTGGAGAGTGCTCCTTCCTTCAGAAAACAATAATTACATATTTCAAGCGTGCTTTGAACGCCTAGATAAATCGAAAACAATGGGTTTTTAAATGCCTGCAAAGAAGAAGGCCAATAATACTATGAAGTGCTCGCAATTGATATTACTCGTGCTTCTGAAAAGATTATCAAAGATCGATAATTCTTCTTCGATATGTTGAACATCTTAAGACATCTTCAACTTTGAAAAGAAGAAATGCTTCCAAGAGAAAAAGTTTAATCCTTAATGAAGTATGGGGATGATTGATCCAGGTAAATAGCATTCAACAATGGAAATCTAATTTATATATTTTGTTCAAGGGATTTCCCAACACCTTGAGTTATGCATTTTCTACAAAAGGATTATAAATTAAGGTGCTCCGGGGTTCAAATTAATTCGTTCAAGACAAAATTTTTTAAGCTCATCGAGATTGAATTGAGATATTGTCAGATACTGCAAATCGTGTTTAAAACTTACAAATCCCTCTGTAAACCTTGTTATGAAAATTAGAAAACTTATCACGGTTATTTATGCATGTAGAAACAAATAAAAATGATTAACAACCTTCTTGTAAATTTAGGTTTGAGCAAAGCGAAAGCTCCATGAAATAGCATTCGAAATATTTAAAATGTTTCACCGCTCAAGGGGTTTATTAATTTAAGTACAATGGCATCACACGTACTCAAGGTATCCTAATTTTCTGGCCGACCAACCGGTATATTGGTTAAGGTGTTATATATAGTTTCCATATCGGAAGATTCCTGGTTCGAATCCGGGTCAATGCATGTATGTTTGTAAGCGTATGGTGTGGAGGCGGATAGTGAACCTTAAATCTGTCGTGGCCGAAATTTTTCACGTTGAGTTGGTGTGGAAGTTTGGAAAGTGGGGTGCCAGCTATGATGTTTCCTCGTCATCTGACCGTGGTTCAAAATTACGAGGTGTTGCCCTCGGATCTTGGGGAATTGATCCCGGACCGCGTCGTCAATCGCGTTGTGTTGCTCTTGTACGACGTTAAGTAAAAATTACCAATAACTAGTTTTCGAACCTTTTCGTTTTACCTTAATCTGCCCTTCTGCTTTTTGCCTCACTCTTTGAGGTGTTAATTACTCTACCACGACTTACGCGTTGCTTGGGAAATATCTGGTAGGTAGGTATTTTAATTAACGTTATACTGGAGCAACAGCGGGCTATTGACTACGGTCCGGAATCAATCCCCAAAGGAGGTTTGGTTTGGTGGTTGTTATGGCGCAAGGGCCAGTTCTGGCCAAACTGCGCCAAACGTCTCCAAAGGCAACACCAGGTAATTTCGAACAGTCGTCAAATGTCGTGGCAACACCTGCGTTGGCACCCCACTCTCCAAATTTCCACGCCACGCCAATGTGAGGACATTTGATATTACGACATATTTAATTTGCCCCAGTCTCCTTTGCACTCACCAGTGTTTGTTGGATTTCAAAATTACGAGGTGTTGTCCTCGAATCTTTCCCTTAAGGGACTGATTCCGGACCGTCGTCAATAGCCCGTTGTGTTGCTTTAGTACGACGTTAACTAAAATTACCATTACCATTACCCACCGACCAACCGGTATAATGGTTAAGGTGTTAGCCTCTAGATCGGAAGGTTCCTGGTTCGAATCCGGGGATGTATGTTTGTAAGCGCATGGTGTAGAGGCGGCTGGTGCACCTTAAATTTGTCGTGGCCGAAAGTCCTCACGTTGGGTTGGTATGGAAGTTTGGAGAGCGGGTTGCCAGCTCAGGTGTTACTTCGTCATCTGACTGTGGTTCAAAATTACGAGGTGTTGACCTCGAATCTTTCTGATCCCGAACCGTCGTCAATAGCCCGTTGTGTTGCTCTAGTACGACGTTAATTAATAATTACCAATTACCAACCAAAGACCGTACTGTACAAAGGGGGGCTAGTGTTTGTTAAATATGTCGTGGCCTCATATGTCCTCACGTTGGAGTGGTGTGAAAGTTTGGAGAGTGGGGTGCCAGCCTCAAGTGTAACCTTGTCTTCTGACCCTGGTTCAAAATTACGAGGTGTTGTCCTCGGTAATTTTTGGTAATTTGGTAACTTTATTAACGTCGTTCTTGAGCAACAAAACGGGCTATTGACGACGGTCCGGGATCAGTTCCTTTAGTAATGTATTTTTACTGTAATGTATTATTACTTTTCAAAATGTATTTAACAATTAAAGACAAAATAATTCGGAATTTCCTCGTATTGTAATATAGCATCGGTGATACGGAAATCATGGCTTTTTAAATGACCTGTCAAACACAGAAACTTCAATAAGTAAGGATTTAAAATTTTGTTCACAAAACTGCTGAAAATATAATTTCAAGACAATATGGAAATTAGGTATCTCCATTTAATTTTTGGAAATTGGTACGAATAAGACCAGTGCTATGGGATAAAACATTACAACTGTACAAAGAGATAACCAGAAATGCATCGGAAGACGTCTGCTGTAAAGTACTAAGGAATATTTAAACTAAAATATTTTAAAAACCCACGACAAAACTAGAGATTTATGCTAAACTAAAAACAATCGAAGAAAGACCAAAAAGCAGTTTATGTCAAAAACCGGAAGATCGCAAAGAGAATTTCCGTCTATACAAAAAAATGTCGATAACAATAGTAATAACACTAACTTTACGCGATTACAATATAAATTATATCAAAATAAGCTCACAATAAATTTAGTTCAGTAAATCAGGCTAATAGGTTAAGTCTAGTGGTTAAGGTATTGGCTTCTGGATCGGAAGGTTCCTGGTTCGAATCCGGGGTCAGGGCAAGGATGTAAAATTGGGTTGTCCTTTGTTAGGAATGGATGTTGGTCCTCCCACTGAATGCTCCTTCACAAGTGGCCATCACTTCCGGCATAATGAGGAACTTACACCAGTGAGGAAAATGCTCATTTCTGTGCTTTAGTAATAGATTGATCGTCAAAATGCTAAAAAAAACGACAATTAAAAACCATAAAATGGACTTAATTAATTAAAATTTAAAGTTTTAAATTACCGAAAAGTACGGCAAACGCACATCACCTCAAAACGCTATGTTACGTCATTGCGCACCACGATGTAATGTTTACGTTTGTCTAACGCGTTGAAATTTCCTATTGCCTTGCTCTTTTAAGTTTCAAACAATCAACTAAAATTTTTTTTCTTGCTATTTTAACGTCGCTATAAAAGTAAATAAACCGTCATAGTGCATAGTGACGTCACAAGAAATGGCGTAGAAAAACTAGCGTTTTTGAGATGAAGTAAATCGTGCGAACTTTAAATTTTTTTTATTTTACCTTTTCGGGCTATAAAAGTAAAAAAGAAAGATACTTTCCATCATATTTTTTCATTTTCAATATTATAAAAGTATAAACAAAAAACGTGCAAGTTCCTCATTGGAAAAATGATTGAGATGAAAAGTACCTGCCATTGGGGAAAAAAAGTTCATTTTCAAAAGTTATATCGAGTTTAATTTAACACGAGGATGTGAAAAATGAATGAAAATTGAAACTCTTTTATCTTTCATATTTCACGGTAAAGATATATTAAAAAAAAAAAAAAAAAAAAAAAAAAAAAAAGCTTCGAATTGAATGTTTAAATTTAGCTTTGTTTTAAAGACATTTGCTATCATGAAAACTCAGATGGACCGCTGTCGTTATACGCGCGCGCGCGCGCGCGCGTTATCTCCGAAATAAAATTACTTACTCCCCTTTGTTGTTAACTCTTAAAAAATCGTATACGATTAAATATTCATCCTACTTTTAGTTGCTATTTATATTAATATCTTTTCTATAAATCGAGATAAATAGGCCTTTTTATGTTCGTAATCAATAACTTCGTCAAAATGCGGCTAAATTCGTGTTTCGAAATTAGAAAAAGTCACAATTGAAAAATTATTTATTTAAAGAAAATTTCAATTAAGGTATCGATTAGAAGTAAAATTTTCCGCAGATTTCAAATCCGTTGAAGCTTTTATTCCATCTTTAACGATCGCGAAGACAGAAACTTGGACTGAAGAATAAATACACCCATTTGTTTTGTTCACAATAGTCTTAATCTTAATTTAATCAATTTTTGATTTAAAATTACATTTGAGGTATCGATCTGAAGTAAAATTTTCCGCAGATTTCAAATGCGTTGAAATTTTTACTTTATTTTTAGCGATCTCGAAGCTAGAAACTTGGACTAGAGAGTAAAAAAGCCCTTTTGTTTTATTTCTCGAATAAAATAAATAACGGCAGTCGTCTGCTGTAGTGACAATCGTCGACAGGAAAAGGGATATCCTGTCGTGTTGAGAGTAGATTGAATTGTGTGCGTTCAAGTAGCCTCACGCTAATTTGAGGTCATTTGAGTCCACTACCTATTTAACGAGCCCCAGACAATATGTACACGGAGATCTTTGGTAGGAGCAAGTTTCGAACTCTCATCAGCCGTCCTGTCTTTAATCGGCCACTCTTCCAACCAAGCTAAAGAGGCCTGGAGGAGAGATACGAGGACAACATTTCGTAATCTTGAACCATACCAGATGACAAAACTTCAAATTTAGATAAAAGAAAAATCAAATTTTCGTAATTACCAGAATTCTTTTTTGCAAATATACTTACATTTGTGGGATTGATCCCGGACCGTCGTCAATAGCCCATTGTGTTGATCCAGTACGACGTTAAATAAAATATCTACCTACCCTTTGTCTATGTGCAGCTTTATAACTCGTTTGATATTTTCCTTTACAGGCTTAATCCAACCAAAACTGCTTACATTTGGGCCTTTGACAGTTCCCAAATCAAGATTTCGTTCCTGGAATCTTATTTTTGGAAGAGACCAAACAATGGTTGAATGAGGATGAATGGACTTTTCTAGTTTCATGGCTTCGAGAGCTGTTTTATTGTTGTCGAATATTTCTCTTTGTAAGAGATATCTGAACTTAAGATAACAGTATGGGGCTAGGCAGCTTCTGTTTCCCTCAAAGACGTAAGGAAAATAAATGATGGTATGAATTTTGAAATATATTTATTTGGTTTGAGAATTTTTAGGGATATGTCTTCATTGGATAACTTGTCAAAGTGCGATGTACGGGCAGTTCGTTGAAAGTTGACAAATGTGGACTAGATAGGAAACGTTAGTAGAATTTTCTGTTATAAAGAATGAGATTTTGAAACGATTTAGATTTTTAAAAAGTCACTGGCAAACTATTACTTTTGGGTCAAATTTTATGTAAAGGACTTTAATTTAACGTTTAATTTTAATTTTCCATCGTCAAATTCCAACGTAAAATATGTTTATTTTCTTTCATATAGTTTCAAGAAAGAAAAACGGCGCAACTCGTAAATTGAATATCTTTCGATAACAATGAATTGATTTGAACACATCAGAAATAACATTGGGTAGGTAGTTGAATTAACACTGGAACAAAACAACGGGCTATTAGTGACGGTAATTAACTTGCATCCATTTTATACCATATTACCAGAATAGCTAGCATAAAATCTGTTGTGTACTGATGTAAACGAAGCTTACCTCGGAAATTCAAGATGATTAACTAGCCTATCTCGATTTATTGAATTGAGGCTATCACAGAAATATTAGCCCACTAATGTACCAAATGGAGATAAATGCGATTTTCTTGACACAATTTAATATATATAACAAATAATATATGTAACAAAAACAACTCACATGGCTCGGAAGAAATTACGAAAAATAATTATTTATGGGTTCTGTAGCTGTTGATATTATTAAATATTTCAAAAATATTATTAAAGAATGAATATGGGTATTTGTTACCGAGAAGTGTATTTTTTAGATATTTACATTGTAATAAAAAGTTTGAATCAGAATTACAAATTTTATTGAAACCTACCAATTGACCAGCAATCGTGATGTAGTATATGTTTTTAGAGATATTGGAGTCCCAAAATATTAATTTAATGATTGTAAATTTAAAATCGCCGCGTTTATCATACACATCAATGTCAATTTTGCCGCATGAAACAGAAAATTTTAAGTCTAGAAAATCAGTATTATTGTTATCTAGATTGGTTTTAATTAAAGAAAGTTCGTCTGGATAGATGGATTTCCAAATATTAGAAAAGTTGCTAGTACATCAATGTCAATTTTGCCGCATGAAACAGAAAATTTTAAGTCTAGAAAATCAGTATTATTGTTATCTAGATTGGTTTTAATTAAAGAAAGTTCGTCTGGATAGATGGATTTCCAAATATTAGAAAAGTTGCTAGTATTAAAAAACAAATTTTGTATAAATAATATTTGGAAATCCATCTATCCAGACGAACCAAATAATTTGCACCATTTTCTTAGTTTTGGCGTCTTATATAGTTAGATATGGCGTCTTATGTCGCCGACGGGTGTGTAAACCGAAATACAAAGGAGATCTGTGGAATATTGTTCATAGGTAAGTTTAATTTGACGTATCTTTAGGCTCTGATAGCTTTTTAACCTGTAACTTTTAAGTGTTCAAGTAGCATTATATTCAAAATTAGATAAATTTATAAACATTAATTTTTTTTTTAAGTTGACTAATTTATCCAAGGGATAATTAATTTGATTTATTAATTTAACATAGTTATACGATTTTGATTTTGCAACCTACCAGTTGTAATAAGCGTTAGAAACTGCTTTTTAGGAAAGTTTAAGTTTCATTCAATGAAAAAGTATTAGTCAAATAAACAGGAGCGGTATTTTAAGTACATGTGTGAAAATATCACCTCATGTTACATGATTTATAATGAAACAACCTTGGCTAACAGTTATGAAATTCGAATTATAAACATTGCTTTTGGTTTTCTAAAACGCATTGTTTTGTTAGTTAAGTTCTTTTGCGTTGATCAACTAAGTAACTGCTTGAATGATATTGAAACTTTGGACTGTGAGCAACTTGTAAATGAATGTTTTAGAACACGAGCAAATATTTAAAACATTGTAACTGTATGAAGTTTTACAAAACAAGCATTTCTTGAGCCAATGATTAAGATTATGATCTCATACAATTTATGCTTGCAGTCCTAGGTTTTACTAACTTTCCCTGGTATTACAATTTTAGAAAGTATTCATCAGAAAAAAAACCCTTTCTAAGGGTGGATTTGTGTGGACAGACATAATATATTCTATAATCAGTCTTCAATTTATCAAGCATGTTTTTTTATCATCAAACTAAGTAATTGTAAAGAAGTTTGATTTAGTGGTTTCTTAGATTGTATTAATTTATGTTTATAAATTTTTGTTTTAATAGTCTAAGATAAACAGTAAAAGTTGTAATACTGTTCGGACTTGGAACAAATATGGTTAGACAGGTTGATCATTAGACAGGATCTATGTACATAGGTTTCAATATTTCTATCAATTCATTGCATCTAACTAAATAATTTTCATTTCAGGTTTCCCAAAGACCCAACCGTAGAGATGCATGGATAAGCAGTGCATAATCATAAAGTTGTGCATAAAAAGAAGTAAACTACAACAAGAAAATAAATATTTAGAATGAATGATTGGGCCAAAAATTTCAATGTATGCAGGAAATCAATAAAATGAATTTCGATGCCTAATTGTGGAAACAAAGGTATGTATTTATTGTAATTATATTACAGCATATTCAATCGCAGAATTAAAAAGCAAACCGGAGAAAGGTAGTAAATTGTTTTTAGATCATACTTAAATTATCATTTAAAAAACAAAATACTGCCAAAATTTCATTCAATATTTCATTTATTTCATATCGCTCAATTGAAAAATGAATTAACACAATCAATATGGGGAAAAAAGAGCGCCTTATAAAAGGTTTTTAACAGCGCAAGGCGGCCGCCATGTTGTGCGTTAAAATGTTGGAAATGTCGGCTTCAGATAAACCGGTAGGAAAACCTTGTTAGGGCTTTTTCTTATATTTCCTAGTTCCATGGTCTTATCTTGTGACGAGATTTTGAATGCCAGCGTTATACTCCTCTGCCGCCACGCCATTGAGATAAGCAGTAACGTCTTTAAGCTTTTGTGGTCGTCATTGAGCGTGCGTAGCACCCATCTTGCACAAAAGTGTCTGAGTTTGAGGTGATCTGTTACCATTTCGTAAATGGTAGTGCGAGACACAAGCCGATCTTGTTTGATGAATTTGTCGACAGACTTGACAAGCACATCCGTAATAACACTTGGGCGGCAACATCGCTCCTCATCATGGACGTTCTATATCTCATTAAACTTTCGGCACCGACGAAGCACGCATGATTCATCCATCATATCACCACACACTGCTTTGATTTCACGATAAATTTCGCTTGGTCGCACATTTTTTTGCGTTTAGAAATTGGATCACAGATTTCACTTCACATATGGCGGCACGCTCGGTTTTCTTGGACAGTTTGTTTACCAAAACAACAATTACCGTTATAATGCGATGTAATTCAGTGAAAAGCTGACAGACGAGTCCCTAAAACTAGTTGACCTTGGCCGATGCACCTGCCACTGTTACAGTGGTGTGCATGTTTAAACGGGTATTACTTTCCGATCGACCTTCGTATATATATATATATATACCATCAGTACCGGCTATATGGTCACCCTCTTATAAGGTCACCCCGTGTATATGGTCAGATTTCTAAAGTCCCGTCTAACTTAATAGGGAACAATTGTTAAAGCGCACCGCTTATATAGTCATTTTATTTTCCTGGTTATCGGTTATAGGGTCGATTTTTTTTATATTTTCAATGAGGTTTTCGTTTATTTTTTAAAATAGCAATTCAATTGTTGTAACATTTCTTGAGGCGGGGAGCAACATAAGGAATGACCAGAAGAAAAAAAAGTCTTTGCGACCCCGGAGAGGACCTTTACTTCCCTCTCCTTCCCCCCATTTCTCTTTAGCGTTGAATCATCGTCGGCGTTATATATATATATATAGCCCCCTCAAATCTCTTTCTTCCCAAGCACAACTGGTCTGTCTGTTTATTGGTTGATGTTATCTCTCCATATTTGAAAAGTACATTGAAATTGAGACGAAAAGAGAAAAGGAAAATTTTGCTTCATTTGGATTATACGGGATGTATAAGAACGTTCATTTATGGTAAATTTTTTTTTATTTTTTCAGTCTGCTGACAAATTGTTCCGTTGCGCAAAATGAAAACGGAAGCGAAAGAAATAAATTTAGAATCTGCAATTTTTTATACTACTAGGGGGCTCCGCCCCCTGCTCGCTTCCGCTCGCCAACCCCCGGGGATTGCTACGCAATCCCATTTGGTTTGCTTCGCAAACCAACACTCCTTTTACATATGGCATTTGGTTTGCTTCGCAAACCAACATTCCTTTCGCAGAGTGAAACTATCTGAATAATTTGTATTATCCTGATTTCCCTTTACGGTCCAACACGTCACAGCGAGGGCTTCTCCCCTACGCAATCCCCGCAAACCAATACCTCTTACGCAAGTGATTTCACTCTTTTTTGCTTTAACACTTAATGCACCCTAAACTAATAGCCGCATCAGTAAAAAATCTTCTGCATCTTGTTCCCTGTACAATTTTAAATAAACCCTGTTAATCTCCAAACTTTACGATGTGTACTTTGTACTTTCTCGGTAAAACGTCTGAGAACAGAAGAAAAAAAGCGAGCCTTTTTCCTCGCCAAATAAAAAGAAATCGTTTTTATGGCAATTGTTGCTACGATAAATTTGATATCTGGCAAACCCGATAATCAAAAATACAACACTCCGCGAATACAATGCTCCGCGAAATAAAAAATACGAAATTTGTGTCACCAACTTTTGATTGCATCGAATTTATTTATGAACCAATTTTAAAAATAATGGTACCGTAAGAAAGAGTACAGTCTGAGGTATACTGCGCTATTTTCAAAATAAAAAACTAATAGTAATACGATATAGATATGACAGTTTTAGTTAAAGGTAGTAACAAAAAGTAGCGAAAATATCCGAAGATTCCGAATTTTGCATGATCAACTTTTGATCGCATCCAATTTAATTATTAACCGATATCAAAAATAATAGTACCGTAAGAAAGAGTACATTCTGAGGTATACTGCTATATTTTAAAAATTAAAAAATAATAGTAATAAAATATAGATATGGCAGTTTTAAAAAAAAATAACAAAAATGTCCTGATTTTTCCCGAATTTCAAAAAAATATTATCAAGAACCAAATTGAAATTTAAAAAAAAACTCGACGAGCTGCAAAAATTTACGTTGAGAGGTACTCTTTAAAAAAAACTCACGGCTGAAGACTGAAAATTTGTATGTGTTTTGCTCACTCGCGGAAGAAATTTCGCTTCTTCAATTTTAACACTTAATAAACCCTAAACTAATAGCCGCATCGGAAAAAAATCTTAATAATTGTCCAGGGAATATGATGAAGAACAAACCACGTCAATTTTGTTTTTTTCCGATCAGTACTTTCTCGGGAAACCGTCTAAGAATCGAGCTAAACAACACAGTTTTCAATTCTGCGGCGTCGGCGTCGGCGGCGGTAACATTTTTTTAATATAGAGAGATTGCCATTCCAAAGAAAACAATAATAATTAAATTCCATTACATTCATTTTAAAATGTTCTAGATTGAATTTTAAAATTCGCCGAGAACCAAAAATTGTAAAAAATTCTGACTACCTGTGTTTCAAATCACGTGTGTTTATACATATGTATAGATCCACAATATTATTTAAGATTTAAATAATTTGCTTTCCGACAGTTAATTATTTTGTAATTTTGATTTAGATTAATGAATATTCTGAAGAAAATACACATTCAAACAATAAAAGGTCTAAAAAAGGTAATAATAAAATTTTAGGGTTTTTGTGGGTAAAGCCTCTCTTGGTTGCCAATCCGTTATGCCGCCAACCAAGCAACCGCGGCTCGTTATTAACATTATATAAGGGGGCATATAAAAATCCTCTTTCTTCTCTTAAGCAGGTTTGGTGGGTATTTATTGATGCGAAGATATTTTATTCGGCATTAATGCATAACAGTATTATCCAAGTTTTTTCAGATAAAAAAGGGGCATTTTCAACATAGATTCAATTCTAAGCCCAGAAAGCTTTTAACATTATCTTCTCAAGCAAATTTAAAATCGATACATTAGGAGCTGAAGAGACAAAATGGGTTTTACTTCTTGAATGATTAAATTCTTCATGATGGTACAGCGTAAAAAAATAGCCCGTTGTGTTGCTCCAGTGTGACGTTAATTAAAATACGTGCCTACCGTATAGCATAAAAAATTGCGTCCAGAACATAGTTTGAAATAACTCAGCTGAAAAAATGACAATGTACACTTGACTAAGTGTTGCTAAGCTGATGAATTTTGGGGATGTTTCTTCGAAAACTCTTTCCTGAGCGAAGCAGACTTTGAAAAATATTTTATTAAACTGTGGCTAAGTTTGTTTCTTCTTTTTATCGTAATTTCACATTGGGAGAGTATATCACTAGAAAAGTATGGGTTCACACACACACACACAGCAACGATTGTATATACCAAATTCTTTAATGTATGTCAACATCTGACTGAAGTTCAGAATGAAGAGATTTAAGAGAATTAAAGAATGAGAGATTGAAGAAAAGAGTGCTTTTTAATCTTTTCCTTCGGGATTTATCCCGAACTCTTCCCAATATCTCGTTGTATTACTCCAGTGGAACATAATTCTATCTATATCTCCTGGATGTTTGTAAGCGTATGATGTAGAGGCGTCTGGGGCACCTTAAATCTGTCGTGGCCGAAAGTCCTCACGTTGGGTTGGTGTGGAAGTTTGGAGAGTGGGGTACCAGCTTATGTGTTGCTTCGGCATGTGACCGTGGTTCAAAATTACGAGGTGTTGTTAACGGATATTTCCCTTAGGGTTTTGATCCCGGACCGTCGTCAATAGCCCGTTGTGTTTTTCTAGTACGACGTTAATTAAATAATTACCAATTACCAATCTTTGCCGACCAACCGGTCTAGTGGTTAAGGTGTAGGAAGGATCCTGGTTTGAATCCGGGTCAGTGCATGAATATATGTTAGCGTGTGGTTTAGAGGCGGTTGGTGGTCTGTCGTGGTCGAAATTCCTCACGTTGGGTTGGTGTGGAAGTTTTGATAATGGGGTTTCAGCTCAGGTGTTGCCTCGTCATCTGACCATGGTTCAAAATTACGTCGTGTTGTCCTCGAATCGGTTCCTGATGGGATTGATCCCGGCATGTCGTCGAGGCCGCGGTGGCCCGGTGGGAAGAGTAGCGGATTAGCAACCGCTAATGGTAATTTTTAAATAACTTCGTACTAAAGCAACACAGTGGGGTATTGACGACGGTCCGGAATCAATCCCCTAAGGGAAAGATCAGAGGAGAAAACCACGTTTGTTTGAACCACGGTCAGATGACGAGGATTAGCAACCGGAGGGTTGCGAGTTCGAATGCAACAAACAGTCTTGTACAAAAGGCCTGGTGCACGTTAAATCTGTTTTGGTCTCAAATATCCTCTCGTTGGTGTGGTGTTTAAGTATGGAGAGTGGGATGCCAGCTCACATGTGGCCTCGTCATCTAACCGTGGTTCAAAATTATGTGGTGTTGTCCGCAGATAGATCTTTTCCTTCGAGGATTGATCCCGGACTGTCGTCAAGAGCCCGTTGTTTTACTCTAGTACGACTAAAATTAAAATTACTTTATCTATATACTATGTTCTTTATATTCACTTATCTCATATAGGGGCCACGGTAGCTCAGTTGGTAAAGTGATGGATTAGCAATCGGTGGGCTTCTAAAATTAAGAGACATAAAGAGACCAAGCACCGTTATTGAGGAGCTTCAAAAGTGTGAGCAATATGTTGACCAAAAATCATGAGACTGCTCTGTGAAAGTGAACTTGTTTGATCGATTTGGTATCTTATCGCCTTGTCTGGTGATATATCTTATGGTAGTGTAAGTGTCTGAATGCACAAGTAAATGGTTAACAGTTCGATACTCGATACAACCAAAGACAATCATGTGGACTAGTTCATGGTAAATCGGTCTGTGACTCAAGTTTACTCACGTTGGCCTTGTTTGGAAGTTTGGACCTCGACATCTGGCCATAGCTCAAAATTACCTAGAGTTGTCCTCAGATATTTCCCTTCAGGATGAATTCCGTACCATCACTAATAGAGCCTGTCGGTTGCTCCAGTTTGGCTTAAATTCAACTATCACATATCCCCAATTCTTAGTCAGCATGGCTACTGCGGAATGAAACCCCAAACCCTACCCGATTCTCGGTAAATTAAAGAATTAAAAGCACTATATCTATATTGATAAATATATAATTCATGGAGTCTACTAGTTTTTGCAATTAAAAAAAAATATTCAAGTCGTCGTATTTTGGTTGTTTTTTAAATCTAGTGAGGTATAGGTAAAAATCCAACTTTTCCGAAAGGAAAAGAAATGTTAGCAAACGTGCCCTCTGATCAGCAGAAGGTATTTATTTACAGAAAAATGATTCGAAAGCCACTTTATGATTTCAATGAAACTTTTTCGAAACGTTTCGTTTGTTGCTGGCAAGTTTTATCAATAAACTTTTTCAGTTCCAACTCGTAAGATCTAAGTAGAATACGTAACCATGGTTCTTGTACAAAAGATTTCGAGATTCAATTTTCACGCCATATTTTACGATGCCATAATGATACAGAAACTACTCGAGGATTTGTCTGAGGGTTGGTATTTAAATTAACGTCGCGCTGGAGAAACACAATGGGTTATTGGCGACGGTCCGAAACACCACGTAATTTTGAACCAGGGTCAGATGACGAGGCAACAACTGAACTGGCACCCCTTCTACAAACTTCCCTGCCAACCCAACGTGAGGACTTTCGGCCACGACAGATTTAAGCTGCATCAGCCGCATGCGCTTACACCATGCGCTTACAAACATCCATGCACTGACCCGGATTCGAACCAGGAACCTTCCGATCTAGAGGCTACCACTTCAACCACCAGACCGGTTGGTCGTCAAATATAATAAAAATATAGAAAAACACACATTTTATGTAAACAATGACCTTGCATTTCTTCGGAAAGTTTGGATAAGTCATGTTTGTACGTCATTGTTTTTAATTTCACACACACACACACACAGCAGGATTTCAGGTTCTCATGAATAAGATAATTTCTCAATTTACTTTTGATGAGGTTCATGCTTGAAAAAGATTGTTTGCATGAATATGTAGAGCCCAAGAGAGTGAAAGAACAGCAAATGCTAGTTTTTTAACTCATAATGTGAGTCGGAAAAAAATTCCAGGTGTTTAAAATTATCATGTTTTCCTTCTTCAGGGGTTTTTCAAAGCAGACCACATTTTCTGTAAACTAAAATCACATTTGTTTTTCTCCAATTTTTCCATGTCAGCATTAAGGTATTCAAATTTGGAGCTCCATAATTCTTTGTTTTTTAATCCCAGTAATTACATTTCAAAAGCGCCAATGTCAATATTAAAAGGAGAAAAATTCAACTCTGTTTCGTCAGCACTGAGGTTTTTAAACAAAGGCTAAACGTCGCTACGCTATTCCTGAATTCCTGAAACCTCCGTAGAAAAGCTTTCCTCATATTTAAAATTAATGTTTCGAAATAATGTCAATTACCGGGTTATTTTCTTGGCGATGTTTCAACAGGCTTGGAAAATGAATTAACGTTTCTCTCAAAATCTTGAGATTAAAGGGATAATTTATTTTTGAGTGAAATGACATCTTCCAACAACGAAAAAATTGTGTTTCTTTTCCCCTGTAGTTAACTATTTATATTATTTACATAAGACGCGCGTAACGTCTACGATGAAATATAATTTTTGGATCCACAGATGGTCCGTTAGTTCAGGATAGCCAACACTTTTCTTAAGGAGAAACGTTTTAAAACGTTTCCTTTTGAAAGCCAATGTACCTTTTTATGCAGCAGATCTATGTATTCACTTTCCATTTCAATTAAAAATTCTTTAAATAGCCGATAATAAAGAGCCTTAACTACAATTGTGTTGACAATCTTAATCAAAAATTCCGTAACATTACAAATTACTTTTCGAAATGTCTGCGCACAAAGCGATGCAATTGTAAACACATATGTTGTGATTAATCTTTTCCTCCAAAAGAGAAACAAAACCTTTTCTCACTCCAGTCATACTATTTGCACCATCTGTTGAAATTGAAATAATCCTATTAAGTGGAATATGTTTTTCCATGCATTCAATGACAGCATTTGCAATATCCTCGCCATGTGTTGGACCTTTCAGTGGTAATAATCCTAAAGGTTCTTTTTAAGGACCCGAAGACGGAAATAAATTGACCAAAAAATGAAACTTGCGCTGCGTTAGTTATGTCACAAAAGATTCGTCAACAGCTATTGATAAAGCTGAAACCAATTTAAGATATTCGATTTGCTGACATTTTCTTATTTTCGAAGATTTGCTTATATTCGAAGACATTTTGACATTTTTTTTTAATTAAAAAAAATAATTTCCGATTTTTCTTAAAATTTTGGAATATAGATCTTTGGAAGCATTTATAAAATAAATTTTAATGTATTCATCGTCTGTGTATGTTTTGTATCTCTTGGCAATCAATAAAGCTTGCAATATTAACATTGTTGGAAGATTGAACCCAATAATATACAGATATTGATTTTTCTTGACTCCTCTGAAGTTCCTCAACTGCTTTCTTCCTCGCATCACCGACCGGATATTTACTGCCAGAATTTAGTCGAAATCGATTCGGGGCAAAGCCACACTCAAGTGGCTAAAGAGCCGCACTCAAGTGGCTAAACAGCTGCACTCAAGTGGCTAAACAGCCGCACACAAGTGGCTAAATAGCCGCACTCAAGTGGCTAAACAGCTGCACTCAAGTGGCTAAACAGCCGCACTCAAGTGGCTGAAGAGCCGCAGTCAAGTGGCTAAAGTGCCGCACTCAAGTGGCTAAAGAGCCGCACTCGAGTGGCTAAAAAGCCGCACTCAAGTGGCTGAAGAGCAGCAGTCAAGTAGCTTAAGAACCGCACTCAAATGGCTGAAGAGCCGCACTCAAATGGCTGAAGAGCCGCAGTCAAGTGGCTAAAGAGCCGCACTCAAGTGGCAGAAGAGCCGCACTCAAGTGGCAGAAGAGCCGCACTCAAGTGGCAGAAGAGCCGCACTCAAGTGGCTAAAGAGCCGCATTCAAGTGGCTTAAGAGCGACATGTGGCTCCTGAGCCGCGGTTTGCCGACTACAGTACCAGAGCAACACAACGGGCTATTGACAACAGTCGGGGAAGGTAAGATAAGATAATTGTAATTAACGTCGTACTATAGCGTTGACAATAGGCAACACAACGGGCTATTGTAGACGGTCAGGGATCGATCTCATAAGGGAAAGATCCGAAGACAACACCACATAATTTTGAACCACGGTCAGATGACGAGGCCTTACCTGACCTGGCACCCCACTCTCCAAACGTCCACGCCAACCCAATGTGAGGACTTTCGGATACGACAGATTTAAGGTACACCAGCTGCCTCTATATCATACGCTTACAAATACCCATGCACTGACCCGGTTTAGAACCAAGAACCTTCTGACGAGTCTAACACCTTAGCCACCAGACAGGTTGGTCGCGTGTTGCTTCAGTACGACATTAATAAAAATATCTACCCACCCGTACCGTTACTAATAGCCCGTTGTGTTTGTCCAGTTCGGTGTTAATTTCATATTACTTGGTTAAGGTGTACGTACACACTAGAAGTTTATTTTTTTAATTTTAACTTTAAAAATCCAGTTTTTTCACAGTAGGTCATTGGTTTATGCTTAAAACTATTTCAGTGAAAAAAATCATATTAAACTAATTATTAATTAACTAATTAAGATATAATGAGCTAATTAGCATGTTTTTTGAACAGTGATATCTCAAATTCTAATTTGCCTAGAAAGACAATTCTAGTTGGAAATCATTTCCAATATTATTCTTCATGTTTTGACCCTCCATCAAGTTTATTGAGAGAAAAGGTTTTCTGTTACAACTTTTTTCGACAAGAATGCATAAAAAATCACGACTTTTTCTGGAAATTGAGGATTTAAAAATTCATTAAAAATTTATTTCTTAACTAATAACTCTGATTGAGGGTCAAAACATCCGCTGTATTATGTTGAGTTATCACCGTTTGAACAAAGGATCCTATTGCAAAAACTTGTTTCTTCAGAAATTGAGTTTGAAGTTTTGGAAACACGTCTGTTTATGGTGACAGTACCTAACGAAAACCCTTGGAACTAGAAAACTATTTCGAATATTTTCAAGATGTTGGCATCGTTTGAAAGCTAAGGAATTGAAGAATATTTTGAAGCAATAAAAAAAAGTTAGACCTTCTGTTGAATTTTCAGGATTTTTAGTGTGTACACATACACCTTAAGTAGGTATTTAATTATCTACTCGCCTATCACTCGAAACCAACCAAATATGCTTTGTTGCCATATTTGGTAACGGAAATAATGAAAATATCATCAGCATTGTCTCTCATTGCATATCTAGAGTTACGTTTCAGTATGATGGAATCACACATGGCTAGATTAAAGAGGCTATCCTTCTTGATTCAAAAGTAACTGCAGATACAGCTGCGTTGCACGGAGGTATTGCTCATATACACCAAAACCTTTGTACCTGTTGCATGGTTAGAAGTAATTAGAGTGGTTGAGAAGTTCACCGCCGTTTCATTACATCGAAACACTCATTATTCTACTAATCATTGTAATAATGGACCATTTCCCGTCGTTATAAACTATTAGATCCAAAGATGTTTCAGAATGTCGATGATATTATGACTCGTCTCCAAAGATTGTTCACTGTTAGATTTCCAATTACATGTATAATTTACAAAATATAATATATAATAAACAAAATATAAGATATAATATATAATAAACAAAATATAAGATATAAGATATAATTTCCAATTATATATTATATTTTGCTGCTAATGACGAGGTACCTCATTCACGAAGATATTACCGATTTTTTTCATTTATTTACAGATTTTTATAAGGATGTGGTCATTTTTTTCTTATGATGACATATCTTGTCCATCAAGATCTGGTGAATTTTTCAAATGACGTGGTATCTAATCCAGACATATAAGTCCAGATCAGTTTATCAAGATATAGCAATAGTCCCATTAAGAATTACCTGTTTCTTTTACAAATAAAAAGCGGTCAAATGTTATAATCTTGGGTCCATGCAAAAGTTTGTAAAGTTCTTTTTGACAGAAATTGATGAAAAATTATTTTATTTAATAACAATTACATCTAAAATCAATATACACTCTGTAACAAGAAAAAAAGACGCACAAAGTAGGTGCAGAACTACAGTGGTGCCGGACTCGATCCACTTGGAACGGAGCTTACTGGGTACGTATAGTCTTTAGTGATGAGTTTCCGTTTCCAACTGTGTCCTGTCGACAACCATAGACGCGTATGGAAACGTCCAGGTCATCGTAGGGATCCTACCATTACTATCGCAGGCCACGCATGCTCACAATAGGGCGTTATTGTCTCTGGCGCCATCTTCTTTGGTAGTCATTTCTGGCATACTTACAGCACAGTGGTACGTAGACAATATTCTACGACCGGTTGTGTTACCGTTCCTTTTGCGACACCCAGAACTTACTTTCTAACAAGATAATGCCGGACGCACACGGCGCGTGTTGATATGAATTGTCTTCAAACTTCCCAACACTTCCTTGGTCAGCTAGGTCTCCTGATCTCTCCCCCATAGAGCAAATTCGGGACGTTATGGGAAGGCGATTGCAACCATCTAGGAATGTTGACCATTTAGCCTGACAGTTGAAGACAATTTGTCAAGAAATTCCGCAGTCTGGGAACTTTTTTCAGTCTATGCCACGTCGGGTGAGAGCTTGCATCCAGGCCCGAGGTGGAAAAACGCCTTATTGACTTCCTCCCTTTGTGAGGATCAAACTCTGAAACAAATCATTCAATTGTTCTGAAATTCCAATCGTTTGTTTCTCTATGTATGTTCTTCACCTGCACCAATTTGTATCGCAAACGGACAACTCCTCCTTGGAGCATCGATTTTGTTTTGTTATAGAGTATATATGCGGTTGTATTCGATGAACTTTATCTATCTCTCCTGTAACTGCATAATCCCGTGTTCATAGAAGTTGTGAACCTCTTACCGAATGTGGAATAGTCAACGCCACCATCATCATACGAGGGTTGCTATTTAGATTTCTGGCTGTCAGTGTTGCTAGGCAACCGCTGACGTTTGCAAACGACAATCTAATATTTTCAACTATAATTTCTTTAGACCTTTTTGTCATTTTAGGGTGATTTATGTTGTTTATAGTAAATTGAAAATTCATCTCGGGCAAAAAAATGGAATTGACTCGTACACATTTTTGTGCGATTATTTTTCATAACTGCCGACGTGGATTATCAAGACAAGAGTGCTTCGACGAACTGAAATCTTTATACAGCGATAAAGCACCATCCAACAATACTACCGCTGAGATTACATCTTTCAAACATCTAAACTCTACACGTATGAAGCATATAACTGGTAATTGGTAATTTTTAAACAACGTCGTACTAGAGCAACACAACGGGCTAGTGACGATGGTCCAAGATCATTCCCTTAAGAGAAAGATCCGAGGACAATACCACGTACTTTTCAACCATGGTCAGGTGACAAGGCAACACCTGAGCTGACACCCCACTCCGACCCAACGTGGGGACTTTCGGACATGACAAATTTAAGTTGCACCAGCCGCCTCTACATCATACGTTTACAAACTGCACTGATTCGGATTCAAACCAGGAACCTTCGTATCCAGCATATAACACTTTGGTTTCATAATACAATACCATCTAGCTCCAAAAACGGGACGAACTTTTCAATCATACCAATACATTATATTTTCATTTACCTATATCTCTCTCTATATAAAATTCAAATACCACTCACTTACTGACTGACTGATTGACTCATTACTGTACCTCAAGAACTACAAGTCATAGGAAGCTGAAATTTTGAAGGGTTATTCTTCTTATACCGTAGGGGTGCACTAAGAAAGGATTTTGAAAAATTCGAATCCTAAGAGGCTATGGAATATTTAATTCCATATGAATGAATACAACGACTTTGATATTCAAGTTATTTATTACAATTATCCGTTTTGACACCTTGCATTCCTTAATGCGTGGAACGAATATAATTTTTGTTGGTGAAGTATCTGTTCTTTTTATAATAATTCTTAATTACTGAACCACTACTTCAGTTCAGTTCCTTTTTACATATTACGTTTCGCTTCACAGCAGACTCCACTGCAGAAACTTCACACAGAGATCTCACCACAGAGTATCCCCCAGTGACTGAAGGGTTATCTGAAGGTAATGGTAATGGTAATTTTAGTTAACGTCGTACTAGAGCAACACAACGGGCTATTGACGACGGTCCGGGATCAGTCCCTTAAGGGAAAGATCCGAGGACAACACCTCGTAATTTTGAACCACGGTCAGGGGTTATCTGAAGGAACGGTAGGAAGTATATACAACGGTTAAGATACATATGCGGTTAGAACGTGTATAATATTTACAGAGAGTTGAATTACACGATTCAAAGAAAAGTAAACATAATATATACATATGCACAAGGATACATTTAAAGAAAGGTATTAAAAAAAACTTAATTAATGTAAGTTGCCAATTTTTGTGGAAAACGAACATGTCTGCCGGATCTTGTCACTGTTTTCGCAGAAATCCGTTCATTGGCAGATTTATCATCGTTTTTAGCCGTTTCCAAAGGTTTGGTGTTCTTTGGTTCGAGTAAGGCAGTTTCAGGTAGCAAATAAGCTGGCTTTACACTATCAAGAGAAACAGTTGTTTTTCGGCCATTGAATTCGACGGTGACGGTTTTGTCCGTGCGGCGTATGACTTTATGGGGGCCAGTATAGGGTTGGCACAATGGCGGCTTCACTCGATCCACTCTTAGAAAGATGTGTGAACATCTTTTCAAAGAAGGGTTGACATAATACTTGTCAGTGCAATGAGCAGACGTTGCAATAGGGTTCAATTGACGCATGTTGTTGCGAAGATTAGTGATAAAATCCTCACCGCAAGGTGGGATCGCTGAAATCTCCAACATGTCACTCGGAAGTTTCAAAGTTGTTCCGTATACAAATTCAGCACAAGATGCGTTTAAATCTTCTTTGACTGCTGCACGGATGCCTAGGAGAACCACTGGGATTATCTCAGACCACCTTTCGTTTTCATGAGCCTTGAGTGATGACTTTAAATGGCGATGAAAACGCTCAACAAGTCCGTTAGAGATAGGATGGTATGCAGTCGTCTTAATTTTCTGAGTACCCAGCATGTGCGTAAATTCAGCGAACATAGATGATCGCATTTGTGAACCTTGGTCCGTGGTTATGACTGAGGGACAACCAAAACGAGAGATCCATGTTGCAAATATGTTACTGCATATTGTCGTCGTTCGCATATCCGGAATTGGTATGGCTTCGGGCCATCTCGAGAAACGGTCGATGATTGTTAAAAGATAAATATTCCCGTTAGAAGGAGGCAAGGGACCCACGATGTCGATGTGAATTTGTGCAAAACGTGCATCTGGAAGAGAGAACGTGCCTAGAGGTGCTTTGGTATGCCTCTGTGTCTTGGATCGTTGACACGGCACACACGCTCGGACCCAGATCTTTATTTGACGTTTCATGTCTGGCCATACATATCTGGAACAAATGAGTTTCGTTGTAGCTGCTATGCCGTGATGTGAGAGCTTGTGCAGATGATCAAATAGAAGCTTGCGAAAAGAATCCGGAACAAAAGGACGAGGAATGCCCGTAGAGATGTTACATAGCAAATTGTGGTCAGAAATCTGGCAAGGTTTAAGTTCCAATTTGATAGAAGAGGTATTATTCTGAAGAAAGGTTTGTACCTCCGGATCATTTTTCTGAGTTTCAGCAAAATCTCGGAAATTTAATAGTGGCGATTCCGTAATTGAATCAATTTCGATCCTCGAAAGTGCATCAGCGACTATGTTTTTGGAACCCTGCACATGTCTAATGTCTGTGGAATACTGGGAAATAAAATCTAAATGGCGTAATTGCCTGGGTGAACATTTATGGGGGTTTTGCTTAAAAGCGTAAATTAATGGTTTTTGATCAGTGAAAATTTGAAAAGTTCTACCCTCTAACATATGCCGGAATTTCTTTATCGCGGAAAAAATAGAAAATAATTCCCTGTCATATGTCGACCATTTTC
The DNA here is from genome assembly GCA_947359465.1 of Metellina segmentata. NCBI lineage: Eukaryota > Metazoa > Arthropoda > Arachnida > Araneae > Tetragnathidae > Metellina > Metellina segmentata. Next base: position 24,315,971 of record OX375881.1, on the reverse strand, counting down.
GTTGACTACTATTGAGTTTCATGGAGAAAAAAGCTAATGGTTCCCATTGCTGCTGAGAGAACTGCATCAGACTGCCGCCAATAGCGACATCGGACGCATCTACCCATATACTCAGCTGAGCTCCGGGAATTGGGTGTCTCAAAAGAGTTGCCTGAGCAATCGCGTTTTTGGCAGCAATGAAAGCTTGTTCGGCACACTCATTCCACTCAAGTTGTTCGGACGAATTGCGAACACTAGAACGAGGTTTCTTTTTGTTTTTGTGCCCTTCTAAGAACTTTACTACAGGGGCAAGAATATGCGCAGCTTTAGGTATAAAACATCTATAAAAGTTAAACATGCCTAAAAATCTACGAAGTTGGGTTAAAGTATTAGGTTTAGGAAAATCAATTATGGATTTCACTTTCTCGGTAAGAGGTTGAATTCCTTTTTCGGAAAGATGAAAACCTTAAAAATCAATAGTAGTTGTACCAAAAGTGCATTTCGCAATATTTATGCAGAGACCGTATTCTTGTAATTTTGAAAACAGAGCCTTTAAGTGTTTGAAATGCTCATCAGGGTTTTTAGATGCGATTAGAATATCATCGACGAAGGCGTAAACGCCTGGTAAATCGCGAGTGACTTCATCGATAAATCGCTGGAAAGTTGCCGATGCGTTGCACAACCCGAATTGCATACGCGTACTTTCATATAAGCCGAACGGTGTACAAATTGCGGTTTTATGAATATCGGTAGGGTGGATGGGAATTTGGTGGTAAGCTTTGATGAGATCGATATGACTGAAAATTTTTGTACCATGTAATACAGCAGTAAAATCAGCTATGCAAGGAATTGGATATTTATCCTTTATTGTTTGGGCGTTTAATGAGCGATAATCACCCACAGGTCTCCATTCCAAAGTTCCCTTTTTCGGGACCATGTGAAGTGGTGACGCATAGTTGCTTTTTGAAGGTCTCAAATGCCCCAGCTGCATCATAATCTGAAACTCAGATTTGGCAATTTTTAAGCGATCTGGAGCTAACCGTCGAGGTTTCGCCACCACAGGAGGACCGTTTGTTGTGATGTAATGCATAGTATTATGTTTTACAGGCTGATTTGGATTTGGAAGTTTTCTAATAGAGGGAAATTGCTTTAAGATATCGTGGTAAATTGTACCGCTAGAAATAGTTTTCACTGAATGAAGATTGGAATGTTTCACTTGGCCAATTATTTGAAATTTCGTTTTTAAGTCGCGGAGACATTTATAACGAAGATCTGGAACCAATTCAAAATTATGGAGAAAATCTGCTCCAAGAATGGGTGTGGTAACGTTGGCAACTAGAAATGTCCACATAAATTGTCGTCTTAAATTAAAGTCTAAAGTAAGAGTTTTTTGACCAAAAACGTTTATAGAAGAAGAATTTGCGGCAAAAAGGGTTTGTTGGGGTGGATTCCGTTTTTGATAATTATTTGCTGGAAGTATTGACACGTCAGATCCCGTATCGACCAGAAATGCTACATTTGTTCTCCGGTCCCTGATAAACAGGCGACGTGAAATTTGAGGCAAAGAATAAGTCGCCTCTATTCTTCGCTGGTCCCGTTTCCCTGCCATGAACAAGGTTTAACACATTTATCCTCCCGACAATTTTTTCCATAACGCTGATGATACCAGCAAACAGAATAATCCCGATTTCTAGAATTGGTTCGATTACTAGAAGTATTCCTTGCGCGGCGGAAAGGTGATCGACCACGAGAAAATGAAAGACGATCAACTCGTTTATTTAACTGATCAATTGCTTCAAATAATTTTTCCTCCAGGGACTGTTCACGAGTTTTAGAAACTGCGAAATTTTCCATTGGGGAAGGGGTGACTTCTAAAATTTTATCAGAAATTTCAGCTGCCTTAGCCAATGTTAAGTCGGAAACGGCAGCCAAAATTGACTGAACAGAAGCTGGCAATCGTTGTAGAAATAGTTCCATCATCAAGTTTTCTGGAACGTTGAGGGTTTCGGCGCGGCGTTTCATATTACGTAATAATTCAGAGGGTTTGCGAGTGCCCAATTCTTCACCCGACAAAAGTTGCCGTATTTCCTGCTGGAATGATTCCCCCGAACGATTTATTAGTTCTGTTTTTAGATGCGTAAAGGGGTCATCGGGATCAGGTTTCATAAGCACATCGCGAACTAGTGATGCAATATCAGGCGGAATATGAGAAACAATGTAGTTATATTTAGTTAACGATTCAGTAATTGCTTTAGGGGTAGCGAGAGCGAATGTGCTTTCACACATAACAAACCATAAAGCAGGATCGGAACGATTATAAGCAGGAATCTGAACGGCATGAACCTCAGACATAGTGCAAGGCCCCAAAACGAAACACCACACTTTATAGCAAAAGATTAAAAATTGAAATAGAAAACGAATGCGATCCGGAAGTACTTATCTGTAATCATTCGAACACAGGTGCAGAATTATCCAGAGTGGCTCCACTTTTTAGCGCTTTTCAAAATATGCGTGCAAGTTCCGAACGTCACCATTATGGAATATTTAATTCCATATGAATGAATACAACGACTTTGATATTCAAGTTATTTATTACAATTATCCGTTTTGACACCTTGCATTCCTTAATGCGTGGAACGAATATAATTTTTGTTGGTGAAGTATCTCTGTTCTTTTTATAATAATTCTTAATTACTGAACCACTACTTCAGTTCAGTTCCTTTTTACATATTACGTTTCGCTTCACAGCAGAGACTCCACTACAGAAACTTCACACAGAGATCTCACCACAAGGCGTAAAATTGGCCTAATGTCTAAGCCAAAAGCCAATTTGAAATGGAAATAAAAATAACATTGAGTATAAAACGATTACTTTACCAGTATTGATCGAAAAGAGCAATTTTCTAAAACAAATTAAATTATAATGTTCATATTTGAACTGAATTGTTTTCTTCTTCCCATGATAAAAAAAAATATTTATAAATATTTGACTGATGAAGAAAGAATATTTAGAACATTTAATTTTATATTTACTTAAATTTCATAATGGAGCACGAAAAGCTCAAACGATAAACCCATTGATCATAAAAGCGTAATTTTGCTACTCGGTATCTGGCAACCTCAGAATTAATGTTTAATTCTTAAATTTTGATTTATAATTTTTTTTAGGTATTTGTGAATTGAAAACGAGATGATTGGAGTCATATTTGAGGATTCCCAAGTATTATAAATATGTGTTCTTTTTTGCTTATAAATCATTGTCTCTATCAATATTGTTCAAGGTTTTTGTCGAATTGTTTTAATTCAGAATATATTCAGGAAGTTGTAATTCAACACACTAGAACAGATTTTTTTTCAGAATTCTGCCTTTTTTAAGGATTGGAATTTTGTTTCTGTTTGCATTATGTACTAAATCTTTGGTTGAATACGTAATAGTGTATAGATAAAAAGAATAAATAAAATTTACAAATCAAAATATATTTTAAGTGTGTAATTTGTTGTTTTAAAATGACATCAAACATTTCGAAAATAACTTTAAAATAAGATGGGTTACGTTGAATTAAAACTGGTAGTCATACTTAGTTGTTTCAAAGTTGTTCAAAATATATTTCAAAATTTTGATATAGCTTTTCATTGAAAGATGATTAAAATAAATTAAATTTCATTTGTTTTTCGTGTTTTATGGGTGTTATTGAAAGCTGTACTGCATAGTCAAGTAACTACATCTATCATTCTAAATAGATACGTGCTTTCCATTTATAAATCAAATTTCTGATCTTAAAAAGTACCATAAGGGTTCAATTTAAAACTGTATGTCTGTTGGAGAAAAGGGAATTTTTAACAAGACTTTGTTGATCTTGGAATAATATCACACAAAGTAATTTCGAAAAATTGAAATTTTATGTTTAAGAGAAAGAAAGTCAAGGTTGCTTACTCTATTTATTCAAGTTGTTCTTACGCAACTTAGATGCATGTGAATCGTTCGTTGAAAGTGATTTTCTTTCTGTAAAAGCGCTGTAAAATCAACCTTCTGTTTATTAAAATATTGTTATCGATTGAGTTTAATTTGTCTACTCTGGTGACATGTACTTCTAACAAAAACTATGTTATTCGACATGCCACTGAATGTAATTTTCTGGAAAAAGTGCGCTTGCTTCAAATTAATTAGTCACAAATGCCGTAAATATTTAGCCCACTTGGACAAATATGTAGCCTATATGTAACAACGTGGGTTAGTATGTAGCCTATCATATCCGCAGGGTTCTAAAATATAAGTGTACCAAATGTGTGGATTGGTTAAAAGGTGGATTAGTGTAGAGAACAAACAAACGTCAACTTTGCTTTATATATCTAACAGAAGTTCCGTTATTCCACCTGCCGCTGAATGCAATTTTCAAGAAAAATTGCGTTTGCTTCAAACTAAATTAGTAACCAATGCTGTAACAATTTAACTTATCATCTTCTCATATTGATGATTAAATTCTAAAATATCGCATACTAGGTGAAAGAATGGCACAGTGAAAACATATGCACAGCAAAACTAAATGCAAGACTACCCACCGAAAATTCGCCATTTTAACTGAAATTGAATACACGGGAATATTTGTAGTCACTTGAAAACTTAAAATCAACTTCAGCAGAAGTGTGACGAATATGAAATAGATTATATGGTTGGATACAGCATATATATGCATATTTGCGTCCGAAGTAAATTGTAGAAGCGTTGGAGAAGTTAAATTGGTATGAAATTTTTTTCCCCGTACACTTAAATGATGCTAACATTCTTTTATGAAAAAGAATTGATGATAACTTTTCAATCAAAATATTATTAATTCAACCTGAGCAAAGCCGGGTATTTCTGCTAGTACAATATATAATTCAAATACCACTCACTCACTGACTGACTCAGTCACTCATCATAGTATCTCAAGGATTACAAGTCCTAAAGGAAGCTGAAATGTTGCAGGGTGATTCTTCTTATACCGTAGCGGTGCACTAAGAAAATATTTTGAAAAATTCAATTCCTAAGAGGCCTAAAATGGACCTCATGCCTTATCCAAAAGCAATTCGAAATCGCCATAGAAATACCATTGAGTAAAAAACGATTGCTATACGCAGCTCATATTACTTTACCAGTGTTGATGAAAAAATATTTTTTTTTTAAACAAATTAAATTATAATATTCATGTTTGAACAGACTTTTTATTTCTTATCATGATGAAAATAATTTTTATAATTATTTAATTCATGAAGAAAGAATATTTAGAACATTTAATTTTACATTTACTTAAATTTTGTAATGAAACACGAAAAGCCCAAACGATAAACTCAAATAATGAGTACAAAACGATTGCTTTACGCAGCTCGAATTACTTTTACCAGTGTTGATGGAAAAGCAATTTTTTTTAAACAAATTAAATTTTAAAGTTTATGTTTGAACTTACTTTTTATTTCTACCTATGATGCAAATATTATATAAATACTAGCAAAATACCCGACCTTACTCGGTTTGAATTCGTTTACTCTAGATTGAAGAGATAATCAAAATATATAATGACTTACGTTTTTTGTAGAATAAAAATTTATTTTAACACCTTTCGCCATCTTTATATTTTCTACAACTTACTTTGGACACAAATCCTACACATGCATATCCATTCATGTAATACATTTCACATACATCGCACAATTGCTGTATGACAAAGCTACAAGAAGACGAAAGGTGATACTAAGGTTACTACTATAAAAGATGATTTATAGGAAGATTTGGAATTCCCTTTCTTAAGTTCTTTTCATGTGCAACTCAATTAATTAAAATTACGATTTACGGCGAGTGCTCTCGCACTCATAGTCAACGAAACAATATTTTTTTACTTGTGCCACTCTTGCCTCCGGTATGCGACATTGTGAAATTTTGCAATCTTCTCCTGTCATTACTACAACAAATTTTTTAATGTTGGAAAAAGTTCTAGTTTAGATTTTTAAACATTATAATTCTTTCAATAACGACATTATTCTTTAAATAACGGCATTATTGTTTAAATAACGGCATTATTCTTTAAATAACGGAATTATTCTTTAAATAACGGAATTATTCTTTAAATAACGGCATTATTCTTTAAATAACAGCATTATTCTTTAAATAACGGCATTATTCTTTAAATAACGGCATTATTCTTTAAATAACGGCATTATTCTTTAACTAACGGCATTATTCTTTCAATAATGGCATAACTACACTTAAAATTTACTGAAAATTTATACTGACTTACCTAACATTTTCAAGTCTAATACTTTGTGGTGCTGTTGGGTGTGATGAGAAGGAAAACACATTTATTAAAATAATAAATATTTAAAACAGAAAACAGTAAAATAGAACAAAATAAAAGACGTCGGAAAAATTGTTCTAAAGATATTAATTTGTGATTCATTTTTATCTCTAGATCTCGCACAGTTGCTACAATTTACAACTAAAAGTGCACAAAATTTAGAAATGTGAAATTAATTCAGAGCGAAAGAAACAGAAACTATCACTACTCACGCGTACTTGTTTATTCTCGTTTCGTTGAAAAATATCGTCTGTCTCAAATATTCCGAAATCGTTTTCATTGCGCAAAGAACAAAAATAAGACTCGAAATAAATGAAGTATCAGAGCTGAAATTCCATTAAAAAATATAATTTTTTGAAGAATAATTACTTTTTCAGCAGTACTGGTAAAACAATCGAATACTCGTAATATTCAATAGACATTCCAATTTTTCCAAAACTACCAAATTATGGTTGATTTAAGTATACTTACTCAGGTGTTTTAGCATTATACTCATCTAAATATAACAATAAAGAAATGTTTAATATTGCATTCACTAAACTAATAGATAATGTATAAAATAAAATACACTGCAATCAAATATCTGGAAAAAAATGCATGTGATACGTACACAAACACAGAAACACAAAATCGATCATAGAACAGAAAGACGGACAGGCAGACTTTCGCAACCAATTCCACTCACTAAATGAAGATAAGTACTCACTGTATGCAAATTTCCATGAAAATATCTTAAACCGCGTGGACGTGGATAGGGCACAACATACATACAGACAGACACCAAACGAGAAAAAGGCGGATTCGGCATCAGAAGGTTCCAAAACGGATAGAAAACTTGAAATGGGTCGAAAATATTGAATGTACAAACAAACACTCCATTCTTATTTATATAGATTTGAATAATGAAGAAAGAAGAAAGAGAGAGAGAGAGAGAGAGAAAGTAAATATTTAAAGCATTTAATTTTAAATGACTTACATTTTGTAATGGAACGCGAAAACCCAAAAAAAAAAACTCATTGATCATAAAATCGTAATTTTGCTTTTTGGTATCTGGCAACGACAGAATTAATTTGATTTCGAATTCTTTGTTTGGGTATTTGAGTTGACAGCGAGATGTTGGGGTCATATTTGAGGATTCCCAAGTATAATAAATCTGTATTCTTTTGCTTCTTAATCATTATTGTCTTTTGTCGAATTGTTCTATTTCAGTATATGTTCAGGAAATCGTAATTTAACAGGTTAGAACAGATTTTTTTCTTCAGAATTCGTATTTTTTTTCGAGGATTGGAATTTTGTTTCTGTTTGCATTTTGTGTTTTGGTGTATAACCTATTGCAGAAATATTATTTATTAGTTATATTTTAATGATATATTTATTTCCTGCAAAATATCACTAGACATGTGCAATTCGTTGGTGGTATATGTATATTATATAGTGGAGGATAGAAGGAGTGTAGGAGGGATTGGATAAGCAGGGACAATTTGCATTTAAGCCTGATAGGTAATAGGGAGGTTGGCAAGCGGGTTTTGAACATTCTGGAGTCAAAAAACTAGAATACAAGCAGGGATGGGAAAGACATAGAGGGTTGACAGTACACAGTAATTGCTTAGGTAAACTAACAGGGTCTAAATTGCAGGAGACAAACAATACAAAGGGGAAGTGCAATGTAAGGGAGAAAAACAATACCAAGACAAATAATACAAGGGGAAAGTGCAATATAAGGGTGAAAAATAAGCTAAAAGTATTTTATTGTAATGCTCGCGCGCAGTGTGAGCAATAAAATGGATGAGCTCAATGCAATTGCACAAGCAGAGGATATAGATATCATTGGGATTACTGAAAGTTGGGCAAGCAGTGAAGATGCACAAATTTTACAGTTAAGTGGATTCACAATGTTTAGGGAGGACAGAGTGAATAGGAAAGGGGGTGGGGTTTTGATTTATGTGAGAGAATTTTTAAACTGCACGGAAATAAAGTTAAATAGTAAAACTGAGGGTATAGAATCAGTCTGGGTGAAACTGAATACAGGCAAAGGACTAATTCTGGGTAATATATACAGACCTCCTGTTTGTAGTGAAGAGCAGGAAAAGGGCGTATGCAATCTGATAAACGAAGCATGTCAAAAAGGAGAATTAATTTTAATGGGGGACTATAACTATCCAAATATTGACTGGACAAACAATCTAGCTACAAATGGGAAAGGGGCAGAATTTTTGGAAGTGATACAGGATTGTTTTTTGTACCAGATGGTGTATGAAGATACTAGGAACAATGCAATATTGGATTTGATTTTCAGAAATGATGAGGATAGGGTGCAGGATTTGGTTATAGGTGAGCCACTGGGAGAAAGTGATCATAGAAGTATCAGATTAAGTATAAATTTTCAGTCAGCATACACAATCAATAGTAGGATAATTCCAAATTTCAGAAAGGTAAATTTTCATAGGATAAGGGAAGAGTTAAAGGAAACATTCAAAGGGAGATTATTAGCACCGCATCATTCTGAACAATGGGAGGACTTCAAGAATAAGTTAGACAGGGTGTTAAAAAAACATGTAACGTCCAGGAAAAAAGGAAAATCTAGAAAATTGCTCCCTATGTGGTTTTCAGGGGAAACACACAAAGCTTTAAAATTAAAACAAAGAACATACAGGGTATATAAAAGCACTGGTATCGACAGGGACAAGGAGGCATATCAGAAAGCCAGAAAGGAGTTTAAAACTATTAGTCGGAAGCAAAAGGTGTCCTTGGAGGAAAAACTAGCAAGGGAAATAAATATAAACCCAAAAGAATTTTTTGCATATGCAAGTGGTAAAAATAAATTTAGTACTTCACTGGGCCCGTTGGGGGGGAAGGGAGGTGAGTTCATTCAAGACGAGGTAGGAATGGCAAACGTGTTAAATGTCTTTTTCTGGGGGTTTTCAATGGTAACTATAATTTAAAAAAGGATCCCAAGGATGGAGCCTTTGCAGGGGGTATAATTAAAGAATGCAAATTTAACAGGGAATAAATAGTACATCAGTTGAAAAGAATTAAGCCATCTAAAGCACCAGGACCATACGATATTTATCCGAGAGTACTAGTGGAATGCGCGGAAGAATTGGGGGAAGTAATTCACACTATATTTAATTCAACATATAGCACGGGTTGGGTACCAATGGATTGGAAGTTGGCCAACATAACTCCAATTTTCAAAAAGGGAATACAAAGTGATCCGGGCAACTATAGGCCAGTAAGTCTAACATCAGTAATTTGCAAAATATTTGAATCTCTGTTAAAAAAGCATATAATGTTATACTTGGAGGAAGGGGGACTGTTATCAGAGAATCAGTATGGGTTTAGGAAGGGCAGATCCTGCTCTACAAACCTTTTGAAGTTCTACGAAAAAATTACTGAGGAGCTGGATAATAAGAGCAGTGTGGATATCATGTACATAGATTTTCAAAAGGCTTTTGATAAAGTACCTCATGAGGCATTACTGTTTAAATTGGAAAGGCTGGGGATTCAGGGAAAAACATTAATATGGATAAATAATTGGTTATTGGGTAGAAAGCAGAGAGTGCAGGTAAAAGGAAATTATTCACAGTGGACAGAATTTATAAGTGGGGTGCCTCAGGGATTAGTTTTGGGACCAATTTTATTTATAATTTTCATGGATGACATGGGTCACGGGATCAAGAATAGAATCAGTATATTTGCAGATGACTTAAAAATATGGGGGACAGTGGATACCAAGTTACAGATAGGAAATTTACAAGGAGATTTTCATAAGATATCCGAATGGGCTGTAAAATGGGGTATGTCATTTAATGTAGGGAAATGTCAAGTTCTGCATATGGGTTACAGGAACAGTGGAGCCGAGTAATGTCTGTAGGGAGTAAAGGTAAAGGAGGGAGAAACAGTCAAGAATCTTGGGGTGATAATTCACAGGGATTTTAAAATGGGTCACCAATGTTGAGCTGCGGGTAAAAAGGCTAATAGGTTATTGGGGTATATTAAAAAGACTGTAACTTCAAGGGATAAGAATATAATCTTGCCGTTATATAAGGGTTTAGTAAGACCACGTCTAGAATATGCTTTACAATTCTGGGCTCCATATATGAGAAAGGACATAGAATCAATTGAAAGGGTTCAGCACAGAGCTACAAAAATAATAAAGGGGCTAGCAAATTTCGACTATAATGAACGTTTAAGTAAGCTAAACATGTATACACTGGAAAGAAGAAGAAGGAGGGGGGATTTGATTCATCTTTTCAAGTTTGTAAAACAAGGGGACACAGAGGGCTTAAATTTCAATAGGGATAACAGAACAAGGGGTCATGGGTATGAATTGAATAAGACACATTTTAATCGGGATTTAAGGAAAAACTACTATTTTAATAGGGTAATAGACAGTTGGAACGCGTTGCCAGAAAATATAGTTAATTCAAAGGGAGTGTACGAATTTAAGATACAATTGGATAGTCAGTGGGAATTGGGGAATTCATAAACAAAGGACCAGCCTTGCTGGTCTCGAGCCTGTCGTTGGTCGTCAATATTTGTATTTGTATTTGTATTTCAACCAACATTCCTTAAATCTCTGGTTTAATACGTAATAGTGTTAAGATTGCTGCATCATAAAATAAATAAAATATGCACGTCAAAATGTTATTTAAGCTTGTAATTTCTTATTTTAAAATAACAAGTGAATTTTAAAAATAACTTTAAAATAAGATGGGTTACGTTAAATTAATACGGGTAGTCATACGTTGTAGTTCAAATATGTTTCGAAATTTATATATATTTATATAAAAAACGATTAAAATCAATTATTTTAAATTTTTTTCGTGTTTTATGGGTGTTATTGAAAGCTGTACTTCATAGTCTCAAGTAACTACAACTATCATTCTAAATAGGTACGTGCTTTCCATTTAAAAACCGAATTTCTGAATTTAAAAAAGTACCACGAGGGTTCAATTTAAAACTGTTCGTCTGTTGGATAAAGGTAATTTTAAACAAGACTTTATTGATCTTGGAATAATATCATAATTAGTAATTTTGAAGTATTGAAATTTTTTGTCTTAAGTGACAGAAAGTCAAAGTTGCTTACTCTACTTAGTGAAGCTGTTCTTACCCAACTTAGATACTGTAACGTGTTGGGGATGGTAGCGTCGTCTACTAGAAGAGATCGTTCGCAGTGGTCTGGGCTATAATATATTTATTTTGTACAATTATGTATAACCTTGACGGGTTTACAGGTTGTGCATATATGTTGGCAGAATCCAGGTGACTTTGCTGAATACGGTGAATTGTCCTAATCCTCGGGACTCCAAGTTGGCTATCCGTCTCAGGAGAGCACTTCTACAGTCCTTACTCGGGCAAGTAAATATTCCTAGCTCGGGTGAGCTTCTCCAAAGGTCCTCGTACGCGTGTGCGAGATACGCAGTACAGGTGAACTCGCTAAAATGGCACTCGGTTGTGATTTCCAGCTCCTGTGAGCCTAGCAACAGGTTCTATGACCGCTCCAAATCAGCAGGAGCAGCAGTTCAGGTTTGAGCTTTCCTCAAGTCTGATAGACGGAATCCCAGTTCGGGAAATTTCTCAGAATCAACGACAACCGTCTTGATAACTGCCGGCTTATACTAGCCTTTTTTCAGTGCTCGAAGCGGACACTTCTCCTTCTCCACACCACTTCTTCTTCTGCTTCAACTTCTCCAGAGAACGGGATATCGGAAACCGTGAGCGGATCAATTGGATACCTCGGGTCTGTTGACCTCTCTCCTCGAAAGTTTTTTCCCGTCTCTCTCGACTCTAAAAGTTCCAGGGGGGTTGTTGGGCCCCCCTCTCGTTTCATTCGACTCACTTTCCTCTCGCTGTTGGCTGGTTCAAAATTGGGCTGTTTATTGGAGGTTAATGTTCTCCCTTCCGCAACTTCTTTTGCCATTCGGCGGCACAAAGGTCTCTGTGGTCTTCTCTGATCCTGGGAGCGGCGGAAATGAACTTCTGCCCCTCCTTCTTGCCGGGCATCGCTACAAAGACATCTCGCTTTCTCTTGCCGTTGAAATCCATTCTCTCGACCCACCGCCAGCTCGTCAACTTGCGGTCCGGCGTTCGGGGTTCATACGCGGCATGACATCTCGGTATCTGGCGTGACCTCTCGGCATCTAGTCTTTTCCTCCTTTCAACTTTTCCGTCGAGAGCTTGCCTTTCTTTCGTCACAATACGTGTGAATCATTCGTTGAATGTAGTGCTTTTTTCTTTTTGTAAAATCGTTGTAAAATCAACAATCTGTTTATTAAAAAAATATTATCGATTGAGTTTAATTTCTCTACACTGATGACATTTATTTATATCACAATCTCCGTTATTCCACATACCACTGAATGGAATTTTCGGGAAAAAATGCGTTTGCTTCAAACCAAATTAGTCACGAATGCAGTAAATATTTTGCCCCTTTGACCGAATACAACGCGGGTTAATATATAGCCTATCATCTTCACAGGGTTTTAAAATATATGTGTACCAAATCTGGTGTAGATTGATCAAAAGGTGGATTTGTATAGAGAACAGACAATCGTCAACTCTGTTTTATATATCTAACAGAAGTTCTGTTATGCCACCTATCGCTGAATGAAATTTTCAAGAAAAATTGCGTCTGTGTGTGCTTCAAACTAAATTAGTCACGAATACCGTAACAATTTAACTCACCATCCCCTCACATTGATGATGAAATTCCAAAATATCGCAAGAATGGCACAAGTAAAACACATTCTTATAAAAACTAAGTGAAAGACTATCCGCCAAAAGTTCCTTATTTTTACTGATAATGAATGCACTGGAATTTTCGTAGACCCTCGAAAACTCAAAATCAACTTCTGTAGTAGTTACATTAGAAAAAGAAAACTTTCAGAAGTGCAAAGAATATGAAATGGTTTACATGGATGGATACAACATGCATGTATATTTGCGTCAGAAGTAAATTTTAGAAGCGATGGAGAAGTTAAAATGGATATTACAATTTTTTTCCCGCACACTTAAATGATGCTAAAATTATGTTATTGAAAAATAATCGATAATGATAATTAATAAATGATAATGACTGAAATGTTCAATCTACTTATTATTAATTCAACACGAGCAAAACCGGGTATTTCTGCAAGTTTATTAATAAAGTTTAAATTCCGAGTAATTATTCTTGTTACTTCATTAATAAATTATTGACGATGAATTAATAATATTTCAGCTGGGAAAGTCGCCAAGACAACCACACTAGAAGGAAAATCATAACATTTTCTGAGCAAAACTAATTTTACCAATCAACACCTCGAACCTACTGTACCATAGACGGCAGAAAAATCTGATTTCATTTTGTGAACCTTAATAAGTTTAGACCCGCTTTTAAAATGCGAAAGATAATCTAATTTCAGGCGCTCGCCATTTTTTCACTCGTTACTCGATTCATCCTAATGTGCAGATGTTATTCAATTAAAGGAAATATTTTTATCGCATATTCAAATTTGCTGTCCGCCATTTTTTCCGAGATGTTTATTCTCGGCTCAAATGAAGAGCAAGCACCTTACTTAAAACTTTTATGTAAAAAAAACCCGTTTCATGACATGAAAAATTTTTAAAGGCCATAGACGTTTTTATGTGTCAATGCTACCGCCATTTTTTTATTGTCCATGCATATTTAAAGGGGGAAATGATTCTCATTTAATATAGAAGGTAGCGGATGGGATGTATAATTACCTACACTTGTTTGTCTACTTTATTCTTAGTTAATAAATGTGGTTATGGCCTCTTTTATTGACGTGCGTGAAACATTAAAATTCCGTCAGCTTTTGTAGTAATTTTATTGATTGCTTTGGCAGTGAATTCTTTGTCGTTATGTTGATTTCCGTACTTCGAAGGGTTGAAGGCGTGGTGATTATTTCTCCACACAAAGTGTGTAATCATCGGTAATACCAGGAAATTAAACTTAATACCCGCTTTGATTGCTTTTTAACGTATGGAAATAATTTATAATTGGTGGAGTATTCAAATCGAACAAAGGCAATCAAATTCCTGGGTCATAAAATGTCGTTTTATGGAAACATCTTCCCGGAACTTTTATGACTGTACTAGCTCTACAACCAGGCTTCGTCCTAGTGTTTTTGCTGCTTCAGACGAACCGTATTGTGCATCTTTTACCTTAGTAGTTCCGTTCCGTCACTGAATAGTTTTTTGAGCTTTATAACTCTAAGCGTGATTGTGTTTTTCCTCTTCCTATTGCTTCGCTCACGATGATTTCTGACGGGTGTTGATTCGATTTTGATTAAAAATTGATGGTTTATCTCGCACTTATATAGTATTTATGTACCTCGACAGATGGTCAAACCTGGACCCAGATATTGTCTTGTTAAAGAAAACAATCTCCGACCGTCAGGGAGGTATTATGTTTATCTGGATTAAGGCTCACACCGGATATGTCGGAAAAGAACAAGTAAACGAAAGGAGCCACTCAGCTCCCGAATATAGATATAACGACTAAATGAACCAGAGAGAACATAAAAGGACTTTTGAATTAGGGGCAGTTTAAAGAGTGGCAATTACTTTGGGATAACCCCACGAAAGGAAGAACAGTACATAACTTACACAACAAAGTCTCAACTAGAAGACACCAATGATCATTCGAGATAAATCAACTGCTGACGGGTCATCGAGCCCAAGGGGAATACCAACATAGATTTTTTTGCAAATACTAATATATATAAATGCGGAGAAGACGAAGAAACAGTGTATCATATTATCTACAGGTGCAGACAATGGGACGCTATTAGAGAAAAAAAATTTCCACGGAATTACAAACCTTCTGATAGAAAACTATTACTTTCTGATAAAAGAACTAGAGAGGGCCTTAGATGAATAATGAAGAGAATTTTGGACAATAGATTACAAGGAATGGGAGAGACAGGATAGTGATGTTGATGCAACCCAAAACAAAACGTATGCCTATTGGCGGGGCGGTAATCAAACCAATCTCGTTGCCTAACGATTTTTATGATTCAGATTTACTTATATGGCTTTAAGCGAACGACGTATAGAGTTGAAAATAGTTGGGTTGACATAGAAATTCCACAAAGAATAAGTTGTGCAAATATCTTGAAGTTGTTATTGCGCTTGCGAATTTGCGATACTTTAAACACATGTTCTGCCATATATGTTGTAATCCAAGGAGTAGCCACCAGATGAGGCTTTAAGCCATTGATGAAAAACTCTTCAATTGACATCTGTAGAGTCGTGAGTACGATTATTGATGAGAAGTGTGTAATGCGTTTGTAGAACGCGAGGACATGCTATTCTGCAGGATAATAGGTGTCTTATTTATCTAATTAAATGCTTATCTGTCCACGAAAGTGTAATTTTTGCCTTAGCAGCAGCGCAATCTCCACATATACAAAGGTGATCCAAATTAAATAGAAAATTAGACTTTCCTGTAGAAAAAAACTACTGGGCGAATCTAAACCAAATTTTATGTACATCCTCTGAGTATGCGGTTTTGACTTCCGTGGCAAAAATAGTTTAAGTTTTAGCGGCACGGGGTGAAATTTGGCGCTGTTGTCCAGGTAATTTGCCTAACTCATCTAATAAGTAGTGCCAAGAAAAGAGTTAAAGTGCAATAGATGTATTACAATCACATGTAGAAATTAAATTAATAACAAATCTTGGCAAAAAAAAAAAGAGCAGTGATGTAAATTTATTTCAATTACATATGGAATCACATCGATATCAAATTCACAAATTACGACTTTTGAGAAAGTCAAGTTTGGATCATTACCTTGGTAAACGAGGCTGTTCAAAAAGGTCTACCGATGAAATTCACAGGGGCTCAGATCTGGTGACCGGGGTGGCCATGATGTTGGAAAAGATTTACTTATCACTCTGCCGACCGAAAAGTTTTGCCGGTGTTTGTCTTGCACAGGTAGATATGTGACGGAATACACCATATTGCATGACGAGTGTGGTGTCAAGAAATCTCCTCTGCTGGAATTACAAAGTGTTCCGGTGCATATCTTGAGCCATTAACAGAATGTAGTACTGTTCACGAGGCCATATTTGGTCAAAAATTTCAAAGAACTGGCATGCACTTCGATGGATACGTCCACAGGGAATAGTTGAATTCTCAATGTGATTGTCAATCACTTCCAACTGTGTAAACTCATGTGATAACGGATATATACTGCTTCTATTTCTATCACTGCTTCAATTTCGTTTGCCCCTCTCTCACAATAATCTCTTCTCTTCATCAGGTCACTAATGATAACACTGTACAGTCCATGCTCCCAACTGTCCATCGCATGCCTATTCACACGGAAGTATACCTGCCATCTTAATACAGGTTTGAAGATCTAACGCAATTGTCCACCTAACTAGTGGTGGCATATATCGTATTGAGCATCTTCTAAAGTTCAAAGGGGGTATTGTGGTGAAATTAACCACCTCTACAAACATTTGCTTAGGTGTCACTGCTATGTATACTACTGTACCGCATGTCCACCATGAAGTACTGTTGGGTGACATATTTTACGTGTTTCACCTGTCTAAAACTGCTAATATCGAACCATTTTTTTAATTCAACAAACACTAATAGGTCAAATCGGCATTCTACTGACCTCGAGTGTGTCTTTTAAGATTGTAGATACTGTCTCAGAAAAGAGGTTTAAAAAATAATCATCATTGAGAGAGAGACTGTCATAGTTCATCCATGGTACTTAACCTCTGAAGGGGTTCATACGCATATATCTGATCGGAAGACTGCAATCTTTCCAAGACGACTTTTAATCATTTTAGGCAATCTCCAATAGAATCTTCTTTAGGATTGTTTCAATCAATAGATGTGGTCGTTTAGTCATGTGAGCTGTGAGGTACGCCATTTGGAGCAGCACTACGCCACTTGGAAATACTTTGACGTAGAAGGTTTGGTTGAATAAGGTTTCGTAGCACAAGGGCCAAATCAGACCAAGCTACACCAAACAACGTTAACCCCTCTGGTGCTTTTTCTTCGCGTCGAAAGCTGCTCTATAGTAGACATTCTCTGTTGCAAGTACTTTAAAAACTGTCATCAATTCTGGGCAAGGGAGAATTTGTTCTTCCTGCTTCGATCTTCACGTCCCTCGAAATAACAGGGCAGTTTTGTCTCGAGGAGTAGGTACGTCACTCGGAGCAGCACTACGTCACTTGGAAATACTTTTACGTAGAAGGTTTGATTGAATAAGGTTTCGTAGCACAATAGCCCATCGTGTTGCTATAGCGCGACGTTAGCTAACTAACCTAACCAATTTCATTGTTTTCTGTTAGGCGCAGCTCGGAAAAATATGACCAAATACCCAAAACCAACCAGATGTTGAACTAGATATCTCGTCGAAACAATCAAAGAATTGAGAAATTTGAAGACTGACGCACATTTAAAATTTCGGTACGCATTATCAATAGATTCGAAACAAATAGCGCCCTTCTAAAAATAAAGACTGCTCTTTTTCTAACCGTCCATTACATTTCCATATCCTTCCCTTCACAAGGTGTGTTCCGCGATAGTGGTTAATTTTACACTGGGCTCAAAAAGCCATAAATTATTTTACGATTACTTTAAAGATAAATCCTATTTCCGCAATCGAAATTTTTATGAATCATTCCCTCGTGAGCGATTGGGACTGGATGAAATTAGTGGGAATGGCTCTACCGGGCATTACGCCCACACCCGATCAACGTTTCGAAAAGAATCAGTGTTTAACTTAATGTGACGAATGCATACCTCGCGCGGAAAGCGAGGCAATACACTGATTTAGGCCTATCATCTCTCTGCAGTTGAAAAGTGGTCGATAATTGTAACTTCAGATAAGTTTGCAGCCGCCTCTTGAACTTCTATTTACAATGCTTTTCAAGACAGTAAAATATCGTTATATGTAAATGAAGCACACATAACAAACTTTAAATATTAAAATAATCTTTTTTATGGGATTGGTAAAGCAATAATTCGGTTGGTAATTGGTAATTTTTTAATTACGTCGTACCAGAGAAACGCAACGGGCTACTCACACGGGATCAATCCCAAAGGCGAAAAAGAACAACACCACGTAATTTTAAATCACGGTCAGATGACGAGGCAACACCTGAGCTGTTACCCCACTCTCCAAACTTCCACACCAGCCAAACGTGAGGACTTTCGGCCACGACAGATTTAGATCTGTTGCCTCTACACCATACGCTTACAAACATCCATGTCCGGACCCAAACCAGGTTGGTCGGCGGTAATTCGGTTGGACGAGTAACGGATTAGCTATAGGAAGGTTGCGAGTTCGATACTAGGTCCAACCAAAGTGCCGTATACAGGTCGATGGTGCACGTAATATGTCGTGGGCTCAAATGTCCACACGCTGGAGTGGTGTGTTAGGAGAGTGGGGTGTGAGTTCAGATGTGACCTCGTCATCTGACCATGGTTTAATATTACGATGATAAAGGCCCCTCGGGAATGATCCCGGACCGTCACCAGTATCACATTGTAATGCTCCAGTGCGACGTTAATTACCATTAACATATTACCACCATTATTTTTACTCCAGATTAGTTTCTAGCAGACTCTATTTCAATTCTAATTTTATATTTAGAAGGCTGGTGTGACGCAATACAACTTTTTATTTATCAAAACATCCTCCAAGGTAGAGATGAGTTACACTGCTATATATACTAGTAAATCGTAAGTTAATTTTTGTAGTGGTGGCTAAGTTCGCGTGCGCCTCAATACCCCCTCCAGAATATTTTAGTGGTAACCGAAATTTGATAGATGATGCCACTAGTTGAGTGGTTATAACACATTGCCCTTTCAACAACCCAAATCATCCATCGAAGTTTTTGGAGTTTTGTGTGTTCAGATCACGTCCGTTGGTCACCAATTTAACAGGCTGGTGTGAAGCAGTGCAACTTTTTTTACCAAAAAGTACTCCAAAGTAGAGATGTGGTACACTACTATGTATACTAGTGAATCGTAAGTAATTTTTGTTGTGGGGGCTACGTTCGGCACAATGCGTTGGTTTTGACGAGATATGTCATCTATCAAGATCTGCAAATTTTGTTACTGACGAGTTATCTTGCCACCAAGATGTATATTGCTGGTTTTTTTTGGTGATGACGATATCAAGGTGTGGCCAGTTGTCTTCTAATTCCGAGATATCTTGTCCATAAAGTACTGGTCACTTTCGCGAATGACGGATATACCTCGTCGAAATAACCACCAGGAGGGTTTTTAGAGCAGTAAAATACCGCTCTAGGTAAATGAAATGTTCACAATATATCAATGTATAGATAAAGTCGTGTATTAATGTATAGATATACTCATGAATCAATGTATAGATATATCATGTGGTACAGCCGTTGATATAAAAACGACTCACCCGATCGCAATGGCGCAATTTACATCACAGAACAAGACGAAAGGTATCAATCGATAGGGATTAATGTTTTATATAAATATCAATGTTTAAAATTTATCTAAGGGGCCGTCCACATATTAAATTGGGGGCTTGCTCCGATAATTTCAATACGAACCCCCATCTTTTATCACAGATTTGGATTCTACACAAAATTACTGGCGGATTTGATAAAAATATAATGTTAAACGGCGTAAAATTGAGTGAGAAAATCCATAAAAACCATTGAGGGAGCGTATAAATGTTCAGAGTTCAATCACATTATGCAGACGTGTAGTGGCCGTCGCAGTCAAGAACATGATGCATGCGTCTTGGTACGGAGTCCATTGAAATAGTGACATAGTCAGAATCCATTCTCATCGAATCCCAGGATCTATTGGCAGAAATTTATGTTTTCACTTTGTGAAGAATCCCCAATAACGATAATAATCATCAAATTTTTCAGTCTCATTGCGCTACTAATTATGCACGTGATGAGCTGAAATTTGGAATTCCGATGTTTCAGTTACAGTTGAATCGCATGGAGTCAAAATTTGCCTTGGTTACTTTTCATAATTTTTATGAATATTAATTTTATAATTAATAAAAAATAGTAAAATTTAGTTTTTTGATTAAAATGTTTATAGACTAACTGTTTATAGACTAAATGTTTATGATTTATTTTTGCGTGTTTGGGTAGCAAATGACGGAGAAACAATTTCCAAGGAAAAATAATGTTTTTAGCAAATATAACATAAAACGTGAAACACCAATTTAACGTTAGGATATTTAATTTTCAAACACTTACAAATCGGTGAAAAATCAAATAAAATGGATGAACTTTTTTTTATTTCCGCCTGAAATTGTGTGTAGAATCTAAATTTGTGATAAAAGATGGGGGTTCGTATTGAAATTTTCGGAGCAAGCACCCAATTTAATATGAAGACGGCCCCTTAGACAAATTTTAAAAGTTGGTATTTGTAGAAAACATTCATCCCTATCGATTACCACCTTCCGGTTTTCTCTGCGACGCAAATTGTGCAATTACGATCGGGTGAGTCGATTTTTATTTTGACGGCTGTACATTATATATATATATATACTAGCCGACCCGGCAAACGTTGTTTTGCCTTATAAATTATTTCTAGTTTCTAGATAAATTCTAGTGTAGACAAAAAGTAACTTACTTATTATAAGTGTGTAAGTATGTGGTATATGCGTGAAATGGGCATGGAGCGCTATGAACGATAAGGGAATATAAAATGTTTAAATTTCAGGTATTTGCACTTTTCCTGACGCGCAACACATCCCAGGTGGCTCATTTTTGAATTTGAGAGCATGACAATGCGGACATTCCTTATCCATAGCACCAATTACCACTTTTGAATGAGCATAATATTCAATATCGGGCTCATACTGGAATGCTAGACGCAAAAATGAATCAGATGTAAATGCACGATGTACCTGTTGGCGTTGTTGGTCATTTGTTCTGCGTCTATTAACCGTAAAACGGCGTGATTGTCGTTGTTCTAAACGTATAACTTCATTGCGCTCAGCTCGTGTATCTTCTGATTGTTCTTGACGCAACTGCTGCATGCTCACACGTGCATCAGCATTTTGTTGCTGGACTTGTTCTTCGGTTCTTTGGGATCTTTTATCTCTCATACTTCTGGACCTACTTGTATTACGGCTCAAATCAGCCCCTTTGCGTTTTCTTGGCATTGCTCACTGTACAAAACACATATAAATAGAATTAAGGAAATAACTTCATTGCGCTCAGCTCGTGTATCTTCTGATTGTTCTTGACGCAATTGCTGCATGCTCACACGTGCATCAGCATCGGCCAGGATTATAGCGAAAATATTAGTTTTGTAAAAAAAAAATTTGAAACAATAGTTGTAAAAAATTCAAATAATTATATAAAAAAAGTATACTTACAACACAAAAGCCGTTGTTGGTTGGAGCTCGTGACACGTGTTGAGTACTTTTAAGGTTATGTAAATCACTTGTTTAACTAAAACTTGATTAACTGATCTAATCGTGCCAAATACACGCGCGGCAAATTTTAAGAATCTAAGATTGGTAACACTAAGCATATATCAGGATTAAACTTTAATAATAAAAATAAATTTTTATTTTCTTTAAAAAAAATTTAGATTTTTAATCGAAGTACAGTTAAAAACACTATAATTGATCAGTTATCGAGCGGGATGAAAAATGATTAAATTACTAAAATGGCCATAAAAAAATAGGGGTTGGTGATAAAAAAGTAAAAATTAAGAGTTGTATGTATTTTTTAATGCCACATTATAAAAAAAATAAAAACAAAAAATTTCGTCAAAAAATTTAAAAAATAAATTTTAAGGGTGAACAACCCTTATCACTTAGGGGTATGGAAAATAGATAGTAGCCGATTCTCAGACCTACTGAATACGCATATAAAATTTGGTAAAAATCGGTAAAGCCGTTTCGGAGGAGTACGGTAACTAACATTGTGACATGGAAATTTTATATATTAGATATATATATATATATATATATATGCTGAGTATAGACCTTTTGCTCTAAAAATATCTGCATAGACGCTTTTATCCAATACATCATATTTCAAAACTCCATATCTACCACTTTTTTTTTTCATACATCTTTAATTATAAACTAAACACAACTTAAGTTTAAGAGCAAGGAGTACGATTTTCATCTCCACAAGAATAGCTCTTGTTACACATCCCAACTTTGCAACATTTAACAAGATAATTACCAGCCTAATTTAAAACAGCAAAGCTAATTTTTTAAAACACCTCAACATCTCTCGAGCATTCTAATTAAATTCATTCTCAAACCATGAGCACGGAGACGCGAGCGCAAAAACAAACCCCAGCCCTAGTTTGTTTTTGGAAACTCAAACACGGCCTCATCTGAACCACTCGGCGGTACACGGACCAAAGGGCTCAATAGGGGCGAAGTACAGACTTACTTCTGAGAGGTGAAATAGTTTTCAATTTAACGACGTAGTTATAAGCATTTCCCGGTTACAGAAATATTTCCGATAAATTATTAAGGCTGGAAAACTGCGTTCTTTTGTTCTAGAACACCCCCACACTTCTCTCCAAACCAGCGCCGCAGGTAATCATTAAAAGGCGATCAATTATCCACTCTCTGTGTCTCTCAGGTAACCATAACTGGGCATTCAGCGGAAAATCTGACTTTTATTTCTCACATTCATCGATTGGAGGTTCTTACCAGAGATTTTTGCACACTTAAAGGACTGCTTTCGTCAGTTGAAGGTGTATTGCAAACACGTTTACGTGGTAGCTAGAGCCGACCAACCGGTCTGGTGGTTAGCCTCTAGATCGGAAGGTTCCTGGTTCGAATACGGGTCAGTGCATGGATGTTTGTATGTGTATGGTGTAGAGGCGGCTGGTGCACCTTAAATATGTCGTGGCCTCAAAGTTTTCACGTTAGCGTGGTGAGGAAGTTTGATGAGTGAGATGCAATCTAAGGTGTGAACTCGTCATCTGTCCATGGTTCAAAATTGCGTGTTGTCTTTGGATCTTTCACTTCGTGTTGGACCCTGGACAGTCACCAATAGCCCTTTAACCTTAGAATCTACCAGTATGAATTTAATAAAGATACCTAGCTTCCGATCTACGTAGCCCTAATTGTTTTGTTTGTTGTGCTTTTATGGCTAAATATGACGCAAGAGCCATATTTGGCATATCAAGTAATAGACACATACCATGCGTTTTACTGGCACAGGAGAGGGAAATACACCGTGAGTGGCATATTTGGTCATGTTGAGCCAGACACGACATGGAATATCAAGTAATATACACACAATTAGTTTAACTGGCAAAGAAAACAGAAATATACCCAGGGAGGGCCATATTTGGTCATGTTGTGCCAGACACGACATGAAATATCAAGTAATAGACACGCACAATGACTTTTACTGGCACAGAAGAGAGAAATACACTCGGGGAGGGCCATGTTTGGTCATATTGCGCCAGACACGACATGAAATATCAAGTAATAGACACACACAATGCGTTTAACTTGCAATGAAGAGAGAAATACACACAGGGAGGGTCATATTTGGTCATGTCGCGCCAGACACGACATAAAATACAACATTTAAACCAAATTTAAAGAATTTGGAAACATGTGATGAATTATTTCTTATTTGAACTTTGAACTGATTAAACAGATTTCAAGGATTGTCTATAAACATTTCCATTAAATCAGCTAAAACCAGATTTGGTTGGTTATTTAGGGATTTTATGATGCAAAAGACATATTTGGCCAAATTGTTCCGGTACAGCTGCATTTTATGCCTCTTATGGTGGCAATGCTTATGGCGCATTTCTTATGTCGCGAAGGAAATAATTATTTCGTAAATCGTTTTCTCTTCAACTGTTCAAATTTTGCGAAAGAATACCCCACTAAAAATAGAAGGCATGTTCAAATAGAAAAATATAACGATTTTCAAATATAGAAATAGCAAGAAACAATACAAAATCATGTGGCTGCAGTGGATCTTGACTAAAATCAAACTGAATGTTTGAATTCTTCCAATTTTCATTAAACGGAAAATAATCGGGAAAACAAATGAAAAATAGTCAATGAAATCAAAGGACAATTTAAACGAAATTAAAAGAGCATTCTAGAATATTCGAAATGAAAATTTAAACTTTTCGCTCACGGAGGTTTTATAAATACCGGAATAATAATAATAAAAATGGGCTGCCTTGACTTGCAATAACACGCTACTAAAAGAGAGTCAAGAGCGTAGTCACAAAAACGGCATAGAATGAAGCTAAGCCGTTCTTCAAACACCACAGCATCAAGTAAAAAAATGTCGTGGAAGGGAAAAAAGAGCTATAGAGAATAAAACACTGGTGTGAAAGCAGAAATAAATGGATTTTGGCATCCCGTCAGCGCGATCCATATGTTTACTAAAGCCAATAAACCTCATGAAGGAAAGATAACTAGAGCGACTCGGGTCCGTGAGCGCGATCCACGTGTTTACTAAATGCAATAAACCTCATGAAAGAAAGATAACTAGAGCGACTCGGGTCCGTGAGCGCGATCCACGTGTTTACTAAATGCAATAAACCTCATACAGGAAAGATAACTAGAGCGACTCGGGTTCGTGAGCGCGATCCACGTGTTTATTAAATGCAATAAACCTCATGAAGGAAAGATAACTAGAGCGACTCGGGTCCGTGAGCGCGATCCACGGGTTTACTAAAAGCAATAAACCTCATGAAGGAAAGATAACTAGAGTATATCGGGTCCGTGAGAGCGATCCACGTGTTTACTAAATGCAATAAACCTCAATAAATTACAGTTGTCAATATCAAAAATAGCTAAAATCGACCCCAAAACACTGCCTATCTGGAATCAGAAGATCGCAAAGGGATGCATGTGTGTGTATGTAATCATTCTATACGAAGTGTTTAATAGTAAATCAACAAAATCCGGGCTTTGATTGTAATTCACTAAATATGAAAACAAGTGTAGGAAATTCGCAATTGTTACTAATTAGATAATTTGATTAGAATAGTAGGATGTGTATTAAAATAACTTATTAGCAATGCTAACAGACAATCACAAAGCTAATGAAAAACCAACAATATGTCTTTTACTTAACAATACAGAGGTAAGGTAAGGTAATTTTAATTAGCGTAGTACTAGAGAACACAAAGTAACAATACAAAGAGTAAATGCATATGTAACATTATAAAACCAGTGCGCGTGGGTGAGATATTTGCTTAATATGATAATAACAAGACTACTTACTACACCATTTACAATACCACTTAAAACACATCTGGCAATACATTAGCTATAAAGGTCAGAGGAACTTTACAGTAAATGTAGTCATTCATGTAATTATAACAATTCCAGTTTGTTTGCTGGACATTCAATACAATTTATTTATGACACAAAAAGCATTTCCACGAATCAAAAATCAATAATACTTAATTCTATCTTGAAATAGCATTAGGTAAATACTCTGAAATAAGACGTGCCCATTCATCAGTTTTAAATGAATAACGGAATTATAATCTGATAATCCAATTTACGGATCTCACAACATCCAGAAATTTTTTTACTCCATTAGCATCCCAAATATCCAATCCGAAAAAACTAATACATGTCCCCCTTTCTAAGTAATCGATGTAACATAAATTTAGCATTCCCTATTCGATTCTTTTTAAAACTTTCAAGAATTTATGTGTTTTAGTCACCTTTTGGAATACTGGTTATATAACAGACCTTAGTTCATTCTAATTTTCTTGCATTCCTTTTATAACATATTACCAGAATAGACAGTATAAAATCAATTGTGTGTTGATGTTAATAAAATATACTTCAGTATGTTAGGATAATTAGCTTGGTTATCTCGCATTGGAATTAATCGTAGTTGTGCTTCTATCCTCATTTTAACTAATGTTGGAATCAATTATGTAATGCCGTTTTCATTTATAAAATTTTGAGAGGATTGTTTTATATACATTCCTTAATTCCTTAATCTCGCTTTTGCTTCAACCTTCTGATGAAATAGAGCATTTAGGCGGAGTCACTGTCATTGGATTTCTGAAGAGTAAATCCATGTTGATATAAATGTAAATTGCATTACATAATTGATTTACTTTTCAGAGATTTTTCGACATGACTTACGAGTCGAAGATTTGCTTCTATCCCCATTTTAACTAACGTTGGAATCAATTATGAAATGCCATTTTCATTTATATAATTTTGAGATGATTATTTTATTCCATAAATTTATATAGATTAAATTTATAGAGATTTATTTCCATTCCATAAATGCCTAATCGCTCTTTTGCATCGACCTTCTGATGAAAAAGACAGAGCATGTAGAAAAGAGTCGGTGTCGTAAGATATCTGAAGAGTAAATCCATGATTATATAAATGAAAAAGCCATTATTTAATCAATTTACTCTTCAGGGATGACAATGGCATACGAATGGACGAAGCCTATTGGTAGGTAGTTAACATCACACAGGAGCAACTCAACGGGCTATTAACAATGGTCCAGTATAAATCCATAATTGAATCAACCAAGGATAACCCCACATAATTATGAACCGAGATCACGAAATAATCACACGAGCTCCAATTGTCCACACCTTGCCAACGTAAGGACATTTGAGGTCACGACAGATTTAACGTGCTTAAGACCCAGCGTACATAACTGTCATAGATTTACCGAGTTTAGAACTCGCTACCTTGACCCTTTAGTCTATTGTACATCGAAGTAGTATTGTCTATTGTAGTCGAAGAGTAGTGTTTTTGATCCTTGGATAGTAGCTTTAGGATTCATGTTTTCCCCATATTAAATTAACACATCTTCGAACCGAGGGATTGGAAGAGATAGTATGAATCTACGCGCCCATGCTCTGTCTACTTCATGAGAAGATCGATGCTGATTTGTTTGACGTCATCACTCACGCCAATTTCATTTGCCTTTCCAGAAAAACTATCAAAGTACTAGGGTAAAGCAGCAACAGAAAAACAGAATCATATTCAGAATTTTCATATGTTCAATTCCAAAACTAAAGTTGGCATTAAAAATACAATAAAATAACCCCGAAAAATGCTAACTGCAAAAGTTCTGAAAGGAAATCCCAAGCTTGGATACCTAAAAAATTATTCACACACACACAGTTTACGTTAGATAAAAAATTCTAAATCCCCCCCCCCCAAAAAAAAAAAAATCTAGTTGCTAAGCAATGGGAAAGAGTTTTGTGTCACACTAGAGTTAAATGGGCTTGATGTTGAGATAAAGGTTACGCTGTGGTTTTCAACGGACAATTAACTTATCTTTCTGTCTCACACAAATCTTTCATAGTTTATTTCTTAGCACTGTTTTCAATTAGGATACCTGGCTTTTATCATCTTCTTCCAGAAAAATTTCGTTTTCCCAGAAAACTTAATGAGATTTTACTTTAATTCATTCATTTATTTTTATTAATTTGTTCCTCTGGCTTAGTATGGCTTTCTAAATCCGTGCGCAAATTTTTATTAAATAAATAAACTTAACTTTACGTATACTACTCAGGATGTTTTACGTCTAGACATTTTAAGAATTCCTAAACAATTGGGAAATTTGTTTATTGAAGTGCAATTTTCATGAAAACGATTATGAACACATTTTTTTAACAAATTGTTTGTTATTTCATAAATCCCCTGTGTCAGATTTTCGAGAGTGAAAATTAATATTAAAGAATCGCAACCAGATTCGTAGTCAAGCAAGAAACATTGCAGTCGCGAACTAGTAATCGGATGGTTTAGAGTTCAAAATTCTGTAAAGGCAAAGGCCGTCTTGTATACTGGGGCTTGTGCACGTTTAATCTAACTTGGCATAATGTCCTCACGTTGGTAAGGCGTGGAAGTTTAGAGATTGGGATGCCAGTTAAGGTGACCTGGTCATCTGACAGTTGCTCAAAAATACGTGGTATTGTCCTATCTTTCCCTTCGGGATTGAACATGGGCCGTTGCTAATAGCCCGTTGTGTTGCTCTAGTGGCTGTTGATTCAATCTTTTCCAATTACCAGAAACCAATGAGATAAAAAATTTCTCAAATTGATCTGTTTCTCAAGAATTGGAACTTCAACTCTCCTGATGGTTAACTCGAGTTGTTTCGTCATTAGAAGACAACTGACCAGATCTTGATCTGGTCATCATAAAAACAACATGGCAGTATCTCGATGACGATATATCGCGTTATTAGCAAAATTGGTCAGATCTCGATATCTCGATCGTCAGACGAGATATCTCGTCGAAATCACTTGGAGGTTTAAGCCATAGGTCCTACGTCTAATTATCCTCTATTTAACGGAAAAGTAATCGTTAAGTGACAAATCAAACACATAAATCAATTCGGGTTGCAATTTATTTGCATATTTTTTAAAAACTGGCTTAGTCGAATATTCGCGATGCAAGCAAAGAACCAATTTGGAAAAGAAATTTCTATTTATAATTTCAACTTCCTTTCCTGGATGCCGAAATGGGAGGAGTTACATCTGCATCCCCTCCCTCAGATATCGTATTAGCAAGAAAAGCGATGGAATTTTATTCCAGAACTCATAAAGTTGTCTCCAAGCAATTTACATACTGCGATATTTTTATCTTGCACCGCTGGGTTTCGGAACGGATCTCCTGATCAGAGGTGCCGAAGTTTTGGTCTGTTTTATGCTTGTACGTTTGGAGCCGACGACGAAGACTTCCGTTACAAGCCTTCCGTTCTCGTTTCCCCGTTGCCATGGAGACACAGGAAGAAAATCTTCGCCTTCGGATGATCTGAGGACTCGTGCATGGTTCCAGTCGCATAAATGTATTCGTCTCAAGTGGTGTCTTTTATATGGTACTGTGTATTTCTTCTTTAACTATTCTGCGCAGTTCATTAACATACTGAGGATAGAATAGGAAGTAACAATGGGCGTTGTATTGTGTTTTGCGCTATCTTGATATTGTTATTCAGACCATATCTTGTATAATGGATGCTGGAGTTAAAAGACAGAAATGTGATTATCTCTGCAGCTGTAAATAAAATTTAGCACAATTTACAAATTTTGTAGCATTATGAATGGGGACAGTCCATGCATTTGGGGTGCACCTCCACTTTAAACCTCCAAGAGGTTTCGATATTGTCAATTACTATTCAACAAATTTTGCTCTTGACGTGATATCTTGTCATCAAGAAAGCCGATTGCATTTGGAATGATGAAGATATTGCTTGATAATGACAAATCAAGATCAGATCAGTTTTTTTTAAGGTGAGATAAATCGTCCATCAACATCTGGTCAGTTTTACAAATGATGAGATATCTTGTCTATCCAGATATGGTCAGTTTTTCTAATGTTTAAATATCTCGTCTATCAAAATCTGGTTAGTTTTTTCTAATGATTACAGATCTTGTCCATCAAGATCTGGTCAGTTTTGCTAATGACGAGATACCTCCTCGAGACAACAACCTGTAAGGTTAATATGACGAAAATTCCCATGAGCTGAACTTTGTCTAAGGGTTCTCAAGCATATATCCGTCCCATAACTTGCATGGGACTATCCTGGCTTTGTGGGTTTGCCCACTGTGATAGCAGCCTACGGGTTGTAGGCGCCGAAGATTCGATTCCTCCTTGAAAGTATTCCTCTGTTCTGTGTCAGCAAGACTCCTTCTACGTGTTTGTTCATTACTCGATGTTGTGTGTCTTGTGTTTGGTGTAGGAAGGCCAAATAATGCCCTTGCTCGATAAAACTCATAACCTGCAGACTTTCCCTGGATGACTTCCAACTAGTTTTGACTTCATTGACCAGTGAAAAAGGATTGTTTCAACCAATCGGTGTCGACATGATTCAATGAGTTTGCCCATTGCTCCAGCAACCTGGGAGCTATACGCAGTGCAGGTTTGATTCTTCCTGGGACCATTTGTGTCAGTATAATGTACCTTGTATGTGTTTATGTTCATTACTTGTGTTTGGCACAGCTTGGAAATATAGTCGTTAGATTAGATAAAACTCAAATCATCCAACATTCCATAAAGGTAAAAACAGGTAAAATCAAGCCCCAGTCAGTAGAGCGTCGGGCTCACATCAGAAGGGTTGTTGATTCTGCCCTCGGCGGAGCCTGCAATTCTGATGATTGCGAGATCGGCGCTTCGACCTGGCTTAAGACCATCGTGTTCACTAATTGTGAATGGGGCACGTTAAATAGGTCGTGGTCACAAAGTCCCCCATGTTTCCATACCAAATCAATACCTCTGGGGGTACCTGATCAAGGGGTTATCGGCCTCTGATTGGGATCTAAATTACGATATGTGTGAATGAATGGATGTATGAAAGGGGCCTTCCTGTACATCGTATGTCGTATCCATGTATGTCGAGCAAAAGTTGGACTTCCACCCAATGGGGCTCAATAACATGGAAGGTTTACCCCCCTCTCCTCTTGCCATCTTCGACGGGCCTGGCACTCCTCTGGTCTGCCAGTGTAGGCATGAGAAACAACAACAACAACAGGTCAAATCAGGTAAAAACATCCATCCTACCGACCCAACATGATTCTTCGCAGCTTCGCCTTAAAAATATTATCTCTTTATTTACCAAAAGTAAATTTCTCTCTTCAGTTGTTAAAACGCAATTCAGACCATTAAACCAAATTGCATTCCAACGCATACATAAATGTTAAAACTCAGAATATGTAACTGAAGTGTTTCCAGATGTATGGCTGTTTTGGGGTTTTATGGCGCACGGCAATATTTGGCTAATCTGCACCGAACTCAAGACAATGTCAAGCAAAAAATGTCGTGAAAGGTGGAACAAGAGAGATAATAAAAAAAGAGTATAGATGAAAGTACAAAAAGATCCCTTGGGTATTCCGGAGCGCAATCCACATATTTTCTACAGACGGCGAGCCCCTTGGTAAAAGAAAAGATCACTAGAGACTTCGAACACTTCAGACCCGAGGTGTGAGACTTCCACAGAAGACTCAGACGTCGAGTCTGTGAAGCCCATACGCACTGGTACAGCTGCATGAAATGGGTACAGCTGCAGTCAACGTTTATAGCGGTGGCAAAGACCTTGTCCATTTTTTGGAGTACTTTTAAGGTCGCCAGGAAATAATTATTAAAAAAATCTTTTCTTTTTACAACGGAAAGTGAAAGCTTCAAAACACATTTGAGAACGTTGTAAAAAAAATATTTTTTTAAAACTTTCCCAAAAAGTAATAAGCTTAAACTAAAAAATTTTTTTTACAAAAGAAAGAATTTTACAATGGGAAAAAAAAAACTAAAATACATTTGTGAACGTTTTGAAAAATACATTTTTAAAAACGTCCTCAAAAAGTAATAAGCTTAAACTGAATTTTTTTTTTTTTACAAAAGAAAGTAATTAGTTTTAACGGAATGCAAGAAATAATACAACCTGATACCGGTCAGAACAGCACCGTGAAAAAATTATGAACAGAAGCAAATTCCAAAACTGGGGAAAAAAACCATTAAATGATCTAATAAAATCGAAATTTTTTTTATTTTTTTTAACGATCAATGCAATCAAAGGATATTTTAAAATTAAATAACCAATGGAATCAAAGAAAAAAAAATTCAAACGAACCATTGAAATCAAACAGTTTTAACCTATTTTGAAAGAACTTTCTAGAATAATCAAATTGAAAATTTAAACTTTCCGTTTGCCAAGGTTGCCATGAAAACCACAATAACCATAAACACAGATGAGTTGCCTTAACTTACCATAACTCGCGCTACTAGAAGTGCGCCAAAAAATCGCCAAGGCCGTTGTCACCGCAATAAACGTAGATTGCAGCTTTACCATGAAATGTAATTATGATAGATTTTACATAAAGAACTTACTCATTGATATGCTCATTGATATGCATTACTCATTGATATGCATACAAAATTATTTTTGGAGGATGTGAGTTGTAGAAGTCGAGAATACATTTATATTATATGGAACAAAAAATAATGCAGCACATCTTGGATGTAGTTTATCCTCGTGCAGCAAAATATAGCGGACAAATCAAGTAATTTATCAGCATTTTTTTTTCTGTTCAAACAAAAATATTTACTAAACTTAGTTAATAAATGCGCATAAATTTGCGATTAATGTTAGTATAAACGTTATTTAAATAACTGAAGTGTAAGTAAACTAAACAAATTCGTATAATGTATTGATAAGTTACATAATTCAAAAAAAAATTATTGTTTAACGAAGAAGTGTATTTTAGGTTACAGACTTCTAACTTATTCAGATTTTATAATTATATACTTCCTAATTCCGTTTCCTTCTGGAATTCATCTGAAGTTGAAGCCTCAATCACCTAAACCACTTTTAATTTGAAATATCCTTTTCATTCATCATATAAAATTTAATTATACTTTAATGAATAACCCAATGGGACGCATTGTTTAGAATAAAGACATTTCATAACCCCACGCTTTTACTTACTAATGCGAAAGTTTGTCAAACTAAAATTTTTATGTATAGGCTGTCTCAATAACAATTTCGTGGTGACGAGAACATACATAGCTAAATTATAATAACCTAATTCACGTGAATATTTCATTACATTCCAGAACGACTCGTGAGATATGCCAATTAAATTTGTTTCAACGGTGGGAAATGAATTTGTTTACTTTATTAAAGAAAATATTTTTTTCATTATCTAATGTTGTGCTTTACTTTTATGTAAATGATCCAAAACACATTTTGTCGGTCTTCAAACATACTAGTTGATACAGTATCTATGTTGTTTAGTTTTATTTTAATGGGAGATGTAGTCAATAAAAGCTTTTTGAATAACTATTTTCTCTAGTTAGTAAATATCCCCCTTCATATCACAGATAGCTTTTTGATTCCTCTAGTCCTTTAAATCGTGCCATAGCATCACCTGAGTGTATCTTAACACGTTCGCTGCCGATCTCGCTCCAGCGCGTGATGGGCGTCAACGCTAAAGAGCTAATCACTTGGCAGCGCGTGGTGTGGAGTGATGTCTCAGTAGCCAGTCACGCGTTTGCGCGGGAAGAGCTGCGCCTCAACATTTATTATCCGCTTCAATCGGCATTATATGTTAGGTGTTGGCGTGGAATTGGCGTGGTGTAAAGTTTAGAAGCTCATTGTAAAGGTATGTGGTTCCGAATTTATAGCTTTATTAGTTATTAAAAAATATTGTAGGGTAAGGCGGGGGATAATTGTAAACAAAATTTGTATGTTCACTTTCAATCCCTATTTTCAAAGTTTTGATAAAGTAGTTAAACATTGTTCACACTACTAAACTAACTTTTCGCTATCCTACTTTGATACTTCATTATTACGAAGATTCCAGAAAAGAAATTTAACACCGTACTCGGCTGTTTACAATTACCCCTGAAAGTAGGGGTAATTGCAAATAACGATTTTCCTCGTGATATTGAATATTGAACAAGTGGTAGCATGAGCGGTATTTATGACAGTAGAAGGAACTCCAATGTTATTTTTACCCTTGTAATACCATGTTTACAATAACCCTTTTTGATCTTTACATTTACAAAATACTCCCACTTCTCACCCCAGCAAAATATGGTGACACGTGAAAGTTGCATTGATCATGAGGTGAACTTCCAGGAAGATATAAGAATAAATCTTTCAAACATTTACTGAACAAAAAATATATTTAAGAAAAAATATATATAATATATATATAAAAAATATATTATTATAAAAAAAAGACAATTAAAAATTTTTCAACTAAACTAAAAATTGAAAAATACAAACTTAGGTACAAAAACAAACAAACATTACATTTATTACACATTAACAGTGTCCTCAAATCGGAAAATTTCTTTACAGCCTTCAGCTACAGGTTGGGTAGGTAAAATTGCTTTGACGTTGTCTTGTGTAACACAAAATTAGTCTTTTTCAACCACAGCGAATTTTGTCAATTCATTTGAGTCGGGTGATCTCAAACTCCTCTTCTGAAATGCCATTCACACTTCATACATACAAAAAATGGGTTGTCTTTCTCTACCCCCCCCCTCAATACCAACAAGCAGAAACGTATTCATTTCAATGTCTTCCATGAATGGCTCCAAAATATTTTACTTCCCCTACAAGCTAGTCATCTATATTTTGCTTGAATGTTTGGAGAACTTCAAACTCTTCACCGTCAATGTTAGTCAATTCTTTAAATAGTTCCTCATCCTCGCTGTTCTCAAGTTCTCCTTTCCTTTCCATTTGCTTCTTTCTTGATTTCTTGCTTACTCCTGGCTCTTTCACTTTCTTCTCACTCGGCTTCCTTTTGTTCTTTTTCTCTTCTGCCTCCTTCAAGCGGGACAGTACTTGGTAAGTTGTAAAAACTTCACCATATGTGTGACGTTTTAGTAAATCTGTCTTCCTGCTTCCCAAGAACACGAAAAATGCAATTAAACGCAATTCAAACGTACTAAATACGATTAAATACAAATTTACACGGAAAAACACATCGTTTTTCCATCCAAATTGAACGAATCTATTGGCAAAGTTATGTTTACAACTACCACGTCCCTTGAAAAATATGGGTAATTGTAAACATTCAACTGTAGGTGCATTGAAGTTCCAAGAAGCAAAAGTCAATGATTTTCTGTTCGATAAAAACATAACTGACAGTAGTAAAGAGTTGGAACAACAAATGTAATTTTCAATATATTATGGAGGGCAGCAGAAAATGCAGCACACAACAACTTTAAAACCCAAACATTTCAATCACAATTTTTTCAACTAAACAGAGTGCTGTCAGCTGTGGTTCAAAGAAATAATGGATCACCATATTGCATCGTCAGGGTTGCCAGCTTTCAACTTCCACAACTTTTTAGTTTCTCGGAATCCTACGTGGGCGTTTGCATCGCTTGTTTACAATTACCCCTTGTTTACAATTACCCCGCTGACCCTAATATGAGTTGTAGAGACAATAGTTCTGTAGGGCCTTCACGCCCCAAAAATGAAAAATGCAAATTGATAATCCTCTAACAGGCGATGAAATTGCAAATTTGTTGGCTGAGCTTTCGCCAATCTATTCTGGTTTTGGCGCACTTTTCAATCATATTTGTTATAAAAAGTAAGGCGGCTTCTGGTGGAAGAATACATTAACTATCAACACATCCTAACGTGACCGGCAGAGCGCGCGAATGTGTTAATATTTTAAAATCTAGATAAGAATATAGAGGTAAAATCGAAAGATTGTCGACAAATAAAAAGTTATCAAAATAATTTGTTCTGAATGGAGAAACGCTTAACTATAGATATTTTCTTTTCCTACCATACAGGGTACCCAAGCGATATTTTTCTGTTTTTTTTCTCATAACTATTCCCTGATCCGTCTTTACCCCGGATAGACCGTCTTGACCGGTCCAGAGGGACCATCTTGTCCGCGTGGGTTGGTGCACATTAAATCTGTCGTGGTCTCAAATGTTCTAATATTGAAGTGGTGTTGAAGGTTTGTGGGTAGGATGCCAGCTCAGGTGTTGTCTAGTCATCTGATCGTGGATCGAAATTACGAGGGGTTGTCCTGGGATCTTTCAATTCGGGATTGATCCCGGACCGTCACCAATACCTCCTTGTATTGCTCCAGGGCGATATTAATTTACTACCAGTCCCTTGAAGACATTTTTTATTTTACGCTTTCTTGTGTTTGGCCAAATATGGCTCATGCACCATAAAACACCAAAACAGCCATCAACCACCAAAATAAGAAAATGTTTTGTGATTAGTTGATGCATGATTTATTATATACTATCCGACTTTTCTTGAAAATCTTTACCGCATCAGACAACCCAAATAACGCCTCCGCATTCACAGCAATTTCGTTACGTCGTCGAACAGAGCTTTTTGATCTTTGCCCGCTTCACGTAATTATGTTCTTACCCTTTCTGATTTCTCAGCCCGTTATAGCTTTTGACGTTTTGTATTGATTCGAGTCGTATTGTAAATTGGTGTCTTACGAAAGGTTCTTCATCAAATGCTACTTTTATGGTTTTAAGATAATGCTATAGTGAGCTGAGAATAGTTGTTTTGACTTTGAAATTACAGGCCAAATAAGTACCGTAGGACCCTGGTAACATTGAGACTGATGGTGCAACTTTGAGATTGCGGGTAAATTTCGGCTTTTGAATTTCTACCCAATGCCATGCGTTTCGAATTGGGTCACAATCACCGTTTTAGAACCCGCCGGTATGTTCTACTACGTCGTGGCACTTATTTGTAGCTGTAGTTGCACTAATATCCGATGGTATCCCGACTTGTTTTCAACCTCGTGATGTCAAATTTCTTGTTTTTGCGTGTACTTGCATTCGCGCTTTTTAATAAATGCAAACACTTCAAGCAGGTATTTTATTTGAAAAGTACATGCTTTGACATCTATTTCCTGCGATCGTAATATTTTTGATACTTGTATTTTGGTTTATAATCTCAACATTGTAAATTTTCAGCACTGAGTGGGATAACATTGGGGACTGTCCCAAAATCTAATTCCAAGTGACAATGTTGGAGAATTTGGGGGAGATAAGGAAAAGTTGGAACATTTTTGCTACAAGACTGTAGACAGCGAAACATACAGCGACTTGTTGGAGCAGCTTGCTCCAAGCCCACAACATTCAAATTTCCTCCAGAACCTGGCAGTGGGACACAACGTCCTGGTGAGATATGAGGGTAAACTTTACCCGGGAGGCAGCATCAAGATAAAAAAAATGACAAATTCTCGTATATGGCATGAAGAAGCCTGCCATGAAGTGGAAATGTCTAGCAAAGCTCAATTAAGTTTATTATTCGAAAGGCTAAATAGTCTAAAAGATCAATTCCGACTGGAAAGATTCGAGGACAATGCCTCGTAATTTTGAACCACGGTCCAATGACGAGAACAACAACTGCGATGGCACCCCACTTTCCACGCCAAGCTAACATACGGACATTTAAGGTCACGACAGATTTTAGGTGCACAAGTGAACTGAAGACAGCGTGAGTCTTTTTCGACTATGGTTGGATTCGAACTCACAATCCCTCTATTGCAATCCATTGCTCTTCAACCGGTCAACTACGGCCCTTATAAAACAATGGAGACAAATAATATGTCTTACCGTGTCTGGTAGATGTGTTCTTAATTCAAATAGATCAGATGCAATTAAAATAATACCACATCTCTACATAACGTAACTCTCCAAGAGATTTTGACGATATACCTCGGTCATCAAGATATCGCCGATTTTTTTAATGATGGCTAGACCAAGATCCTGTCAGTTTTATTCTAATGACGAGATATCTCGTTCATAAAGATCTGGTAATTTTTCTAACGAAGATACACTTTGCCGAGACCACTACCAGAGAAGTTAATGTCAACCAATCACAGTCCTCCTGAGTTTTATAAAAAATAAACACTTTCTTAAATTTAAATGGCCATAAGTAATGAAAATAATACCATATCAGCATAAAGTAACTATTAGAGGTTTTGATGATATACCTTGGTCATCAAGACATCGCCGTTTCTTTGATGATGACCAGACCAAGATTCGGTCAGTTGTTTTATTCTAATGACGAGATATTTCATGCATTAAGATCTAGTAATTTCTCAAACGACGATATACCTCGACGAGATCACCACAAGGAGAGTTAATAGGTCAAAGAATAACAGTCCTACTGAGTTTTCAAAAAATAAAGTTTTTAATTCAAAACCATCATAATCAATGAATATAATACCTCATCTGCATAACGTAACTATCTAAGAGGTTTTGACGAGATACATCGGCCATCAAGACATCGCCGATTCTTTGAAAGTGACTTGACCAAGATCCTCTACGTTTTCTACTATTAACGAGATATTTCGTCCATTAAGATCTGGTAATTTTTCCAACGACGATACACCTCGACGAGATCACCACAAGGAGAGTTAATAGGTCAAAGAATCACAGTCGTCCTGAGTTTTTCAAAAAATAAAGGCGTTCTTAATTCATAAAAATCATAATCAATTAAAATAATACCTCATCACTGCATGACGTAATTCTCCAAGAGATTTTGCCGAGACACCTCGGTCATCAAGATATCGCCGATTATTTGATGATGACGAGATCAAGATTCGGTCAGTTTTATTCTAATGACAAGATACCTCGTTAATCAAAATCTATTAATTTTTGTAACGACGATATACCTCGTCGGAAACACCCCCAGATGAGTTAATGTGTCAACCATTCACAGTCCTCCCGAACCGTTCGGCGTTTCCGAAAAATAAACGCCTCCGACTTGCTCTCTACAACTTCGTAAATCCACATTCTGTTGACAATATACCAACTCTAAAACCGCAATCCAATTTATTGCAGTATATCACAAACCTTTTCATGCTTTGGAGGGATATTCTACACTAAAGATGGAAAAAGAATAGCACGTCCTATATTAATATCGGCATAAAATCTCCTCTGCTCGGTCTGTTTTCGGACATGCAGAACTTTATTACTTTTGGAAAGTCGGTATTAAAGACCGTTCAAAGGCTATTCTGATCCAGCAATCTACTGAAAAGGAGATGGGAGTCTATATTACTTCTCATTGTGTATTTTCGGTTCGATGCTCTTGTGCTTGAAACTTTTCTTCGATAACTCAGCGCTCTGCTTTCAGCTGATGTGTTCTATATTTATAGTCTCGACGTTATACTTTGTATTTTCTTTACGCATCTCTTCCAATGTTGAGCAGGGGGGGGGAGAGTCATCGTAATTCTGAGTTTCACCACTGCGATAGCAACAAAGGAGATGTAGGTGGCGGGGGTTTGATTCCTCCCTGGGTGTTGTGTTCTCTTCTGTGCAAGCAAAACTGCCCTCGTGTGTGTATTTTCATTACTTGACGCTGTCTGTCTTGTGTCCTGTGCGGCAATGGCAAATATTGCTCTTGCACACTAAAACCATAACCTGCAGACTTTCTCCGCATGACTTTTGTAATGATTCCCTGTCTTTCACCACGTTGGTTACAAATACAGATAGGTTACAAGAACAGTTGTTCTTGTGTTCTATTGGACGAACATGGATGGATGACAGTGTCTGAGTTCTGATACGATTAAGAACATGAAATATTGGGTGCTATTCTGAAAAGGAACACGAAAAAAGATAGAATTGTTGTACAGTTCGGAAGAGTTAGACGAGTTTTGTTTTTACCGGACGGTGCGGCGTGTATTTTGAAACTATATTGTATCTAATATTTTAAAGGGAAGTGTTTGTTTGTCTATGTTTGTTTGTTTGTTTCTTGCACGCAAATTCCTGACGAATCTATGGCACTTACAGTAATGGAATATGGCAAACAGGTAGTCCAAATTTATTGCAATTTTAGGGTCGCTGCGAATTTTAAAATATTCAATCTAGTACATTTTTAAATGAATTTAATGACATCTAATTTTTATTGTTTTCTTTGGAATGGCAACATCATAAAACACCAGATTGTAAATTTATTTTTTCCGCTTTCATTTTGCGAGGAGGAATGATTTTCCAGCAGGCGATAAAAACAAACTTTTAACTTTAGTTATGTAGTTCTTTTTCTATCTCCTAGACCGTTAGAGTAAAACTTTCAACGGATTTGAAATATGCGGATAATTTCTCATTAGAACAATGCCTAAAAATATGATTTTCTAAATAAATAAAAAAACATTTTTAATGAATATATTTTATATTTTCGCAAGAGATTGTCACGTCGCGTCAATCTTTGCGTTAAAGAAATAAAAATATTACATTTTCTGCCCCGATTTCAGTGAAAGAAATCAAAACAAATAAAAAACACTTTGGCTGGCATTATTTAGTACTTTTTTTGTAAAACCGGGATCGTTAAAGATAGATTGAAAATTTCAACGGATTTGAAAGTCAGTGGAAAATTTAACATCAGATAGAAACCTTATACGTTTAATTTTCTTTTAATAAATAATTTTTCAATTAAATATATATATTTTTGCAAGAGGTTGTGATGTCACGCCGAATTCGGGCAACTCCGTATGGCTGTTATCCAATTTGTGAAGCAAACCATAGTTCATAATACTGATAACACCACGGGCAACGCCATTATGGATTTTATCCAATAGGGGCTACGAATTGGTATGAGAATTCGTAGCAGTCTTTGGGGGTTAGCGAGCAGTGGTCACACCTGACCCCACGAAAAGAACTGTCACGGGCAACGCCGTGCTGGACACACAGTGGTTAGTTGTAAATAAATGTCAATGTCCAATTTAGGTGTGCAGTGTCCCTCTGTTCTTTGCCACTACTACGCACACTGTCAATCAACGTAGACATAACTCGGTCACTCTGACAGTTTTGACTTTCGTGACCGATATAATCTATTCTGGGATTCATTTATAAGCAATAGAAGTCAGTGAGTTTGCTTTATGCTCTATGAACCAGCAAGCTGTAGGTGGTGCAGATTTGATTAATCGTGGGGTGTATTTCTTCCTTCTGTGTTAGTAAAACTTTCCATGTATGTCCATTACTCGGGTTTGGGCACAGCGTTGCCAAATATGTCCCTTGCGCCATGAAACCCTATCCAACCAACCAACCAACCAACCTTCCTTCCTTCCTTCGAATGGAAGCAGACCCCTCCGTACCGAGTTACTGAAAACCCACAGCGGATTAGCCGAAGCTAGGGAAAGCCTCTAATGAGATAATGGAGAAGTGGGCCTGGTGACACGCCGTCCGAAAAACCCTTATCTGCCCAGGATGAACACGATAGGGCGTGGACGTGGTCGACCCCGGAATGTGTGCGCTGAAGATATGTGGTCCGGCTCAAAGATATCAGTCAACCTTACAACCAACAACCAACCAACCAACCAACCAACGTTATTAAAACATCATCTTTATCGCTTAGCACACTCGCGAGCTCATCGTTTTTAAGTGTGTATGGGCCTCAAAACACCCAGGTACCCGAATGATTTCTTCTCTCTTCTGTTTTACACCCTCGCCTGCCATTCTGCCTTTTGCTTTTATTCTTCTGTAGCAAGCATAGCCACCACTACTAAAATTAACTTACGGTGCAATAGTATATATAACAGTGTAAACCAACTATGTAATAGTATATCCGGTGTAATAGTATATATAACAGTGTAAGAACTATACTATGGATTAGTTCTTGGTAGACAAAGTTGCATTGTTTCATTTACCAACTTCGATGAATGGTCCTCGATGGATAGTTGAATCGCCAATGCGATGTTAATCAATCTCAACAACCAACTGAAGCTCGGTGAAAACATACACTGCACATTTACTATCACGGCTTCACTCCATTCATTGCTACTCAGCCTTCTGCTCAAAAGGGCACTCATAGTCGGCAGCTAATGGCAACACAGGACAATTGCAACTGTGATCTTAATACAGATCTCGCAGTCTCACGCAAATGGCAATCATTCTACTAGTGGCATCATCTTTCGAATTTCAGCTGCCGCTAATGTCTGGAGGGGGAATAGTGTAGTCAGCTTAGCCATCACTACAAAAATTAACTTACGATGCAGTAGTATATGTAACAGTGCAACCAAATTCCACCATTAAGTAAGTCAATAACATTTCGTAAGGTGCGTTTAATGGACCTACATCTCGTTGGTGAAGTCAAGGCATTTTTTCTGCAGTCAAGACAAAGGAATTAAGAAAGAAATCAGTACCTAGTCTGAGAGCAGATTCTAAAATATTAAAATGCGTCGTTGCTTTTATGAGTCTGAAATTTTCAATCCTATAACAGCATTTATGACATCCATGTATGCACAACATCCAATCACTTATATGGATGAATCACTTATATGATTACTATTACTCAGAAAAATCAACGATGTTATGTGTAATTTGATACTTACGTAAATATAGTAAAAATTTAACGGCGCACAGAACTTAGACAAAAATAACGATTCTTAGAAGTTAAAGGAAACAACTGCTTCAATACCGATCCTAAGTATTCTATTCAAATGTTTTCTATTTACGGAAACTAATGTTCTCTCTATTAAGGAAATAGCTTTACTTTTTCCTTTTACAAACAAATAAAAGTAAATAGCCAGCAAAACGTACGGGAATGGCGAAATAGGTACACTTTCTCAGTTACCTCGTGTGAGATATTTGCATACTACCTAGAACAAGTTGACTGAACAAATAATAAATAAACTGGATTTTTAAATAGATTAATGAGTCGGGGGACACTTTAAAGGAGCTAATTATTTAAAACACTCGTAAGTTCATTACAGAGCAATCTCAATTTATTCGCTCTCTTTACTCTCGCTTGGAGAAATTGGTTGAGTTTTTTGTTTGTTTGTGCTGGGTCTTTAAAGGTTGCGCGTAAAGAGTAACACTAAATCTCGGAACTAATTTCCTATGTGATATATTTAGATCAAGTGTAACGGAAAGCAGGATGATTTTAGTGAGTGATTTTAAGTTGTGAAATTATTCTTCTCAGATTATAAAGAGTATTTATTTCAAAATTTCCGGTGTGTAAAATTATTAGCTCTATACTTTGAATATGAAAATGAAATAAATAAGATCCAGCCTAAGGTAGGTAGGTATTTTAATTAACGTCATACTGAAGCAACATAGTGGGCTATAGGAACTCGCAACCCGCTATTTGCTAATCCGTTACTCTTCTGTGGAAAATTCATATGTAGATTGGCCAATGAGAGCCGAGCTAGGTGGTGCTACCTCGATACGGCCTCTCCTGTATTGACGGGAATGTCACTTATAAATGTTTTGAATAAGATTTTAGTATGGCTGTAAGTCATACACATCATCTCTGCACATTACATCTCTGCAATTATGTAAATATGCTTAAAACTTTCGCTGACTAACTCGCTCCAGCGCGTGACTGCCTACTGAGACTCCACACCACGCGCTGGCGCGTGGTGTGGAGTCTCGGTAGACAGTCACGCGTTTGCGCGGGAAGAGCTACTCCTCAACATTCATTCTCCGCTTCAATCGGTATTATATGTTAGGTTTTGGCGTAGAAAGTTAGAAGCCAGTTGTAAAGGTATGTGGCTTCAAATTTATAGTTTTATTAGTTATTTTTAAAAATCTTGTAATATGAGGTGTAGAGGATTGTGATGTTATAAATATTAGATCGAGTCTTAAAGTTCGCACATCAAAAGGTTGCATGTTCAAATAAAATTTAAGTCCATTTCCATTTCTATTTCAACATCTATTTATTAACAAAGACCGAACACTAACACAATGACCAGAAAACAAAGAGAATGGATAGGTCCATTCCATCGTAGTCTTTCTTCGACCACGTTCCAAATCAATCTGGCGAATTCCCCATCGGTAGGGAAGAAGCGCGTTTCGAATTCCCTTTCATAGGGATTATCATTAGATCTGTGGTTAACTTGCCACAACGAAAGTTCTGCAGTGCCTTCAAAAACCCCAAGAAGAAAAATGCAATCTAATAAGCCTGTAACAAATGATGAAATTACAAATTTGTTAGCTGCGCTTTCGCCAATTCTATTCTGGTATTGGCGTGGCTGGTATTGGTTTCTGGAAAAAACTCATTTCTACGTCCGGGCACTAACTATCAACGCACCCTATCAGATTTGGAAGCGAACGTGTTAATTTTTAATAAATAATGTGTAGAATTATTTATTTGATGTGTCAATGAATGCAATGAAGGTGAAAGGAAATAGGTAATCCAAGGGATGACATCATAAGAACCACCGAAGACAAAGCGAAACGAAACGGTGTCGTCATCTTCCAATCGGGCTATCGCGATCCTCCAGCCCACGGAGAAAAATAAAAGTATTTTACTAAAAATTAAATTTTTAGTCAATATAATTATGTGCCGTTCTGTTCTATGACCTTTCTCCATCTCTCCGGTAGCTGCATAACCATGTGCTCATCCAACTTATGAGGTAGGTAATGTTTTAAAAT
Organism: Metellina segmentata; assembly: GCA_947359465.1. Lineage (NCBI taxonomy): Eukaryota > Metazoa > Arthropoda > Arachnida > Araneae > Tetragnathidae > Metellina > Metellina segmentata. The sequence continues at coordinate 24,271,852 of OX375881.1, read as the reverse complement.
ATTAACGTCACACTGGAGCAATACATTCCGCCAGGGGAGACCCCGCTCCTATCCTTGTAAGGATTTACCTGTTTAGTAGTCTCCCTTGGTTGTTTATTAGTTTCTTATTTGCAGATGTGTTCTACTAGGTTTTCTTGATGGTCACGTAGGAACTGTGTTTATGTCGTTGCTATAAAATTCCTGCCGCGGATTGTCAGAATATCACTGATTTTGAAAATGCTTTTTCTGCACTTCCTAATCTTTAGTGTTAGGTTTAGCCATTCTTTATTGAGTTCAGGAAGTGGGCAACGCAGGTGAAAACCGGCTATTGGCGTCGGTCCAGGTAATTTGGGTAATTTTGGTAATTTTTAATTAACGTCATACTAGAGCAACACAACGGGCTATTGACGACGGTTCGGGATCAACCCTGAAAGGAAAGATTCGAGGAAGATCCACGTAATTTTGAACCATGGTCAGACGACTAGGCAACACCTGAGTTGGCACTCCGCTCTCCAAACTAACACACCACGCCGTGAGGACATTTGAGGCCATCCATGACGGATTTAAGGGGGCTTACGACCTTTAAACCTTCCAAAAATTCGATTTTGCAAAAAATATATATATATTAAAGTACATACATTTTTGATCATTTTGACACCAACCGCATGACAAAATTCAAATAAATACCAGAGATATGAAAGAAAATCGAAAGGTACACTGAGCAAAACATGGGCTTCTGTAACCAAAATTTTATTTTTACGGCGGTTTTTCTCAGCTTTGTTCTTTTAGAAAAATCTCAGATAGGTCGCATGATATCTGAAGTACTATTTGAGCAACTTGTTAAAAAATTGGTATACATATTCGTGAAACCTACATGCTTGTTTTAAAACCACAATATTGAAAAAAAAAATTTTATTTTGGAATTTTGGGGAATACATTGTTGTTGACGTATCAGATCGTACTGATTCCATAAAACATAATTGATAAAAAATATTAATTTTTTTTTATTTATTGCTTTTATTTTAATCTGTTATATATATAGAATAACATACACTAAAATTTATTTGTATACATCTATTTGTTTATATGCAATCTTGCGCGCAGCACTGTTCCTCAAATCTTTACTCACAATGAAGTTATGCCTTAACGAGCCCGACACAAAAACTCCTGCTAATATTTAAATCATGTTTGTACAATGTATTTTATACCTTAAAAATGCAGGAGCATAATGGAAAAAATATTCCATTTTATGCAATACTTAAAAAATGACATAGCTTCGAAACTGACCTTATTCCTACTCCATCAAGAGTGGTTTAAAGGTCGTAAACCCCCTTAACGTAACAGCCCCCATATTACACGACGGTCTTTGATTGGATTCGAACTCACAACCCTCCGATAGAAGTTCTGATGCTTATGGCTAAGGAACTGATCGAGGTGACGAAATTATCTCAACCACTTACGGCACATGGAATCGTTACGAGCCCTTCACCCTACACAACACACGTCTTCTTTTGCGTCCGTGAAGCACTCTTTTTTTTCTCTCTGGAAAGAAGATAACACTTAGGTTTTACGATGGATTGCCATCAAGCGCCAAAAACGGGATTTCGCTTAAAAAATTTGAACCTTTTCTTTTGTGTCGAAATATTAAAATATGTTTTCACTCTCATGTGAAGTCAGAAGTGTGATTGATATATGAAATCAGAAATATGATAGATATATGAAGTCAGAAATAGGATAGATATATGAAGTCAGAAATAGGATAGATATATGAAGTCAGAAATAGGATAGATATATGAAGTCAGAAATGGGATAGATATATGAAGTCAGAAATAGGATAGATATATGAAGTCAGAAATATGAAAAGTTTTTGACGATTAATATAGAGCTATTGTGAAAAAGTAATACGTTATCAGTAAAAGTTTCGTTTGTAATAATTACATATTTGTGAAAATGTACTTTAAGCCATGATAATATGAAATTATATATTTTTTACACCTTTAGAACTTCTACTCTTAAGGCTGCTACACATTAGGCTAATAATTTAGTCGAGTAGCGAGTGACTTAGTAGCTCTACTAAACTAGAAAATGGCAAGTGGGGAAGTGGTTTTTCACACATGGTTTAGTTGGTATTCCAGTGTCGACTGATCAAGACAATGCGGAGAACGAAGCTGAATCGCGATGAAAAAAGTTATATGAAATATAGTACATAGAAGGATGTATCGTGAATACATATTTGCGTTTCGAAGTAAATAGAGGCGATGAAAAAGTTAAAACGATAGTTAAAATTATTTTACGTACGCTTAAATGAAGCTAGCATTCTTTTACGAAAAAAAAAGTGATTAGTCATATCACTTTTAAATCAATATTTAATTAATTCAACCCAAACAGCGTCGGGTAATTAATTTCTGCTAGTTTAAAAATAAATAGAAAATACTTTCCTAATGTTTTAAATTTTTCGTTTGATTTCCTTCTCGTGAAACTCCGGTATTCCCATCGCTTTTTCTAACTCTTCAATTGTATTTGCCTTGCTTGCTTTATTTTGGTACATGCAAGACTTCACATAACATAAGCACTATTCTTTTAAAAACAATTGTGCAATTCCCACTGTTTATGAGAACTACCTTTACACATGGTAATCTGTGAAATACCTTTTTATGTATATCGTTACGTCGTATACGTGAAGTATATACGTAGTTTTTAAAGACCCTAACTGCCGAGGTTCTTTCACTCTCTACCCAAAGGTTATAAAACTACACTTGTGGTGGTAAAGACGAGAGAAAAATACGTATAATATACAATATACAAGGTGATTCATAAGTACGTATACAGTTTCCAGAGGCTGTAAAAAAGGAACAGTTTATGACATGGTCCCCCAAACGAACTGTTAGCTAGATATACTCATACAGTTTGTATCCCCCTCCAGACCGAAGTGACGTAGAAGATAGTGAGCGTGTCACATGATTAGTTAGTAGAAGTGGCTGCTTCTGCAGTGGAGAAGGCGCTTTGCGTTCTTGAATTGAGCTAAACGGAATCTGTCACTATTGTGCGACGGCATTTTTGATCACGATTTCGAAAAGAACCTCCAACCAGAAATTTAATTTACGATTGGTTTAAAAATTGCAATCATCCCGGAATGTTGACCAGTTAGCCCGACATTTCAATACAATTTGGCAAGAAATTTTACAGGGCACCATCCGTGAACTTTTTAAGTCCATGCCACGCCGGATGACAGTTTGAATCCAGTATAGAGGTGGACCAACGCCTTATTGACTTCCTCCCTTTGTAACGCTCAAACTGTGAAATGAATAATTCAATTGTTCTAAAATTTTAATCGTTTATTACTCTATATATATTCTTCACCTCCACCAATTGTCATAGCAATCGGACAACTCCTTCTTGGTGCGTCGATTTTTTTGTTATAGAGTTTATTTGGAAATTTTTGTACAGTTCATCAGTCAATAGCTATTGAGTCGAGCCGCGGTAGCTCAGTCAGTAGAGCGTCGGGCTCGCATCAGAAGGGTTGTGGGTTCTGTCCTCGGCGGAGCCTACAATTCTGATGATTGCGAGAACGGCGCTTCGACCTGGCTAAAGACCGCCGTGTTCACTAATGGTGACTGGGGCAAGTTAAATAGGTCGTGGTTACAATGTCCCCAATGTTCCCATACCAAATCAATACCTATGGGGGTACCTGATCAGGGGGTTATCGGCCTCTGATTGGGATCTAAATTACGATATGTGTGAGTGAATGGAAATATGAAAGGGACCTTCCTGTAAAACGGATGTGTCATGTATGTCGAGCAAAGTCGGACTTCCTCCCAATGGGGCTCAATAACATGGAAGGCGCACCCCCCTCGCCTCTTGCTGTCTTCGACGGGCCTGGCACTCCTCTGGACTGCCAGTGTAGGCATAAGAAACAACAACAACATAGCTATTGAGTTGCTTGCACTTTTGTTCAGCCATTTGTGTTTTAAAATATCTAGGTTCTGTTAAACGAAGATCTTCTATGAATTCGCATTTTAATAGTGATTCTCGTCACCAATTATACCGCAACCCTATAACGGTGTTTTTTTATGTGAAATCTTGCCAAGTAAGATAGATACGGTATGTGAGATAAAATATTAAAATCTATTTGTAATATGAGAGTAAAGACGTTGACAATGGGTACGAATTACTTGACTCTTTGCCCTGTGGTTGCTTGTGATGGTATATATGTAGCTGATGAGGTTCTACCAGACATCCAAGCGCTCAGTGTAATCAATCATACCACGGTTGGCGACAATGTTTAAGCAGGAATTGTCCGCCGGCTCGCATGTTATGTAGCCACTCAGCGTATGACTTTATAGCCCTAAGCTATGCCACCTTATTATCCGCGGCCATGCATGTAAACAACAGCTAACGAATTGCTATGTATGATAAATTCCATACATATAATGCGAAGTGCGTGAGCTTGTTTTGTCACTACTAGAACGCGACGTCGTATTTATCTATAAGTTCCGTTGTCAAAGAATTAAAGCACTGTTCAAATGAGGCGTTTTCCAACGCGTGTTTCCGAGGTAAGATTTCTGTAAGTATTTAATTCTGTTTTTTTATTTCTCTAATTCAAGTTTTTATCTTTGCAATCATTGAAGATAGAGTGAAAATTTCAACGGATTTCAAATCAGCGTAACATTCTACACCAGATTGATACCAAAACAGATTTATTATTTAATTATTTACCATTTGATTATTTTATTATTTATTAAATAATTAATTATTTATTTAAAGAAAATCATCACATTTTAGGTAACAAACTGGTGTAAAATTTTCCGCAGATTTCAAATCCGTTGAAATTTTCACTCTGTCTTCAACGATTGCAAAGATAGAAACTTGAACGCCTCAGTGCCTAAAGCAGTCACAAATTTCATAGGCATAAGGTATTTTCAAAAAATAAATACCTCACAAATTTCGATGGTAGGTACGCAGGTATTTTAATATTAACGTCGCACTGGAACAACACAATGGGCTATTGGCGACGGTCCGGGATCCATCCTGAAGGAAAAGATTCGAGGACAACACCACGTAATTTTGAACCATGGTCAGATGGTGAGATCATACCTGAGCTGGCCACCACTCTCCAAACTTCGACGCTTCAACAACGTGATATTTGAGACCACGAGAGATTTATTATACACCAGCTCCTTTGTGTACTACGGTCTTTGGTTGGATTTGAACTCGCAACCCTCCGGTTGATAATCTGCTGCTCTTCCAACCATGCTACGTCATCTGACCGTGGTTCAAAATTACGAGGTGCTGTCCTCGGATCTTTCCCTTAAGGGACTAATACCGGACCGTCGTCAATAGCCCGTTGTGTTGCTCAGTTACGACGTTAACTAAAATTACCAAAATTACCTATCCAACTGTGTTACTGCAAACTTAATTTGCGATGAAAAATGGCTTAAAATCCAAAATAAATATATATTTATGTTAAAGATTATTTGTTTTTTGAAAGATATTTAACCCTTCTGGTGGTTGTCTTGACGAGATATCTCGTCATTAGAAGAAAGCTGCCTAAATATTGATCCCGTCAGCATAAAAAATATTGGTAATATCTTGACGAAATTCTCGACACTAGCAAAATTGGCCAGTTCTTAATGAACGAATTATCTCGTCATTATAAAATGACTGACCAAAACTTGATTTCACCATCATCAAACAATTCATAATATGTTGAGATATTTTGTCACCAGCAAAATTGGTCAGATCTAGATGAGATATCTTGTCAAAACTACTTGGACAATAATAATTTTTTTCTGAACCCAACCAGCGACCTTCAGCACTATAAAGAGCGACTGTTTGAGATGGTAAATGGATAGTAGGTAAATCGTTGTTGGTCCTAACATGTTAGGTTGGGTTTTATGGCACAAAGACCATAATTGGCCTTGCTGCACAAAGTACAAGACATCATCAAGTAATGATACACAATAATGGTACACACGCATGGACCGTTTCACTAACATAAGAGAATACACACCGGGAGTGCTCCTAACAGGGACAACCACCAACATATGTATTCTTACAAACCGGGATTCGAACCCCGGATCAACTGCTTGTCAGATGAGTGTTGACCACAAGTCCAGTTAGGCTGTTCATTATAGTGTTTTCAGTCATTTTGCCAAAGGCCGCTGTAGCTCGGTTGGAAGAGTAACGGTGTAGCAACCGTAAAGTTGATAGTTCAAATCCAACCTAAGACAGTAGTTTACCAGGTTGGCTGGTGCACGTTAAATCTGTAATGACTACAAATGTCCTCACGATGGTTTGGAAGTTTGGGAAGTGGGGTGCCAGCTCAGGTCTTATCTCGTCATCTGACCGTAGTTCAAAATTACGTCGTGTTTTCGGATCCTTCCAATTGGAGATAGATCCCGGACCGTCTCCAATAGCCCGCTGCGCTGCTCTAACCTTTGGTTCAGCACTCCCTAGATTCGATGTAACGGTTCATCCTGTAGAAACTCATACTAACAGTGATAGAATCGCATTTTGAAAACCAGTCTAAGTACCAGATATGAAAAAATCTGAAGTTCACAAAGCAATTACCATTACCATGTATTTTCTATTATCTATCCATAGTGAAACATCTGTTTCCGTCCAATCGCTATACGAGTTTTGATAATACTTATAAATATTGATGTACTATCATTTAACTAAAATCAATAATAAGATAAAATACTTTGTTCACAAGACATAAACTTTGGGGCTTTGATTGAAAACATGTGTTAAAATTAAGTGTTGCTCAGCGTTATTTAATCAAGATCCCTTTTTATTGATCATATGTTCTCATTTTATTGAGTGTTACACCTTAAAATCTTGTTAAAAGAGTACAATTAATACGTTTCCAATAAAGTTGCTGGCATGTATGTAACTTAAGATTATTTCAAGATGCCCAATTTTAGAAAGCCCGTTTCTCATCCGGGTAATGACGCATTTAAGAAAACTAGTTTTTAAAGCTGCTTTGTAATACAAAATGGAGGCTGACTCAAAATATCCATTCCTGCTTAAGAATATTTCTTGATTTTGACGCTAAACTTAGAAGTTAATTTTCTTATAAGGCTAAACGCCGTAGGCTGTAAAGTTAGTTTTTGTGATGAACCGGGCTTCTTACGCATTTCGAACCTGACTTCACTTGGCTTGTTTTTCTGAATTGGATTTCACATAATCGTCAATTGAAACTCCAAAGAATGAACTTTGAATTGATATATGATAGTCAATTGGTCAATGCCAATTAAATGGTGCGGCAGAGGAATTGGACGGTTTTCAAATGGAAATAATACATTGGTTATGTATATCGCAATGAATTTGTTAATGCTGAAACATTTCGCCACCGATATTGGTGATTTCCTGGGCAATGGCAATCTTCAGGTCATCGGTGCCCGTTTAGGTACACTTTTGGCTTCAGGTAACCTCACAGAAAATAGTCGCAGACAGTGGCGGATCAAGTCAAATGGGGACACTAAGCGGTAAAATTTTCAGGGCCCTCAAAATCAAGTTAGAAAAAAAGTTTCAAGAAAACTCTCATTAAGTTATTAACAAAAAGAAAACTAATCAAGAGTTTCATACCATAACGCATTAAATAAATTAAAAACAGAACATATTTTTATATGAATTTCCGTCTTGCTTTATTTCTTATAAATTCGTTAATTATATTGTTGGTGTCAATTCGGTATAAATTTCTTTGCTCTATATACAGAGTGGTCATATTAATTAATCTTTATTATCTCATAGTACTCTTTAAATAATTTTTTAACGCTTTAAAACAAAAAACAATATTTCTCCTGACGTATTAAATAAGGGTATTGTTAAAAAAAGTTCAATAATATTTCAACATTCGGAAAGGTGCAAGACATTTCTTTGGTGTCTCGATAGATGTCTGGTGTGGTTTTTATGGTGACCTCGTTTTCGTTTAGAAATATTAAAAAATGGTTAACTTCATCATCAAAAGTACAAACATCAAAGCCATTTTTAAATATCCTTCAGCCTTTTTTTAAACTGTGTTCTTGATTTCTTCGATTGATAAAGCCCAATAAAAAATATTCAAAAAGGCTCCACAACTTCATACGTCTGAGTTCTTTGAGATAATTATTACTTGGTGCTATCACATGACACAAAATGCATTGACTATGAAATGTTCTCTTGTTAATTCATATGCCTGACTTCTTTGTTTTAATCAAAAAACCTTTTCATCTTTTGTTGTTTGTGAGTTTGACCATCTTTCACATTAAATTATAGGCCTGATAAATCAGTTGCCACTTTTTCAACTTTTTAAAATTCTCTAAAATTATTGATAAAATTTTCTAATGATTTCAGTAGGATAGATCCTTTTAATAGTTTGCATATTTCACTTATTGCAGTGATTTATTTTTTGTAATATAGTATTCCAAATAGCTGTCATTAGGGCTGTTTCATATTTGTCCATTTCTTCAGAAGTGAAGTAGCCTCCACTATGATAACTTTTCTTCTTTTGAATTACAAATTTCAGCTAAAGCCTCTTTTATATGGGTGAAACCAAGTTTTATAGCTAATACAGCATCTGTTCCTGCTGACCATCTTGTTTTAGAAACTCTTTTCACTGCTTTTTAAAAACGCACATTCTAAAGACGCCGTCACAACTTTCCTCGAACCCTAATGAAAAGAAATTTTAAGACCTCGGTGCCTTTTTGTATTCCGGTGCTCCACGCGACCGCTAAGTCAGATTACCGCTTTATCTGCTTCTGGTCACAGATGGTAAGGACAGACGAACGGTAAAGTCAGTAAATGTCGCCACGCCGAGGAAATATGTGCGGTGCCGAACTGTCATGAAATTTTCTGCCGTATGAAGCGTGGCACCATCTTGCTCAAACCATACCATACGCCTGTTAATCCCACGAAGACTCCTATGCAGGTGTGGTTGAAGAAATCATTATTCACTGTCACAGTTTCCCGTTCTCCTAAAACAACAAGGATTGGAGTGGATAGGGTTTTGTGGCATTGATTCCTCTTGGGACATATTATGCCAAACTCAAGATAAAAAATCAGATATATAACCTAAAACAACAAGGACTTATGATACAGAATCTAGACTCTGCAAACTAAACTGTTACCTTTGTACTGTGAAGAGGCCGGCCGTTCTTGAGATTAATTGGCGTATGGTATGGTTTCAGCAAGATAGTGCCAGGGCTCATACGGAAGAAAATTTCATGACAGTTCTACGCTGCATGTTTCCAGGGCACATATTTTCTTTGCAGGGCCACATTTCCTGACCTTACCATCTGCTGCTATATCTTGTGGGGTGAACTAAAGCCAAAAATGTACGTAAATAAGCCCAGAACAATAGATGACCTGAAGATTGCCATTGCCCACGAAATCACCAACATTGGTGACGAAAGAGCGACGTGTAATTTCAGGAAAATACTTGAAAAGAGCATGGAAAGTGATGGACAGTATTTGAGGGACGTAATTTTCAAGACAGACTAAATACATGTACAAATATCCAAATGGCACGCATAGACAGATGTTTCGGCATGAATGAATTCGTTGTCATATGCACTACCACTTTGTTATTTCCATTTGAAAACCGTCCAACTCCTTTGCCACACCTTGTATAAACGCCACATATCGCGTGACTGCAATAAACTATATTTTAAGTTATTTCCGATATATTTATTTTGAACAGTAACATTTAGTAACATTATATTGGTTCGTAACACAATAGAATCCTTTAGTAAGATTCTGTTTTAATCATTTCTTTACAACGGAACACTTTGAAAATATTCTATCGATCATTTCCTTGTAAAAGAATCCTCTGAAAAGTTTATATTGGTAAAAAATCTAAAGCTGGTTTAAAATCCTACGGGGATGACTGCAGGTTGTATAGTGGAATTATACATGTGAACCAATCAGAAGGATTGCTCAATTTCCTTCATTCCTAACCCAGGTCACAAACCTACTCAAGAGGTCAAAGATTAGTTCAAAGGGTGACTGAGAGAACTGCTATTGAAGGCCCCATGCTCAGCATAGCACATAGGTATAAATAATAAAAATAGTGCAAAGTTTTCACAAATAGTTTAGTTTACACAATATTAAATAATAATGGAGGCAACAAAAGAACATAATCCCAATCACTTTATACAATGCCCCTTTTTATACTGAATATCCTTTTTTACAATGAGTTATAACGGCAACCGAATCCCCTCTGCGACGAAATAGAAATTTCCCCATGGTATTAAAAATATATTTCAAAATTAAACAAGGAATTATGTTATTACGGTTTCAGGGTGGGAGACGGATACTTAAACTCAAAATTTAACCCTCCAAGTCTTTTCGATGGAATATCATGTCCATTAAGTTCCAACTAATTTTGCTTTGGGTCAAATAACTCGTCATCAAGACTATCCGTTTTTGTATGCAGCCGAGATCAATATCTGGTCAGTTTTCTTCTAATGACGTGATATGTGATCCTCATCATCATTATTATGGGAAGATCAGATAGGTGTTACATCGTCTCTGACTATCCAGAACTGGTCAGCTTTGCTAATGACGATATATCGCGTCGAGAAAATAAACCACAAGGAGGGTTAAAGGGACTCATAGATTGAGTTGGGTGGTACGCCAAGTATAAATAATTCTCTTCGATAAAATTCTTAAATTTAACCCACCAAGTGGTTCCTATGAGCTATCTCGCCCGTAAAGTCTGATCAATTTAACTAATGACCATATATCTCGTCATCAAGACATTGACGATTTTTTTGTGATGACGATATCAAGATCTGGTGAGTTTTCTTCTAATGACGTGGCATCGGGTACACGTCCTTATCATGGGATGGCCACAGACGAGATATAGCGTCTCTGACCATCCAGATCTGGTGAGGTGTGGTAATGACAAGATATCGCGTCGTAAAAGTCACCAGGGAGGTTAAAGACACTCATATATTGAATTGGGTGGTACTCTGAATATAAAATATAAATAATTATCTTCTAATAAATTCTTAAAATTCAACCCTCCAAGTTCTTACGAGCTATCTCGTTAAAAAAGTTCTGATCAGTTTTTCTAATAACTAGATATTTCGTCATCAAGACATTGCCAATTTAGTTTGATGACTATATCAAGATCTGGTCAGTTTTCTTGTAATGATATGGTATCTCGTCCACGTCCTTATCACGGGATGGCCAGAGACGAGATATATCGTCTCTGACCCTCCAGATCAGGTCAGGTTTGCTAATGACAAGATATAGCGTCGTATAAATCGCAAGGAGGGTTAAAGACACGTATGTATTGAATTGAGAGGTACGCCGAATAAAAATAATTCTCTAATGCTTGCAACTTGACATGTCTCTTATCTTACATTAAAATCCTGCTTTGGGCTTCAACTAGACTTTCTAAACCTGCTTATCACTACCCGTAGTTAAGCCGATTTACGATATGGCACGAGCATGCTTAATGTCAACATCTTTGGAAAATATGTTGAGTCACTTTAAATACGATATAAGGAGCTCAAGATGCGGTTTCACATTTATTACTGGACTACCAACATCGTAACCATATCGTTTACCTACCTTCGTAGTGTGAGCTACAAGACAGATAGGGAGCATAATGTGCGGGGATCTGAGATAAACAGCGGTGCTTCAGTCCGCACACTTGAATCACTTGAGAATCCGTTATTAGGCATAGTGTAAATTTGATATTCATATTTTTGTAAGGGCATAAACGAGTTAAACACATCAAAGAATTCTCTACAGCTTGCTTCAGTTAAACTTGTTTGTGTACTTCATTTCTACTTGACTACACAAAAATGTGCCCTCCAGAAGCATGTGTTTCCCCGGGAGAGGTCTTAGTCAATGAACTAATTCAGATACTTATGATTGAAACCAGTGACTAAAATGGTGCGTTCTGCAGAATTTCTTCATTTCCATATTCATTGAACTCCAAAACTTTTTGAAATACAACTACTTCTGATTGAGTAGCATTATTGAGAGTAAAGACTTACATCAATGTATCACAGATATTACTCGCACAACAGGTTTCCAATTCTAATTTTAACAAGCTATGGGTCCTTTCTTAGCATACATATAAATAGATTTTAATTAAAAAAACCCTCCTCTCTATTGGTGTGTGGGGGGGGGGGTTTGAAGGCGATGCGTATACCTTCATCTTTGAGTGCATTTGCGCATCATATCAGGTATCATCTGGTAAAGACAACCGACAATAATACAAAAATCTGGATCAGTGTGGTTACAAAACCCCGCATATCTTCGCCCCCTCTCTCACAATCCCTTAAACAATTCAATAATGCTTGATTCCTTTTTATTATTCTTACTAAATAGTACCAAATTTGAACGTAGTATCACCACTCCAACGAATCATGTTGCCTATAAAAATGTTATTTTAAGAGAACAAAGAACGTTAAACATTTAAATAGAACAGATTTATTCACTAAAGAAAAAGAATGAGTTTAAATTACAGAGATGAAAACGTCCCGCGACAGACGATTAACAAACTGTCGCCAAAATTTAAAACTCATGCAATAGGCATATTTATAAAAAAACACGCACTAGAAAGAGACCTCGCGGAATCAAAACGAATAACTAATGAACTCTACTAAACAGACGTGTTCACACCTGTCTAGTGGCACGCTAGTGGTCAGTGGAGTGGGGTGGGAGGCACTACTCGACCGCCTACGATCCATTTGACTGGACCGAGTCCACTAAATCGTTTTACTAAACTACTCGACTAAATAGTTTTGTCCCAACTCGTTTAGTTACTAAATTACTCGTTACTCAATTAAATTACTGACCTAGTGTGTTGAAGCCTTGAAAGAAGGCAGTCGACTTACGTGGTTTCGGACGAGTCTATTCTTTAATTAAGGTTTGTAGTTGGGTTAACGTCATTAACTTCACATCATTGTCCATACCCAGAATAAAGAAACACCAAATGAGTTGAAATGAGAAAAAAACAAATGACTAGATTAAATTTTGATAGACATTGGAAGCTTTGGGTATCGTAGGTAGGTAGCTTTTAATTAACGTCAAACCGGAGCGCAATACAACGGGATATTAGTGACTGGTCTGGGATCTACCCTCGAAGGTAATAGCGGAGGACAACACCTCGTCAGTTTGAACCACGGTCAGATAATGAAGTCGAGACCTGAGCTGGAATCCCACTCTCCTAACTTCCATAAAATGCCCACGTGAGGATATTTGAGACTACAACAGATTTAACGTGCATCAGCCCCCTTGGAAATTGGGCATCGAAATTGGGTGTTATCATTTGGAAATTGTTCGTGTGCAATTTGATGTGAAGATAGTATAGGGTAAGGTAATTTTAATTGACGTCGTTCTAGAGCAACACAATGGGCTATTGACGACTGTCAGGGATCAATCCACTAAAGATAGTACAAGGGGTTCAGAGCTTCAGACAGCTCTGAATACTCTGGTCATTTTAATTACGATTGTCCTATCCTTTCCATTGAGTGAGATTACAAAACAATCAACAGGGCCTACAGTAAATGTTGTAAAAAGAAACGTTCATGAATAAAAATAGATTCCGATGCAATTATTTATCAGGAACTACCTGTAAAGAAAAATGAAATATTTTTTTCATTTTTTGCTATCATGTGGCTTGCTATATATATCTTTGCTATATATTGTTGTAGCTCTGTTACAATGTAACAAAGTGATCTTGCAGGGTAACAGTGACTGGTTAACGACAATAGTTTTGAACAAATAAGATTCTGTTAAAAGAAATTGGACTGTTACATAGAACTGAAGAAAATACAAATTACGGTCATTCGTTATTATTTTTCTTTGGTGTAAGCTTAAAGTATTTTACACTGCGCTTTTATTGAGAGATTTTGTCATTTTATTTGACTGTTTTTCTTGCTTTTAGAGTGAGGATGTGGTTTAGAAGGTTGAGAGAAAAGTGGTAAGCCATTTTGTATAGTCATTTATCACAAATTATTACAAATTATGAAATGCTCATATCGTAATTACACCATACACTTTTTAACGCATCGTTATAAACCTACAATACCAATTTTTATGTAGCTTTATAATAAGGTATACGATTAAAAATTACAAAAAAATTTAATACAGGAATATTTGAAAAAGTGTAATTATGAAATTTTAGGGCCAAGCTTGTGAGCTGCTGCAGATTGAACGAGCAGCAAGATAAAACCGTCGATTTGACTGGCCTCCACTTTATGGTAATATACATTCCTTTGGTAATATTTCATATGGTAGTATTTTTCCTTCTTTTTATTCGTCTTTTTCTAATTATCTGTCTGAAGGAGGGCAAATTTTAAGATTTTTCTGGTGCAAGAAACCACCGGAAATGCGAAATGCTTTCATCCTTAAAGTACAACGTAACCGTTGCCAACCAAATGAAGAACTCATTATAATTATCCCAAAACATATTCTCTAAGTACATCTATTGTATTTCAGTTGTAAGATAAGGAACAGCTACACTCTACAATTATGAGCGATGGCAACGGCCTTGGCGATTTTTTTGGCGCACTTCTAAAGTCGACAAGGAAAGAATTATTTCTCTACTCTTTTTCTGTCACAAATTGTTTTTCTTTTTACAACACACTTTTTAAACACATTTCAGATCGTTTTGAAAAGTATATTTTTTAAAAACTTCCACAAAAGGTAGTAAGCTTAAGCACATATCAACAAAACACATTTGTGAACCAACAGAGAAACTCAGCTACGAATGTTGGGTAAGAATACACTGAAATTTATCAATTACACTAAATACAATAGGCATGTTGAAAAATAAAAAGATTTACAAAAGAAAAAAAGCAAGAAATAATACAACCTGATAATGTCAGAATTCTTTCGTAAAAAAATAATGAAAACGAAAATGGCCCAAAAAAAATGCTTAATCCTTCGTGAAAACTATTGTAATAAAATAAAACTGCAACAACTGTCTAAATACAAATAAATGGACTAATGGTATCACAGAAAATGATTTAAAAGGACCAATACAATCAAAGGATATTTTAAAAACAAAATATCCAACTGGAGAAAAGAATAAAATTTCAAACGAAGCAATGAAATCAAACAATTTAAACAGATTTTGGAAGAAGTTTCTAGAATATTCAAAATGAAAATTGAAAGTTTTTCGTTTGCCGGGGTTACCATGAAAACCACAACAACCGTAACGAAAGATGGGTTGCCTTAATTTATCGTAACTCGCTACTAGAAGTGCGCCAAAAAAAATAACAAAGCCGTTGCCATCACTCATAAACGTAGAGTGTAGCTGTACCTAAAATAATAATAACTTTGTAGCGTTTTTTTTCACTTATATTTTATATTGTTAAGGAGTATTAGAGAATGGCACGACAACCACAGTATTAATGCTGCATTTTAAAAATGTTGTGAGTAATCGTAATCATTTTGATGTTGTAAAATGTTTTAAGTACGCTTCGTTTGTTGCAGGAGGATATGATCTATTGCAAGCAGTGCGATAAGACCTGCTGGGCTGCCATAGCTATGCGCCATCACATGCTGATGGTGCATGGCGTGGACCGCTATTTCGGGCCCCGCCTCCTGGACGGATATGGAAGATCATACGCCTACTTAGCTGGACCTCTTCCAACTGATTGGGAGCTGTATGACATATACGACTCTGAGTCGGTCTACAATTAGTAAGTCGGCTATTCATGTTGCATTTCAATAGGATTGCTAATTAGTAATATTTTCAATGTCAATTGATAATCCAGGAAGTATTAAGAATTTAATCCTTTTTCAGCTTGTCGGAAGAATCCGAAGTAGATCCGATCAGACCGAAGTAGAGTTCGAAGAGTCTGAAGAGTAGATGAGTTCAGTTCATCCAGTGGGGAAAGGGAGGGTGGAGGGAACGTAGATCTGGATGAGCAGAATGGTACGCATTTCCCTATTAACCTACTATTCATTTTATAATACTTTAGCAACAGCTCTTTAGTTAAAGTTGCTTTTACAATGAATACAAGCGACTTCACTTTATATTGATTTAAGTATCTCTTCATTTCAGAAGTCGAGCTCAATCTTAACATCAAGATGAGATGCTCCAGATTATGGTTTTTGATGATTTAAGAGGCCTTGGTCGTATTGAGGTGGCCGTACAGAATGAGTCTTCTAAGAATTGCTTCTATTCATGAACTAACAAGGAGACTGACCTAGTCCAGAGATTGACGTCAAGAAGCAAACTTCGGGAAGGGCGGTGGGCACGGAGATCTGGAGAGAGCATGATGGTACGGGATCTTCGGTGACTCCTTTCAATCTACAATTAGTTTTCTAACCATGTACTAATAGCCCTCTAACTCAGTTGGCTTTCAAATTATAAAAAGATAACTTTATGCTTACAATGACATAAAAATATCTTCATTTCAGAAGTCGAGCTGAATCTTAACATCAAGATGGGATTCTCAAAATCACAGTCTTTGATGATTTAAGAGGCCTTGGTTGTATTGAATTGGCCGTACAGCATCAGTCTTCGAAGAATTGCTTCTTTTCATGAGCTAACAAGGAGACTGACGTAGTCCAGAGACTGGCGTCAAGAAGCAAACTTCGGGAAGGGCGGTGTGCACGGAGATCTGGAGAGAGCATGATGGTACGGGATCTTCTGGGACTCCTTTGAATCTACAATTAGTTTTCCAACCATGTAATAATAGCCCTCTAACTCAGTTGGTTTTCAAATTATAAAGATATATTTTTATGTCATTGAAATAATAAAATTATTTTCATTTCAGAAGTCGAGCTGAATCTTAACATCAAGATGGAATTTTCCAGATTACATTTTTTGATGATATAAGAGGTGTTTCTTTGTTGTATGAAGGTGTCTGAATGGTATCAAAGTCTAAAAATAATTACTTCTTTTCGTGCATGGACAAGGAGTGTGACTGAGTAATGTGTCAAACGAACGTATATCTTATCCTGATTTAAGAATAAGTTGCTGCATAGTGCGTGCTTTGAAACCGAAAGAGGCACATGTTTGTTTTATAGAACTGATCGTATTTAATCAAAAATTTCAAAGGGTTCCATATTTTCATCCAATAATGTAAAGCTTAACTGAGCCAAGTGTCTGGTGTTCAGTGGAGAAAAGAACCTTCAGGAACGGCTGTGACCACGGAGAAGATCTGGAAAGGGCATGATGGTACGAATCTTCTAACTCTTTTTAATTCACAATAGTCAGTCAAAAAATGATTCGCCCTTTATTTTTGCATTCTATTTACTCGGTTCGTATTTTTTCTACATAGTCTACTTCATTTTTGTATAGTGGACTGGTGCATGTTAAATCTGACTTGGCCTCAAATCTACTCATGTTGGCGTGGTATGGAAGTTCGGAGAGTGGCGTGCCAACTCGAGTTTGACTTCGTCATCTGACCATGGTTGAAAATGACGTTATGTTGTTGTCGGATGTTTCCATTCGGAATTGACCCCGAACCGTCGCTATTAGCCCGTTGTTTTGTATCAGTGCCGACGTTAATTGAAGACCTTCCTCAATCACGAAGGATTATTCTGCCGTCCAGAAGGAAAAGACAACTCCAGGGAGGGCAGTACATATGGAGATCTCTTAAAGAACATGATGGTACTGATCGTCTGGCTACTTTCTAGTTTATGATTAGTCTTGTAACCTTTAACAAGGTTGTTTAGCTAAATATTACTTTTTAAATTATTAAGAGTGACTTCACCTTAAACTGATTGCAAAAATCTTTTCAGAAGTTGAGCTGCATCGTAAGATCCGGATTCGGAATATTTAAATGGATTTTCGTTTGTCCCAGTGGCGTTGTAATAAACGCCGTTGAATTGCCATCGAAACATGTCATTTATTATTTTTATTTTACAATAAAATTTCATTACATATTTTAGTTATCTTCTATTTCCTTCTTTTGATTGCATTATTCGAATTTAAGCCCAAAATATCATCGATAAAATTCGTTGCGGAATTCACTCTAATAAATTTAGAAAGTTCTGTGAGGTGATTTATTGCTATCTGATGAGAGATTTGTTTTTTTCTTGTTCTATTCAACAAAAATAAGCCGACCAACCGATATAGTGGTTAAGGTGTTAGCCTCTAGATATCGGAAGGTTCCTGGTTCGAATCCGGGTCAGGTCATGAATGTTTGTAAGAGTATGGTGCAGAGGCGGCTGGTGCGCCTTAAATCTGTCGTGGCCGAAAGTCCTCACATTGGGTTGGTGTGGAAGTTTGGAGAGTGGGGTATCATTTCAGATGTTGCTTTGTCATCTGCAAATGGTTGAAAATTACGTGGCGATACACTGAATGGCTTAGACTGGGACGGTGGTAACTAGTTGAAAATCCTGAAGATTGTTGGGATAAAACTTATGATCAAAGGCGATCCCACTCTTGGTAATTTATGTTGAGCTTTTTCTGCAATACAAGCATGAATATAAATAGAAATTCCCCATCATTGTAAAACTGGCTCAAGGGAAATGTTATGCTGAAAATACACTCGTGCAGAAAACATGCATTACGAATCATAAATGTGATATTCAAGTGCATAAATATAGGTAGTCAAACCTTGTTAAGACGAACTTCATGGGACAGTAAAAATAATTTGTATTAACCGCAGTTAGTGTATTTACATTACTTAGGTACTGCACAATTCTTGGCTCACAGATTAAATTGTATTCATCACAAACATTATACAAGTGAATGTCGATTATTGATTACACAATTGAGCAGAATGAATTATAACTTTTAAAACAAAAGCAGAGCTATTTCTAAGCCAGCAGTAGCTTCTTTTTTGGCAAGCTTATTTCTTAATCTATAGAATCTTTAGTTATATTCTTTCTTTTCCTCTCTCTTTCACAAATAAATCTACAATTTGGAGTCACTTAAATGCTTCTGATGATTGAAAAGAATCCACTTGCATGCGCACACACACTTAAGTTTTGAAAATTTATTCATTGATTAGAACAACCAGCTTTCTGAGTAAATATTAGAATATACTTTTGGATGAGGATTAGAATTTAGATTGTATTAAGTGAGTTAGTCTTGACCATACAATAAGAAAGCAATCGCATACTAATATGTAAAGAGAAAAATCATCAAGTATCATCAGTATTGTACCTAAATAGGTTAGTTAGGACAGTTAAGAAATAAAAACAGTCAAGGTATAAATTAAAGTATACCAATAGTTATAAATGAAAGCAGATACAAAAATAGATACTTGCCTAAATTTTAGTTCATATTTTCCAGGTACATCCACATTAACAAACAGGGCCAAAGGGTAGTGTTCTGAAGCTGAGCGTGTAGAAAATATGCATTACCAACGACAAACACAATATGCAAGAGCAGATAAAACAGTTATAATAACAGCATTGCATGCCGTTTGCATTTAGTATAACAATATGAATTACCAGAAAAAATGTAACAAATGCTGTCACTTACCTAGATATTCCTTAAATATCTATTAAGCCTTGCGGTCGTTAGCTCATATATTTGCCATATAAACCAATCTAATCAACAATCCAGACCAAAATAGCAATAGAATAAGCATTTGACAAGAAGAGAGCGTTCATCATAAGGTTGTTCTGTTTTAAGATGCAAGTAGGAAAAATGGCTAAAGCGAATTGATCTTTATGCATTTCAAAAAGCAATATGAACTATCATCAAAAGAATAATGCATATTAATAGAAGCAAATGATTTAATATCTTTAGTTACCAACCTCAAAGTCTGCTGGGTAGTATTCCAGATCAAGCAGATTCAACAGAATGTACCATTTGGAAAACTAGTTGGAAATAGAAATATATGAAAATAGAAAAGAAAGCAGATGCAAACATTGTTACTTACCTGAATCTAATCCTTGCTTGCAATTTATCGCCATCTGGATAGCGAAGTTGAATCAATAGATCGAATACAAACGAACACATTCTGCGAGAAAAATGAAAACCATTTTGTCAAAATAAAAATGCGGTACGCGCCTCTACTACAAGGGTTGCTTATTTAATTGGCGACAGAACTAGAATGTCGAAAAAATTAGTGATATCGCCAAAATCTACTGCCATGTCACGTGGACCAATCAGATCATCAGGGTTCATTACCGGCGGCAGATGAAAGTGTTATTTTCATGTGTGAATGTTCTTATTGTATAGTGTAGGATTGGTTTCCGCCTAAACCTCTCTCGCCCAATAGGAGTTCCCTCCTAAAGCGCCCTCTATACATCAGTTACTTCCTTATAGATAGCTGCTAAGATGTCATGCTGATAAGATGTGCTAAGATAATTTCTCGCTAAGATGTAACTCAGATGTTATTTAATGTTTTCCTTTACTTTAAATTTTTGTCCCAACTGCTTTTGTCCCAACTGCAACTTTTGTTCTGCTTGAACATTTCTACAGTTATGGGGGCTCAACCCTCCTGGTTCCGTTTTACCCCTCTGATGAGTTAAGATAGTTTATTTAAATTAAACCCCTAGCAGAGCTCAAGATGTGTGCTGATCAAAAGTAACTAGATGTGTATCGATTTTGTGGTTTGAAGTGAGCTGTTTGTGCGTTTCGCTGAAACGAAACTGACTTTCCAACTATTTCCGTGTCTGCAATAAAATGGATACCTATCAACTCATCCGATCGTGAGTACTTTTGCAACGCATTTTTCTTTCTCCTTTTGATGAATATAAGTCAACAGTACTTCATTGAAACTATTTCAACTGATTACTATTCTTTGCTATTGTGAACTGTTCATTTCTCAAGATGTTGACTCAAGACGTTGCGCGACATTTACGTAATGGCGAAAGATTGCTTGAATATTTAATTACAATGCGTGAAATCGCTTCTAAGTGTAAAATCGAGGAATCTGCCCTCTGTGATTATGTCATCAATGGTATTCCTGAACAGCGAGGCAATAAAACAGTATTGTATGGATGTAAGACAATTGCTGACTTAAGGGAAAAAATTAAAATTTTCGAAAAATTTTGCTCTCACGAACGTTTATTTTCCATGATTTCAAATAAATTTAATGAACATACAGTAAAGTAAACACGACAGTCAAATTATCGTGTGGACTCTTCACAAAATTATCGCGAACGAATCACTCAACCAAAACAACTGAATCAGAGTAATCTAAGGTGCTACTTATATGGTGGTAAAAATCATATTTCCCGCAACTGTGAACACCAGGGAAAGGGACCCTGTTGCTTTGTTTGCAACAAATATGGTCACAAAAGTCACGTGTCCAAACAATTTGAGAACTAAACTCACTGGTAATTATGTAAACAATGTCGCTCAGGTTCAGTCCTGTCAAACCATGTGTAAATCCGTGAAAATTTTAGGGACACAGTTAGTAGGACTTGTAGACACAGGCTCACAAGTAACTCTTCTCAGAGAGGATGAATGGCGAAAGATTGGTAGCCCAAAACTTGTTGCTGTTGATGGCTTTCTTACTGTATTTGGATTTTCCCGAATACCTGCCATTGGATCATTTCGCAGTAATGTTGAAATTGATCATCATACCTTCAGAACTGCTGTTCGTGTGGTTCCCAATAACTCAACGTCTTTTGCTTTAATTATTGGATGTGACTTAATTAACCAAGCTCAACTAACCATAACTCCTACAGGTATAAATTTCACGAAATTTCCCATCGATAATTCTCCTGACGAACCATTTGTACTAGCTATTACCGATGACTCACCAGAGTATGACGTTTCACCCGTTGTTACCCTCGACATTAAGTCACAAGTTGAGAATTTAATATTTCAGTATACACCTAACAAAACGAAAGCTACCAACATTGAGATGTCCATCACTCTTAAAGACCAGAAACCTCTTTTCCGTCCTCCCCGTCATTTACCATTCTCCGATCGTGCCATAGTCGAGAAACAAGTTAACGAATGGCTCACAAACAAAATCATAGAACCCTGCTCTTCAAAGTATACCAGTACTGAGGTTGTGGTGAAAAAGAAAAGTGGTGATCATAGAGTTTGTATTGACTACAGACCCTTAAACCGGATTATAGAAAAATATCATTACCCAATTCCCAACATAGACGATATTTTAGATAAATTGCAAGATGCTAGTGTTTTCAGTACTATTGATTTAAAAAACGGATTTTTTCATGTGTCCGTTGACGAAAAAAGTCGTCCCTATATAGCTTTTGTCACTAATAGCGGCCAATATCAATTTTTACGTATAACATTTGGTCTTTGCAAATCCCCTTCAGTATTTCAAAGATTTATAAATACTGTTTTTCAAGAATTGATTGTTCAAGGATTTGTTTTGCCGTACATGGACGATCTTGTTATCACTGCAACAAATGAAACCGAAGGTATCGAACGTCTCAAACAAGTTCTTAAAGTAGCAAGTGAATATTGCCTAGAGATAAATTTAAAAAAGTGTCAATTCTTGCAAAAGAAAATTGAGTTTCTTGGACATATTGTTGAAGATGGCAAACTTTACCCTTCTCCTTCGAAAACAGCTGCCGTTGTAAATTACCCAGAACCTAAAAATGCTAAAGAATTGCAGCGCTATTTAGGTTTAAGAGGATATTTCAGAACATTTTTACCATCTTGTTCCACCATTTCTCGTAATCTTAGTAACCTTTTACGTAAAGATGTCCCTTTTCAATTTGGTGACGACGAACGATTTGCATATAATCACCTTAAAAAATTACTTTGCCAAAACCCTGTTTTGCAGATCTACCGCCAAAATGTAGATACTCAAATTCATACAGATGCCTCCATTGACGGACCTGCAGCCATTTTAATGCAACGTTCTATTACTGACAATGATTTTCATCCTGTATATTACATGTCCAGAAAAACTTCCGACCCTGAAAGAAAATACTCCAGTTATGAGCTCGAAGTACTCGCTGTCGTCGAAACTCTAAAAAAATACCGTGTATATGTTCTTGGTTTTCCCTTTAAAATTATTACTGATTGTGATGCTTTTAAGAAAACTATGACTAAACGAGAACTCGGTACCAGAGTCACCAGATGGGCTTTAATGCTAGAGGACTATGATTATCAAATCGAACATAGATGTGGCTCTCGAATGTCACATGTAGATGCTCTCAGCCGTGTTCAAGTGGTCACCTTAACATCACCTGATCCCCTCATTCTCCAAATACAACGTGCACAAGACGAAGATTCTGAACACTCTCTCTGTGCTATAAAAGAAATCCTTAAAAACCAATCATATGAAGACTATGTTGTTCAACATGATATCCTTTACAAATTCATTAATGGTGCAGATTTACTTGTTATTCCATCTTCTATGCAGACAGAAATAATTAAGAATGCTCATGACAAAAGACATTTTTCTGTGAAACGAACAGAAGAGCATATTAAATCTCAGTTTTTTATTCCTCAACTTACTAAGAAAGTGGAACAATACATTAAAAATTGTGTTACATGCATATTAGCTAACCGCAAGACTGGTAAACAAGAAGGTTTCCTGCATCCTTTGCCGAAGGAAGATACTCCTCTTCATACTTATCATTAGGGCTCGGATCGATATGCAAAAATATGACCTGAAATATGCATTTCAAAATCACAAAATATGCACTAAACTCCCCAAATATGCGAAATAGTAAAAAAAAAAAATATTAATTCTTACAAAAAGGGGTAGTGAATAGAATAACGTGAAATTGAACCACACTTTCATTCAATTAATTCACAATTTTATTTTTACAGCGCAGTTAGAGATAATAAAAAGTATACAAAGCAACAAATTAATAAATCTTACATCGTTGGGGGAAAATGTAGATTAAAATTAAAGCATTTCAAATTTCCTCCGGAATGTAACTAGGTGGGTAGACGGGACATGTGCCCGCGACGGAATGAGTAGGGTTGCTAAACATGCCAACGACTTTTTTTACTAGTATATATATTTACGCATGATAAAAAATGAAGAGGAAAATTTATTAGTTGACTACAAAAACCAAAAACTATAAAAGGAACTAAACGCAAATTGTGTAAAGGGTTGCACGAGTCTGATGTGAGTAAAGAAGTTTAGGATAACGGGCTCGTGTCTCGGAAGTTTCCTATCTTCCAAGTGGCTTTGATGCGCCGACCAACGAAACTCAATTCGGTTAGCTTTAAAAGTGTCTAGTTGAGACGTCAGTTTTCTATTCGATTATTTGTCAAGGAAATTGCTGCAAATTAATCGATTTACTTTTGAAAATTGAAATCAAGTCCTTACCATCTTTGTAGAATTTAAAAATTTTGAATTTGTGGAATTAATGTGTGGTGGCGATTACAGGTGTTGTCGGGGAGGTGTTCCCGGTGTTCAGGTGTTCCCGGGCGAAAACTAGTCTAGTTACATCCCTGAACATCCTCCAACTAATTGAAATTACATTGAATAATCAATGTTTTTTCAAGGTTTTCAACCTTGAAACTTCGTCTATTGTTACTTAAAACGTTCTTCAATGAGGAGAATGACCTTTCCACGTCACATGCGACGATGGGGAGAAATAGGTAAGATAGTATTTCTTGAGGGTCCGTCAACTCACATTCTGGTACAACCTCTCCATTCAAAATCTTTGACACAGCCTGAGAAGTCTTCCATTCAGGATTTTTTTTCAGTACCGCATCCAACTTCTTCCTCGTGCTTTCCCCGATGGGCCCGTTCCACTCTTTACTTTTCGTAATCAAGTCATCGATTAGAGACACAGAATTACACAGATCAATTCCTCTACTTTCCAGAGTGGTAATTAAATCAGGAAAATTGGCAAAATTGTATCTGACGTAAGCCACATTTTGGACCACAGAAGAGTTGTTCAGTGCAGCTTTTGCTTTCACAATAGCTTGGTTCCCGGTATCATCAAAACTTCCAATCACTTCTTTCAATTTTTGGTGATGTTCAGCAAAATAATTAGCCGCAGAAATCTACGTACCCCATCTTGTGATTATTGGTTCAGGTGGTAGAGGAATATTAGGATATGCATTTTTGAAAGCCCTTACTCTGCTAGGTGCCTTAACAAATACCTTTTTTCTCGAAGATATTAATTTATTCAAATCAGGTAGACTATTCCTCAACTCTTCTGCAACGCGATGGACACCATGAGCCATGCACGTTAGGTGAATAATCTTGGGATAAAACATTTTTAGGCTTTCTCCAGCCTTCAGCATGAAGGCTGCACTATCCGTAACAAAAGTCAACAATCGTTCCTCCCCATACTGCTGCGCGTGAAACCCCCACAAAATATTAATCGCTTCACCCACTGTCATGGCGATCGTGGAGTGATTAGTTTTTACCAACTCTGCATAAAATTAGATGACCACGTCCAGCTTCCTCTGAATTGAGTTTCCCAGCTATTACATGGTCTACATATCGCCCGCAAGGATCAGTCGTTTCATCAATTGACATCCAGATGATGGAATCACCTATCTCATTTTGTATCCTTTTGATCACCTTCTCGTACACTGGCGTAATGTAATATTTCCTAAGTGTGAATTCATGGGGAATTTCTTTGCCTGTGTATTTCTTCAAGAAGGCTCTAAAATGTTCATTCTCCAACTTATTAAGAGCAATATTTGATTTCAACATTGCTTCGCAGAGATCTTGGAACATCTCGTTCTTCTCCGACGATTGAGACTCTGACTTCAACAGCCTTTCATCGGGGCAAAGTTTTAGATGCTTAAGGTATCTGACTACGTTCGGAGTGCTTTTTTTCAAAAAAGTGTCCAAATAGGTTTTTTTTTCTTTTTATGATAAAATACCTTATAAAAAAAGATAATACAAAACAAAAATTTTCTTAAAAGTATGTATATATTTTTTAAACTGGCAAAAATTGACAAATTTAGGTCAAAAAGGACGAAAACGTCAAAGCCCACATAACCTAAAATCATATCACTACAACTACACACGATTTGTTGTCAAGTCTCGTAACAATATGATCTAGCGCCTGAGCTAGGATATTTGCAATATTCCTCTCCAGTCATGATATATAGTGCATAACATAGAAATAACAGGAAAATTTGAAATTTTTCCTAACGACACTACAGTGAAATGACTCTAAAAAATTTTCCTTTCAACATACAACTTATATCCTAGCTCGGGATCTTCAAAACAAATATAAAAAGCCATGGAAAAAAAATTCATTCAAAAATTTTGAATACACTTTGAGTTATTATCTTTGTCATGCAAAGATTTTATTGAAAATTACATTCTGAGAAAAACGAATTTAAAGATTTGTTAAATAATTTACTAATATATATTTCAAATTAATTGCTTCAAAATTCGCCTGTTTTATACATTAAACCTTCTTCTATCTCCTTACATGCCCATTTTTTATTTTTGGAAGCTTTTAATTTTTTTCTTTGCAGTTTCGTCGAAGGCTGTGACTGCCTTTCAGAAGAGGAAATTCTCTTTTTATCAATTGAGGCATATCCTTTTGATATGTAAACTCCAGGACTGAGTCCAATATTATTTAAAACTTGGAGCAAGCCCCTAAAACCATCATTGAACTGCACTACTGCTATATAAACTGCAAGTCTGAGAGTTTTTAGACTCGCAAAAGTTTCTTTCGGGGCAATGTTTCATATAACTCCATTGAAGGCTTCGTTCTGATTTTGTGTCATTCCGTGCATACACTTTTCTAGCAGACTTCTATCACACAAACTCATGTATATTGGTTTCACAATGTTTATAACTGAATTGGGAAGACCAAATGATTTCCCTTTCAGTGTTTTCCCCATGGCTTTAGCCCTTTGGAAACGACACCAGCTGTTCTCACCCTGCGGACATTATCCATGCATAGGTTTGTCTTTGGATGAACAGAACGAACAACAAAATAAAAAAAACTTGTGGCTGATATATAGCACAGCATAAAAACATGAGTTAGCGATTCTGCTGTTAAATACTTAAGACACACGTGGCTGTTTAATTCATTTATCAGCGAAACCAAAACTGCGCAATTACTCAACTTCCGGTTTGAAAATCAGCTTTCACGATTAATTCAAATGAATAGATCTCCACTTCTATTGATCGTAGAAACAAAATAAAAACTGTTTAGGAAAGAAAAAAGTCTAAATTTTTATAATATTAAATAAAACGAAATACAAAATTTTGGTCAAAAATGGACTTTTCAACTTAGTCGGATACCTTAACATTTCGAGCCCTTTTCACTCTTTGTTTGTGAGTCGCAGTTGATTTGTGTTGATCAAAGTAGCTTGCAGACTGAGAGTCTCCGTTGCAATTCGATTATTATAGAACTAAGCAATATGTTTTGCTTCATGTGCTTATGCTTTCATTACTATCTTTCTCTTCCTCTTATATCTATACATTTTTGTCTAAACAAGAAAAGGCCAGGCCAAACAACCCAAATGTGTTTTGCTTCTGAAAATCTTTCCAAACGCACAAAGCAAAAGTCTTTAAAAAAATTTTTTTGAAGTTTTTTTTTGTAAAAATGTTTGAAAATGGAAAATTTTATAAATGAGTAATAAAAAATTGTTCATATATGCACAAAACATGCAAAGAACCCTCAATATGCAAAATAATCACAAATATGCAAAAACATGCAAAAAATAATTCGTGTTTTTTTTTTGTTGCAAATTGATAAAAAAGCACTCAATACATATTTATATCAACATTAAGGGTTAAAAAGAAGATATGCAAAATATGCAAAATCCGAGCCCTACTTATCATATAGATCATCTCGGAGTCCTACCCAGTTCCAATAAAAATTACAAACATATCCTTGCAGTTACCGATTCCTTCACTAAGTTTGTATGGCTTTATCCTACGAAGTCTACAACATCTAGTGAAGTTATAACGAAGTTAGAACTCCAAAAAGCTATTTTTGGTAATCCGTCTCAAATCATTACCGACCGTGGTACAGCATTTACATCTGAAGAGTTCAGCAAATACAGCTCCGAAGAGAATATTAAACTGCATCATGTTACTACCGGACTTCCACGAGCAAGTGGACAGATCGAAAGAACGAACAGAACTATTATTTCGGTTACTTCCAAGCTGTCGCAAGATGATCCGCATAAGTGGTATAAATTTGTTCCAAAGGTTTAACAGGTCATCAACTCCACTTTTCAGCGTAGTATAAACACGACGCCATTTGAACTCTTATTTGGTGTAACAATGAAGTCCAGATCTGATCAGAACATCCAGCAACTTCTACAAGAACACTTTCAAACCGAATTTACCCAACAACGAGAAAATCTCCGAAAAGCGGCTGAAGAACAAATTTATAAAGTTCAAAATGAAAACCTGCGTACCTACAATTTAAGACGAAAGAAAACTCAGAAATATAAAATTGATGATCAAGTTGCCATCAAAAGAATGCTCTCTCCTGGTATGAAGTTATTTCCCAAATTCATCGGACCTTACCGTGTTACCAAAGTTAAGTCAAATGATACCTACGATGTAGAAAAGCTTTCGACCTTTGATGGACCTAATCGAACTTCTACAGTAGCTGAATTTACGAAGCCATGGACTAATATCCTGAACTAATTCTTTTTATTTCAGCGATAAACATTTTTCTTTCTTTTTTTCAGATGGAACATTTATTTGTGTCATATAATTTTACCTTGTGCATTTTTCATGTATTCATTATTTTATTGTACATATTACTATTTCGCAGGAACATAGGAACATAGTTCTAATATTAATTTCTCTATTTATTTTTATTGACGCTCGTGATTTTTTTTCCATCTTTAAAGCATACCGATTTGTTTTATTCTTTTTACATTATGACTTCCTGTTTATTATTTCCTTTGTTTAGTTTTGATTTCCCGTTTTGTAGATTCAACCCTAATGTTCTTTTCAAATGTTTTACCCCCCTTTCTTACTTTTCATTCCAGAGTGATCGATTCTGCTTGTATTTCTTTTTTTTTGTGTTTTCAGGATTTTAGTTAGATATTATCCAGATGTCTCACCATGTTTTATCTGATTAACAGTATGCAATAATTAAGTGTTTTTTTTTCCATTTAAGTGTATCTTTATTATATAATTACTGATTCCTTTAAGATGTAATTTTGTTGTTATATTTTCTTGTGTTCATTTTCTTGATTGTCATGTCATATTTTGAGCGCCAGCTCTTAACATGCGAGGTCGCAACCATTACAGGACGGCCGAGTTGTAGGATTGGTTTCCGCCTAAACCTCTCTCGCCAAATAGGAGTTCCCTCCTAAAGCGCCCTCTATACATCAGTTACTTCCTTATAGATAGCTGCTAAGATGTCACGCTGATAAGATGTGCTAAGATGTTTCTCGCTAAGATGTAACTCAGATGTTATTTAATGTTTTCCTTTACTTTAAATGTTTGTCCCAACCGTGTAACTGTCTTCAATGTATTAATAAACGTTTATGAATATATAATATAGTGTTCTGCTTGAACATTTCTACAATAGTATACTTGTCCGTTGGGGTCTGTCTCCCGTTATTTCTGAATGTCTTGTTAGTACTTTGAGCTGCACTGTTATTCCAGCATCATATGACGACAGTGAGCATTTACACTAAATGAAAACATTCCATGCATGTCTCAATCTCAAATACCCATTAGCCGAAGGTTGTCTATTCGACGTTTGGAAGGCGTAAATGACCTGCCCCGTCACCATAGAAAGAATGTTGCTCATCCCTGTGTTGCAATCCCTTACAGAATAAATCAAATATAATTACATCGTTGATCATTTAGTCGGCCAAATCCTTTGTAAAACTGAAATCCTCTAACATCAACCATCTAGGCTCGATTCCACCACCCACACTCAAACCATATTAATCTCAGGCACACACAAAGGAGCCTGTACATTTAATAAAAACATCCCGCCGCGTGTCGTCGCAATCTCAAACACACATCTCTTACGCACAGGAACACCATCAAGGACGCACACTTACCATAACGCTTTCTCCGGAACCATAAATCCTTCCAAAGCATATTGAATTCCTATGCAAAAGAGGCGTCCGCTGTCGGTAAATACCGCGACATTTTCGATGAATCAGATCGATGTATTCGAGCAATTACACAGACTGCCACGGACACCATTTTTCATCTAGTTGCGACGTCCTTCACTGCCACCCTCCTCCATCCTATTATGCCCGGATTAGGGCGCATCTCGAGCCCCCTTTTGCCGGATCTCTCGGATTTTCGTATAATGTCGGCCTCCAAATCCCTCTTCTCCCGTTTTCGGGATGACAGATGGTGATTTTTGGCACACGTTCGATCCTGCCCCATTATCCATGGGCCCGGGAATTGTTGTGGCAGGATTCTTAGAGATTGCGTGTGGATTTTTCCGGAAAGGTATTTGGCCGGGATGCGGATATTCCTCACCAGTCTGAGAAAGGGAAATCGGGAAAACTCATTTTATACATTTTCGTGAAAATGGAATCAAGATATATTTAGGGCATTTCGCCAGGTCATCTGAACTGGATTTATATCAGTATACCCTGTAACCGTTTTGTGTATTTTATGCACATTTCCAAATTCTAAAATATTACCATACGTAACTATCCAGTTTGGTTACAGAATTGCACCAAAGCAAAATTGTTGACAGCGATAAATCGAGTCAGTTTTTGATTGTACAGCATAATGGATCTCTACTCTATAAAATATAGTTTTTGAAATACTATATTTATCTTACAATAAATGAATGATTAACGAAACTTCAAATATAAATTAAAATAGAAATCTATTTTAAAATCACATGCTTCAAAATGTGAAGTTATTGGACAGTTAACTTCTCAAGTAGATATTGCAATAACGAACATTAACTCTAATCTGATCTTGGAAAACATACCGTTGCAAGTTCTGAATTCAGAACTAGCTCGCTGTTCTGATTACTTCGATTACTTTCAGGTGCGATTCTTATTGGTTTGTATTTCTCTTTTCTGTGTCAGCAAAACTTCCATTGTGTGTTTGACTATTAACTTGAAATTTATGTCTTTTGTCTGGCGCAGAATGGCTAAACATGACCCATGTGCCATGGAAAACTCAACCAACTGTTCTGATCATAAAAAGTATAACATCGCAAAATAAGCGGGCTTTCTTTTGTGACTTTGCCATTGCCTCCAATAATTCTTAAGACCTGTCCATGTCTAAGGTCATTGGCCACTGCAATTCAGAAAAACTGTTTTGGTCTGGGGGAAGTCATTAGCTCTCGCAATTCTGAAGAACAGTTGTTGTTATGGAAAGGGAACATGCTTGATACACACATGCTTTTGATAAAGGTATTGATTTAATTTCATTAAGAGGATGTCAACCGAACTCTTGCAAATTTAGTGCTAGGGAACTTGATTCGAGATCGTTAAGATTAACATTTACGTTTTAAACACCTGGATGTCGATTGATTAGTGCTCTCGTCCTTTGTTTAACATACCCAGGATTTTGAATCGCGGTCATGGTATGGATGTTCCTAGGGATCCAGAATACACTTTAGGTTACAGGCTCCGGTGAAATTAGCCCTCATGTAGCCAAAAATGACTGATTAATTAATCCTTTATTTTATATAACGATAGAAAAAGAGAAATACTATCCATCTCTATCATACAAAGGATTGAGTTTTAAATTTTGTAGCCACTGTGCGTTTGCCATCTGCACTAACAACTTGTGAGTTGTAGTGGTACAGGTTCGATTATTGTAATTTAATTTGCGTATATTTCTCTCTCCTGTATCGTGTGGGATTAGAGCTCAGGTGTTTCTTCATCCTCGGACCTTGTTATCATCGGATCTTTCTTTTGGGGATTGATTCTTGACCGTCGTCGATAGCCCGCTGTGTTGCTCCAGTACGACGCTAATTAAAATACATACTGCTCTCCTGTATCAGAAAAGACATTCCTTGTTGAGGTTTGATATAACTTGGTCAAATATGGCCCTTTCTAGAAAACCCAACCAACCGACACTTCATCTTTTCTGTGTTCTTCCTTCTTAGATTCTATTGAAGTATTCAGAGCTATCATCAAGTAAAATTTGTTAAGAGGTTAATCGTTGTTTAAATGTTTAAGAATGACCTCTGTAGTTGGGAGTTGCGTAGAGAAGAATTCACATAATTGATTCAAAGCGATCAGTAATTTCTGAAAATGTGACACATCGTGAAAACAGTACATTTATCGCATGAACCATTCCTATGATTATACACATGTAAACGAGTGAAATGATTGATCTCATTCGGAGCTTCTCAAATATATTATTTCTCCACAATATATTCAGTCAGACTAGATGGATTGATGGTTCTCGGGTTACTGTAATGACGCGAAATTGTTGAGTCCTTATTCTTGAACCAAACTAATAAGCCATTGGTTCATATTTACGGTTTGAATATATAAAACGATCTGTACAGAAATAACCTAGGACTATCTGTAAGGCACATACGGAGAATCGAACATATGGAGTGGATATCTTCTCTGGGATTCTATAAAAGAATTTCAGATTGTTCTCGAAAAGGATGGAACTGCATACGTGTGATCGCTATATATGCATACAATCGGTCGTGATCTCAAATCTCCTTACTTTGACATGGTGTGGAAGTTTGGATAGTGGAATGTTCCAGCTCAGGTGTTATCTTCGTCATCTAGCCGTTGTACAACATTCTGTTGTCCTTGCTTCTTTCACTTCGGGATTGATCTCAGACCGTCGGTCATATCTCGGTGTGATGCTCCAGTGCGACGTTAATTTACTACTTACCAACCTAAATTTTTTTGACGTGGGCGTATGTTGTGTCATGATAGAAATTATTTTAGTTAGTTCCATCTCTAAATGACGTAACCCTCTGAGGTAATCAAACGTACTATTAACATGTAACAAACGAAATGACGAGATAGCCACCTCTATCATAGAAAAGTAATATTAGTCATTCAGGGAAAACTGCAGGTTGTGATTGTAAATAATATGTTTATTCTAGTGTTTAATCATTGATGTGCAGTCTGAGTGCTCAAACCGACTTAATTCTGTATTGTGCACAGTTTTATCACATCTACAACATTTTTCAGAATGTATATACACAGTCCAGTCACATTAATGTGACCTACTTTCGACTTCAACGTGAAATAACCAATCTCAAAAGGCAAGTGTCAGCACATTGCAGTGGAGTGTATATAAAGGATGTCCTAGGGCATCGGAAAGTATTTCAATCTTTGGCGTAATGCAGAAACGTGGCGATTTATTCGACTTCCAAAAGGGCATGATCATCGGCTTTCGGGCCAAGGGCAAGCTTTCGGGCATTTCGGAAACGGCTAATTTTGTGAACTGTTCGCGTTTCGCCGTGGTAAAAGTATACCGTGCATAGCAAAATGGCACTACCCAAAATCAGCGGCGTCGCACATGTGGTGCACCACGGGCTATAGATGACAGAGGCGAACGAAAGCTACGGAGATGCGTTCGAGCGAATAGACGTGCAACTGTTGAGCAACTGATCGCCCAGATGAACCAAGGGGTTACCAATAGTGTATTGTAACGTCGTGATAAAAGAAATAGCCTTTTTAAAAGAATTAAAGAAAAATTTATTTACAATATGGTAGCGACATCACCGTTACAACTACCTCTCATCATACGTTTTAAACATAACGGCTAAAACACGCCATTCGAACACTGCACTCAGTCCACACTTCAACGAAGCATCCAATCGACTCTAAAAAAGCCGTTACAAAAAAATATCTTTTCACCAACGTTATACATAAAAGAAAAAAAATGAACTTCCGGGAAAACCATTTAAGCTCACATAAATATGTCAAAAGAAAAGATATCCTTTCCAAGAGTAATAAGAAGTATAAATAAACACAGGAAGTATCACAATATCTTGGAATAAGGAAAAAGAAATATTATCATAACATTTAAAAGATATTCCGGAAGTGTACGTTACAACTCTTCCCCCCTTAGAATAACTTTTTACCCTGTAAAAAGTTACCATAACTTTAAAAAAAAAAACTAATTTCTACAAAATTTTATACAAATATTTACAAATATACATACAACTGCCAAGTTACCTAAAAAAACAATAAAAATAAACTCAAAGGACATTTTGGTAACTCAGAACAGTCGGCTAAGGCTGTCAGCATTCTGGTGTTTTCTGCCCTGACGATGGATTACCTCATAGTTCCAGGGCTGCAATGCAAGAGCCCATCTCATGAGACGTGGATTTACCCCAGAGTTCTTTTTTAACCATACTAGAGGATTATGATCAGTTTGGATAAAGAACTTGGTAGGTCCATCCAGGTAGCATCGTAGCTTCTTGACAGCAAACACAATAGCGGCACATTCCTTTTCGGCTTTCAAGATCTGCGAATGTCGGACCGACATTCGATATGGCTTCGCACAGAGGGGCTTTATTTCAGAAAGTTCGATATCAAACTGGATACGATCTGTGAGGCCAGGCACGTTTGAGAAACAATTGGAATATTTACATATAATACAACTGAGCTGGTCAATCTGGTCGTCATCCAGTCTTCCTTTCACTTGACTGTTTCTCAATATCTCCTCGAGATCAAAAATATTGGGATTGTTTTCCACGGGCGGGAATTCTTCTTCCAACTCTGATTCTTCATCCTCACAAGTAGTGACCAGATTTATGAATTCAGGCCTCTGGTAATAAGGTTTTAATAGATTTACATGGTAGAGATTTGTGACGAATTTTTCCGGTTAGGCAGGGCAACAAAGTAGTTCGT
Organism: Metellina segmentata; assembly: GCA_947359465.1. NCBI lineage: Eukaryota > Metazoa > Arthropoda > Arachnida > Araneae > Tetragnathidae > Metellina > Metellina segmentata. The sequence goes on along the minus strand of OX375881.1, from coordinate 24,237,324 downwards.
CTCCGAAATCTTGCTTTCAATGGTCCCAGGACCATGCCATTGAACCGCTAACTTATTTACAGGTGAGGGTGCCAGTACCAGTACTTTATCTCCAACATTGAATTCACGTTTCACGGTATTTTTGTCGTACCATTTTTTTCTTTTCTTGGCAGCTTCCTCCATATTATCAATGGCTAGGCTGCGACATTTTTCCAATCTTCTGAGAAGATTGATGATATATTCAACAACTGAAGAATTTCCTTCTTCCGGCTGTAACCAGTTTTCATACAGAAGAGTGACGGGAGTCCGCAAGTTTTTTCCATGAACCAATTCAGCTGGACTGAATCCGGTGGATTCATGAGTAACTGTCCTCAAGGCGAACAAGACTGCATGGACATGCTTCTCCCAATCGGGTCCTTCTTCGTTACACAAAACTCTCAAAATCCGTTTCAGGGTACGATGAAACCTTTCTACCGGATTGCTCTGGGGATGATACACAGAGCTAAGTACCACCTTGATGCCGAAACGTTCAAAAAATTCTGATGTGAGTTCGCTCATAAACGAGGTTCCCTGGTCGTGTTGAATCTCCTTAGGAAAACCCATTCGACTAAAAATCTGAAGGAGAGCATTAATTACGGATCTAGATGTTATGTTTGGTACTGCCACACCATCTGGGTACTTCGACGACATACACATTGCCGTAATCAGGTATCTTTGGCCTGAGTCCGTCACGGGCAAAGGTCCTACAGCGTCAATATTAACACGGGAAAAAACTTCAGTAATCACTGGAACAAGAGTCATGGGAGCTTTTTTCTTGTCCCTTGCCTTTGCAGCTCTCTGGCAGGAATCGCAAGCCTTCACGAAGTCCTCTGCTTCTTTGTAACAGTTTTTCCAGAAAAAGTACTTGGTCATTCTGTCTTTGGTCTTGGTGGTCCCAAGATGACCTGACGTGCCTTCATGACACAATTTCAGTATCTTTTCTCGATACTCTATGGGCACGACGATGAGCTTCCTTTCGATACCACTCTTGTCCTTCTTGATCTTTACCAAAAGTCGGCCCTTCTCCAGTTCAAAATCTTTAGGAGGGTTTCCATTTTGGATTTGTTTTACTTGAGAGCTCATCTCTTCATCTTCACCTTGAGCCTTGATTAGCTGCTCAGTGTCCACTTTTAACAATTCAGTGATATCTTGATATTCTGCCACCTGAGTGAACTCGTCACTTACTTCCCCTGTTTCCATTTCATTTTTTTCCAAGGTACTGAATTCTTCGGCTGGGATAGGGTTTTCGGATTCTTTAATTAAAGATTGAGAGAGAGAGAGAGAGAGAGAGAGAGAGAGAGAGAGAGAGAGAGAGAGAGAGAGAGAGAGAGATTCTTCCCTTTCTTTCACTTTTTTCTGATGCCTTGTCAGTACTGCATTTATTTGATCCACAGATTGACAATCTTCCCTTTTTAACAAGGCAGCAGTCCGATTCCCTAAAAGATATCGTCCGCGGTCTAGTTCATCTGGAATCACAGCAGCCTTAGTGAGTGTTTTTCCCAATTCACACTCTACCAAAACTTCGGCAAGAGGTAAACAAGTTGAGCTGGAGTCCAAAGGTTGCTGTACCCAAACATGTTCACCCGTCATGTCAGCTGAATGCACCAATTTCCGACACACAATGTCAATGGTCGCTCCGGTATCTCTTAGTAAATTTATATCCTGACCGTTTATTTTTCCTTTCATGATATACGGTTCCAGGTACTTCTCAGGTTCTTTGTCCGAAATGTAATTTACAGTTTCCGAAGGTTTCTTCAACTTTGGACAATTTGGTCGGATATGACCAGGCTGATTGCAATGAAAACACCGCATCTGCCTCCTGCGGTCGAATTCCGGATTTGGGTCTTGTTCGGAAAATCTTCGTTCTATCTTAACCCCTTTACCATTTATGGTATCACTTCTCCTTGGTGGATTATCGGTCTTTTCAAACTTGTTTTGAACTCGACCCTCGAACTTGTCTTTCGCAAAGACAGGGTTTCGTTTCACAGTTCGTCTAACGTCTTCAAACTTCTCCAACAGTTCCACCAAATCTGTAGGGGAGTTTATTTCTGTCCATTCTCTGAGATACATATCCTTAAATTCGGATGGTGTTTTTTTCTTCATCTGATCTGTGATGACCAAATCTCTCAGTTTTTCAAAAGTAAGGACCTGACAACCTGCAATCCATCCATCGAAATAAGTAGACAATTCATGATAGAAATCCCTCCAGTTCCGATCAACTGCTTTATGGTGTGAACTAAATAACTGTCGAAATCTTTCTGGTGTTAGTTTGAACCTTTTTAACAGAATATTCTTGATGTGATCATAATTTATAGCTAGGTCAGCTGGTTCACGGGCTATTATATGAGCAATCTCTTGGGGGATCAAACTTAATAGGTGAGATACCCACATTTCTTTACCCAGCGACAGCAAAGTTGCCTGTCGCTCGAACAAGATTAAATAAAGACTCATATCATCTTTCATGTCGTATTTCGGAAGGATCTTGGTCAAGTCTCGATTCGATGGCCTAGAATGATCTACTGCACCTTGCTGGGTTTGTCTAGTTGCTTCTATTCTCAATTTTTCTAACTCATACTCTCGTTCTCTCTGCTTTTCTTTCACTTCTAGGTCTTCAATTCTCCGCTTTTCTTCAAGGTCTTCAATTCTCCGCTTTTCTTCAAGGGCTTCAATTCTCCGCTTATCTTCCACTTCAAGGGCTTCAATTCTCCGCTTTTCTTCCACTTCAAGGGTTTCAATTCTCCGCTTTTCTTCCACTTCAAAGGCTTCATTTTTCTTTCGAGTTTCTATAATTCTACCAAAAAGTGCTTTGGTGAATTCCTCATCATATCCCTCACTTGAAGTAATAAGATTCACTAACTGTTTTATGGATTTTTCTACGGTGATTTCTAAATCTATCTCCTCCACCAATTTGATCAAGTCCTCTTTCTTTCCCTTAACTAAATAAGTCATGATTAAATTCTAAACAGTTTCCCCCTTTGGACTCAAATATAACGTAAGGTACAAAATGAAAACTTTTCGAAACCGAAACCGTCCAGAATTCTGACTTACCTTATAGCCAAGCCACAAGAAATATAACTCAAAGATAATAGAACAATAGAAAATAAATAAATGTACAAAAACCAATTTTGTAACCCAAAAGACTTTCAAAAGAAAATTAATTAAAAAAAAATTTAAATCAAAATACCATTTCAAATACAAAACAAATTTAAATTATTAATTAAGATAAATAATCATCTACGACAACTAAAATCTCTTAAATTTCTATTTCACATAAATTCCAAATCAATACTAATTTCTATTATAAAAGCAAAATTTGCAATTAAGAAATTTTTTTGTTTCGAAACCTGTTACGATAAATGGAAGTTATCACAAAAACAGAAGTAAAATTGTACATTAAATATAATAGTGCATAAAACTTTAGACTTAAAACCGAAACCACTTATCTGGAACAGTTGCTTGATGGTACACAGGAAGTCCTTGAGCAGGAACCCAAAGTTCGAACTGGACTTTGCTGACGATGACAGGACGGGATGCCCAAAAAGTTCGGACCGGATGGCCCTTTTGCTGCTGAACACACGCGTTTCACACACAGGAACAGGACGGGATGTCCCAATTCTACTGACCGGACTAAGCTTCGTTGCTGGACACACGCAGTAACAGGATACGTTTAATACACAGAAACAGAACGGGATATCCAAAAACATCGGACCGGATGGCCCACTTCGTTGCTGCCGGACGCACGCAAATTCTCCACTCTTGAGGACGGGATGTCCACAAACTTCGGACCGGATGGCCCCCTTCGTTGCTGCCGGACGCACGCAAATACTCTACTCACGAGGACGGGATGTCCACAAACTTCGGACCGGATGGCCCCTTCGTTGCTGCCGGACGCACGCAAATACTCCACTCACGAGGACGGGATGTCCAAAAACTTCAGACCGGATGGCCTTCTTCGTTGCTGCCGGACGCACGCAAATATTCCACTCACGAGGACGGGATGTCCAAAAACTTCAGACCGGATGGCCTTCTTCGTTGCTGCCGGACGCACGCAAATATTCCACTCACGAGGACGGGATGTCCAAAAACTTCAGACCGGATGGCCTTCTTCGTTGCTGCAGGACGCACGCAAATTTTCGCTGAACACAGGACGAGATGTCCACAGTTTATTCTCAAATCAGGACGGGATGTCCAAGACTTCAATTTAATGGGAACGATCACAGTGCATGCCACCATTAATAGGTAGCTGTAACGTCGTGATAAAAGAAATAGCCTTTTTAAAATAATTAAAGAAAAATTTATTTACAATATGGTAGCGACATCACCGTTACAACTACCTCTCATCATACGTTTTAAACATAACGGCTAAAACACGCCATTCGAACACTGCACTCAGTCCACACTTCAACGAAGCATCCAATCGACTCTAAAAAGCCGTTACAAAAAAATATCTTTTCACCAACGTTATACATAAAAGAAAAAAAATGAACTTCCGGGAAAACCATTTAAGCTCACATAAATATGTCAAAAGAAAAGATATCCTTTCCAAGAGTAATAAGAAGTATAAATAAACACAGGAAGTATCACAATATCTTGGAATAAGGAAAAAGAAATATTATCATAACATTTAAAAGATATTCCGGAAGTGTACGTTACAGTATCCTCAACAACGGTTCAGAGAACGTTGCTGCACATGGGCCTCCGCAGCATACGCCTGGTTAATGCACCTATGCTGACTGCTGTTAATCGGCCACGAAGGCTGGAATTTGCACGCCAGTACCGCAACTGGACCTCCACAGAGTGGCGACAGGTGGATTTTTCCGATGAATCACGTTTTATGCTCCATCGTACAGATGGACGATGGCGTATACGGCGTGAAGCGTCTGAAAGCAAAGACCCTGCAACAATTGCTAGAAGGATCCAGGTTGGAGGAGGGAGCATTATGGTTTGGGGACTGTTTTCCTGGCATTCACTGGGTACACTCATCATTGTGGAAGGCACGATGGATCAGTACAAGTACGCATCTGTCCTTCGAAGAGCACCAGGATGAGTTTACCGTACTCCCCTGGCCAGTAAACTCACCGGATTTAAACCCAATCGAGAATCTGTGGGACCACCTTGATCGGGTTGTTCGCGCCATGGATCCTCAACCGCGTAATCTAGCGCAGTTGGCCACGGCACTGGAGTCGCCATGGCTCAACATCCCAATGAACACCTTCAGAAACTTAATTGACTGTCTTCCTGCACACGTCTCGCAGCAGTCCGCTCTGCCATAGGTGGTTATTCTGGCTTTTGACAGGTACAGTCACATTAATGTGACTAGACTGTGTATATTCTTTTGCACCAATTTAGGTTTTAAATTTTCTCCTAATGTACCTTTATTATCATTCAAGGTTCTAAATAACATATATTATCATCAAAGGTTCTAAATAACATATACTATCAGTAAAGGTTTTAGATAAGATATATTTTTATTATAGGTTCTGAATAACAAATATTATAATTAAAGGATTTCAAGATCATATAATTATCATTAAAGTTTCTACAGGTAAAAAACAAAATGAAAATTTAAGTCGATGTACATACAGAATTTTATGAGTTTCATTAAATGTGGTATATTCTGTGGTACTCTACCGTGTATATACATTGCCATTTGGGTTTAGTTACAAAAAAGCACCATACTCCAAACATAATGATAATATATCGTATGAACCTTCGTAATAGAATTTCATACAAAATATCACCAGACACTAAATGATATTTTGAACCCAATGAGGGCATAATTTCACCCTCAACTTGCTGCCTTACCTGAAATTTTGATCTTTCCAATTATATGCTTTGGAAAGGAGGAACTGAATCTTTACAACGGATTTCATAACATAGAATGGTCCAATAACATCGTTCCTAAGGATTTTATTCCTCAGAATGGGCCAATAGAATCGTTTTAAAGGATTCTATTTCATGGAAAAAACCTATAGAATCGTTTTAAAAGATTCTATTTCATGGAAAAAAACTATAGAATCGTTTAAAATAAGGGTTATATTCTAAGGACTGGACCATTAGACACTCACTCTCTATCATGAGCTCTGATCAATGTATGTATTGTCAATCATATGTAATCAATGTATATGATCTGGTATATTCTACGTTTCTTTTAGATGGTACTGTTCTGTATATATAATTCACCAGTTGGTATTTAGTTACATACTTTGTATTTAGTACCAATTGGTATTTAGTACAATATTGGATAGAACGTCTAAATAATTAGTATTCCGTTCAAACAGAAAATAAACAACTTTCAGTTAAACGCTTATAAAATGTATGCGACGACTTTACGTTACATATATTTTTGAAATAATTCTTTCCCAAAGACATACTTTTTAATGATTACAATTAAAAAAGTATACTGTTGCGATGAAGTGTTTCATTTTTATCTTTTATTTAACTGTTTTTTTGTACTTCTTTTCATCTTGCATTTTTGTTGTTTGTAATTGGATATTTCTTAGTAGAGGAACAACAAGCTTATAAATAAATACAAAGTTGGAGGACATTAATTAATCGGGAGAATCATTGACGCAGATGATGGTAACGGGATTCTAAATAACTCGTACGTGCACCAATGCAATCTAATACTTCAATATACATCCATTTTTTCATTTACCTTTGCTTTAATTTTGAAAGAGAAGTGCACTTAAATTTTCAACTAGATTAAATTCCATTGTGAAGATAAAAATGAAGTAACGTATTTATATTAAAACTAAAGACTAGAGAATGAATAATTCTATTTAGGTGCAATGATTAGATAAGATATAAATGGTGAATATAATTAGTTCCATTTTATTTTAACTAGTAAAATAATCGACTTTATATTTTATTTTATTGAGTTGCAGGTATAAATAATCAATTCTTTACTTCACAAATGGAAACAAATTTCTCGTAAAAAAGTCTCTAAATTATCTATTTAAGCTTCTGTTCTTTATAAAACAGTAATTGAAGATTCAAAGTCATTAATTCAATACGTTTATTTCACGTCTGTGATATCAGTACTTGAAATAATTTTACTAATGTTCTTCCACTTTCAAAATCCTGGTAGTTACGATAATAATATGAAAGTTTGATAGTTTAAGAAAAGATTTTCTTAACGACATTTGTTGCTTAAATTCAGAAAAGCACTCTAATATATAATGTTCATAGTTTTCCAATTTAAACTAATCTCCATTTATGCTGATTGCATAGTTTAGGAATTGTTCTTAAAGTTAGATATTTTTATTGACATTTGAAAGGGCCATATAGGTTTAGTTTTCTTATGGCTAAATTATTTGAGTAATTGAAATCCCTTAATATCTATATAAATATGTTTGCGATTTAACTCTAATCGCTTTCCAGTAATGCCGTTAATCAGAATGAAATTATGTTGAGCTTGCATACGGCTTAACTTGAAGTTCGTTACTGGAACAGAGAAATGGAAAGGTATTTAGTCTGCAAATTTGAATACACTCTAATCGAATTTGAGAAAATTCATAAAATATATATTTATCAAAATTTCCAAATTTCTAGGTTCCTATTTCTCTCTTATGTGTTAGTAAAACTTTCTTTGTGCGTGTATGTCCATTACTTATGACGGTGTATGTCTTGTGTTTGGCGCAGCATGGCCAAATAAGACCCTTGTGCCATAAGGACTAATTACACCATCTTATATTTGGAACAGCTTGGCCAAATGGGCCCGTCGTGCGATAAAACTAAATTTATTTAGTGTTTTATAAAGAACAATAAATTGAACGGTTTTTATCCGTTATAGTATATTGATGAGTATCCAGTTCAGTTCTGAAGATGAACTTCTTGATCCAATTAATAGTCCAGCGAAGAATCTTCTCAAAGTTTTCAATATTTATTAGTCGCTCTTTGGAAGAGTTTTTAATTTTTCACGACCAATATATGACACGTTTTCATCTGTTTGTCAATAGTTTTATTTTTCGTTATAATGTATGGTTCTAAGAGTCGCTATTAGCTGTTGTGTTGCTCCAGTGCGATGTTAATTAACCTATTTCCTCTAACATTTTTTCAATTTTTCGAAGAAATAATGAGAGCAGTAAGATGTATTGGTTTTCTCACTATCCTTGTTATGCTGGAAATATTTAAAAAAACAAAGAATATCTTTGAGTTGTGTTTATGCTCCTATGTATGTAACTGCAATTAACACGTTTTATATCGTATTTACAATTAAAAAATTAATTGGTATATTCATTACATGTGTTGCCAGAACCGTAGGGACATGGTGGCTTAGTGGGTACGTCCACTGCATTAGCAGCTTTCGAGTTGTAGGCGGCGAAGGATCGTTTCCTGTCAGGAGCATTCCTCCTTGTATATATTTCCGTCTTCTGTGTCAGTAAAACTTTCATGGCGTGTGTGGCTATTACTTGATATTGTATAGCTCATGTCTAACGCTGCGTGGCTAAATATGGCCTTTGCGCCATAAAACCCACAACCAACCAAACAAACAAATAACCTACCGACCAACCGACCGACCGACCGATCAACCAACCAACCAACCGACGAAAAAACCAATCAACCGACCGATCAAACGACCGACGAACCAACCAACCAACCAACCAACCAACCAACCAAAACGCTTAACGCTCTGAGCGTCAGAGGAGTTTCGAGTTGTGTAGAATTGCTTTTACATAACATCACACTGAATGACCAAATAGTCTCATCTATTAGCAGAGCAAAATAATAGCTTTTTTCAAACTTTACAAAGATTCTATATATATATTTGTACTTTATCTCCTAGGAAAAGAAACCTATGGTACGATTATGTTGGCCTTTTCCATAGAATAGAGGCATTCAACACGATTCTATTGTTTATTTTCTTAGAACTGAATCCTTTAGGACGTTTCTATTGGTCTTTCCTCAGAATATAATCCTCTGAGAGATTCATTGCTCCTTTCCTCTGAATAAAATCCCTTTAAAATCTTTTATTGGTTTTTTCTACAGAATCCCCTGGAAATATTATGTTGGAAAGGATGTCAAAATTGGTTAATAGGCATGTGGATAAGAGTGGAAACTGAAGTGGAATTATGTGCGTACTCTCTCAGATATTTAAATACTTCGTAATGTATATTTTAAACTGACGTTGTTCATGTGAAAACAATAGAAAACGTGCCTTCTACTATTTAGCTAAGCATAGACGATGGAAAAATAATTCAATAGATAAAAAACATTACTCCAAACAATCTTGAATATAAGTATGTAACGGCATTTAACCTCTTGATTGAATTTGTTGATAATCCAGATACACGGTTGAAAATTTAGAATATGATATTTTATGTGTATTTGAAGAGAAAGAGAGTGAAATATGCCGCACATGCCCTTCCATATCAATGGGCTTTTAACGCTGCACTATTCACTCAAAGCGAAATTTAATTGCAATAAACAGTATGTGCATCGTACCAAATAATTTCAAACCACTGTGAGGAGTTAACACGCCTTATATCCGTTGTTCCGCAATCTTATCTGCTTGACTTGTAATCAGTTTTGATAGTCTTGACCTACCGAATCTTTCCTGGGATTATTTCAAGCATAGATGCGATTATCTAGTCACATTATGGGTAAATATTTGAATTAATCTCGCACTGGAGTAAGACACTGGGTCACAGGTTTCGAGACATTTCGAGGATAAGACCTCGTCATTTTAAACCACGGTCAACAGATCTGAGAAGGTACACCACTCTTCAAACTTTTTGACCAGGTGAGGATATTAGGGGTCACGTAGATATAATGTGCACCAGACCCCACATACATGACGGTCTTTGCTTGGATCGAGTTTTGAACAAGCAACCTTCCGATTGCTAAATCGATGCTCTCAGAACCGTTTACTACGTTTTTTGTGCTCTAAAAGCAATGTCACACTACTTGTAAGTCATGCAGGACTCAAAATTAATTGTCAATAAATTATATTCATGATTTATCAACGAATTTCTAAACGTTGATCAACGTGTTTTCTTCTGAAATTCATTTACCTCGCTTGAATCCTTCTTTAATATAACACACCATGTTGATTATCAAAGTATTTTTAATCATTAATGCATTGAATTTTCTTTCTTAAATTATTCAACTTGCTTGTTTTTCATGTTGTTGATCGATGCGTCATTTAAGCCCCAATGGGTTCGACGTCCATCTCGTCGTCGTGTCATCCATGATGGCATGATCTTCATCACGATCTAACCAGTTTTGCTGATGACTATATACGTCGTCCTCAATATATTGCCAAATTTTAGAGTATGCTACATCTTGTCAGTTTTCTCTTTTCAAATGATGAGATATCTTGGCCATCAAGACGTGCTAATGGTTTTGCTAAAGACGAGATATCACGTCCAGAGACAACCACCAGGTGGGTTAAAATACATATTTACCATCGTTTTGTGGTTTTATTCGGGTATACAATTCTATGCTTGATCGGTGTGTTATTCAGTTTCCTGTTATACTTTTATACTTAAATTCATTCTATTCTTTTATTTTACGCTTAGAGAAACTTATCCGTTTTTGATTTTGTAAATGCAGCTCAGAACATTTCTAGGAAATTTCTTGACGTTTAAATGGATTTGCATTGTCTTTAGTTACTCTCTTTCCAAGCGTTAAAATATGTTAAGGAAAAATCATAAAAAATAGCCATCTTTAATATTCGTTAGCATTAATTCCGATACGCAACAATAAATCATAAATATGAAAACAAATCCAATGTCTTCTGCTAATGATACATTATCATTGCCTCAAGTGGCACGATCTGGCCGTTCCTGAATGTAAGACACCGAATTAACAAAACCCAAAAGCATGTTAAAAAGTGATGTTTTGATTAGCGATTCTTCACCAAGCACATCCGACAGCCATTTGCATAATCTTCCAAATGCTCGGCAAGACGGTTAGGGAAAAAAGTTGCAAATGGCGGTTCGATCGAAGACGAACTTTCTACACGCGCGTGATTTTAACGCTAACTTAATTAAGTTCCCTAGATTGATGCATCATTATACAGTGCCGTTGCTTATCATTTTTTTTCCGGGGATCGATATTGCATACATTAAAAGTTCTTCGGAAGTTCGGAAAATGTGTGACGCAAATGTCTTTTTCTTAAGGACCGCCGAAAATCGATGGCGTTGATAAAGAAAAGTTAAGCACTTTTCAAAAAATATTGTATTGGTAATTTACGGAGTACAGTTCGTTTACAGCGTTGTTTAAGGGATGTTTTAAGGCTTTAAGATTGTTATTGGAGGGCCTACCAGAACATAGTAATGATTGAATAAGCAATAATTAAATACCAATTTTTTGAAAAGTAGCAATTTTTAAAAAAGGATTAATTCGGTGAATTGTTTGACAGCTTGGAGCTAAAAGAACGAGTAATTAATCACAGCCAATTGTAATAATTTTGTGTTTCAATAGTATATAAATTATGTACTGAAACAGCATTCTATTGGAATTGTAACTATTTGAATGAATAGTACTGTTCTAAACGGAATTATGGAAAAGCTTTTTCATAAATTGTGATAATTGAAACTTAATTCACAGTGATTGGTTTAAAAATTATATTCGATAAGGAATTCATACTTTTATTTCACTATTCATAATAGGTATTTGCTGAGGGAATATAACACGAGACCAATACTTGAAAGGTATCTAATTGATCAAATTAGATTACATAATCTAATTGATCCTGGTAGATTACGGGGTCGTGGTATCTTGATTGGTAGAGTAGCGTAATATCTACCGGAGGTTTGCAAGTTCGAAACTCGATCCAACCAAAGATCCTCGTGTAGGAAAGAACATTAAGGTACCTGAGATTCGCTATATCCGTACATAATTACATGATACATGCCACTAGGGCACACTAAGAAAGGGGACCCAAAAAGAAAAAGAATCCCAAGAGGATTTTTTCAAAACGTACAGATACTTAATAAGCTACAAATATTAAAATAATAAGATTAGAACCCAATTGTCCCCTCAAATGGGGTGCTTCAAATTTACAGAGGAAATTTATGTGTTCCACTATGTGTTGGAAGGTAACGGGTGCATAGTGATTTTAAGTAATCGCAAGATGCTACAAATTAGTGATTGAATCAATCAAAATTGACTATTGCAGCATTGTAGTAATTTAGAAAGAAAGCAAAAGTAGTAAATTGTTCTAATCATTTCAAAGGAATACAGGGAACTCCATCTTAACCAGCCACTTCGGGAGGGGGACCCAGACCGGATAGCGATTTGGTCGGTTACGATTAGATCAATTCTATACATAAAATGCGACAGTTCATCGTCGTTCCCTTAATAGCCTCAAAATACGCACCCAAAATCGTTTTTATTAGTATAAAACTAAGAATATTGCTCACTTAATTGGAATACGATAGGTATAATTCAGAAAAACTTACTCTGGAAGAACATTCTTTGTTGGGAAAAAAATTAAACACACATGTTACTGTAGGCTACTGCATTACGGTACATAATTGCAGTATACATATTAGGCCTTATTAAACAGGCCAGTAAGACTCACATTTAGCACAGTACCTACTATTCTGTAAATATAAAAAAAATTAAGCTCTAAAAGTAATCGACGATTTTCTTTTATTTCTTTATGTGCATTGTGAAGTCATGCCAAACATGCCCTGACAGGTCCGAGGCCGGTTAAAGCAGACGCCGGTTAAAAGGTGGCCGGTCAAAAGGGAGTCCACTGAAGTAACAATAGCTGTATTTAAAACTAACAGTCAAAGCAATCTTATTAAGTAAAATAGAAGTTCCAGTTTTTATGCAAAGCATCTTTCTCGGAATTTCTGTAAATTTAGGAGTATTATATATATTCAGGATTCTCTATCCTACGGGGAAATTTGGAGGATATTCCACGAATTCAGTCTGAACTCTTTTTGGAAAGCATATTCGTCACCTTTCTAAGTCGACTAGTTTTATCTATAATATGTTCATATTTAAATTCAGATTATTGTATTTCCTGTATGCAAACGTATTTTTAATTCATCATTTCTGTCACATGAAGATGTAAGTACTTTTAAAGTACTCATCTTACATGCAGAAATTAGCCGAGGTAGCTCAGTTGAAAGAGCAACAGATTTGCAACCAGAGCACAGTGTGTCGTTTTCGCAATTTATGTGGACAAAATTCAATATCTTTTTCTTGTAGCAGATTGTCAAAACTACATCATATTTTACGACTAGTATGTCCCCTGGTAAGACTTTATTTTAGACAAGGCTTTATTTTTCTTAACAGTTCCTACTAACAGAAATACAGGGATCCAAAGTCGAACTTTCTGCATTGACTGCAAATCCGATCTGGCGAATGCGTATTAGTACTTTGAGGAAAACTGAAATGTACAAGTCCTTTTTTTCTTTACCGCTATTTGGTGGTGGCAATTTTCAATTATTCATCGAGGTATATTTAATTGATTTTATTTTCTTGGATACAATTGCATTAGTTTGCAAGATCTTTTTGAATTTGTAGCTAATTAGCGTTTTACACAACTGCTGTTTTGAAATTTTAACTACGTTTAACATAATGTACCACAGTATATCACTAAAATTTTACATATGTACTATAGCCGGACTTATTGGACGTGCGCAGAGTAAAACATTTTCAGCGGAAGTTTGTGGAACTGATAGATATTATTTAAATTTCGGAATGACTGGACATTTTTCGTTAGTCCATTTTTGACATTTTAATGATAAATTTAAAGCAAACAAAATTTGATGCCATTTTAATAAATTCAAAGCAAACAAAATTTGATGCTATTTTAACATATATTTCATAAGAAATGGATGAACATTTGTTACCAAGTACTGTTTTAAATGTTTTAAATAGTGTTAAAGCAAAAATTCTCGAATTATCTGCCAAAGAATTGAGCACAAGAGGAGGAAAGTGTACAGGCACATATAAATATTCCTCAAAAATAATTCTTATTGACTTCAAGGAAATCTTACCTTTTGTCACACTGTGATTCAAGATCAAGTGAGTGATTCACGAAGTAGTTTGAAAATAGGCCTAGAAGGCTCCAAACATAAAAGTCTGTAGTTCTAAGTTTAAAAAAACTAGACTCGTAACCTTGTAGACAAATAATCAAAAATAATTGTAAAAGGCCTCTGAAGTAAATTACTTAAGTCAAGTGTGCCATATTCTACTTCAAATTGTCAGAGAGCTCTTTGTTGCTGTTGTGGAATAGGTACAATTTTGAAAACGATCAGTGTCTAAGTAAAAACTTAATAAAATTATCTTAAAAACAAGTGCTTGAGTTGATAGGTGACGCTAATCTTTCTATGCACCAATATAAAATTACATAAACTGCGTAGATAATATTAACTCTAATTTGTATACTCTGTATCACAAAATTAAATAAGCTAAACGGTTGGTATATTGTTGTGGGGGGGGGGATCATATTCTTGGAAGCTTCAGTTGTAGCACAACTAGCAACTAGTCACTTATCAACTGCCGTGTTGCGCGGTTACGTACAATTGATGAGCAATCCTTCAGACTGATTTTGTCGAAAGGTAGTAACAGTAACACAATCGTAATGAAAAGCTGTTATAGTGCTGAACAAAAAAGGTACCGGTAATTATTTTCCAGAAACTTATCAATCTGTGCAATGTATGTGTAGTAATTCTCTCGTAACTTTGCTTGTAATAATGAGGGTAAAAATATGTTTGTCAAAATCCTGCTCCATCATCGACATTGTCGTTACATCAAATTTCTTTTATTCAAGTAATTAGTAGATTTACCTACTAGGGAAGTTAATAATGTCCAAGGTAACTTTAAAGCTGAGTTTGTTGTTTTGATAGAGGGGACAAAACATCAAACAGGGAATACTAAAGAGAGAAACACCACCTCGTAGATTTTTCACAAATGCTGAGAAGTCTGCTGAAATAACTGATATTAATGTGATAGTACTCTACCAAGTAATATTAAAATGTTCAAATCCCGGTTTCCAGATAAACTGATAAGTTTTCGTAGCACGAAGATGTATACATATTCTCGGAAACTATACATAAAATACTGGTACATGGAAATATTATTTTGCTTCTTGTATTCTTCTAATTTATAGTTGAAACGCTCACAAGAGATAAGAAATGTACACAATAGGTGATAAGGGAAATATTTATTACATAAATGTCTAGAACTGATACGAATAGATTCAATAACTAGGTAAATGATCACCTCAGATCCACTAATTGTAAGTTTACGAACAAGGTCTAAAACTAAACGCAGCCAAATGTTTCCAAAAACGTTGAATTTTAGGGAAGAACTTTTTCTTTAATATATTAGTAGACTACTTAGGTTGTTAAGATACCAAATATATATTCTTTTTGAATATATTTCAAATATTTTCCATTTAGTTTTTCTCTATTTCATGCATCTTTTTTTTTACTAGAACTGTTATGGGTGTACAGACCATTATTATGATGTATATTAATAAAAAACTGCAAAAAATATATTTAATATGGAGAAAGTTGACAAATTTCTTTAAATTTACCCTAATTCTGTATCCAAATAGTAAATGAAAAAGAGTTAATTACACATCAAATCAGTATTTCATCACTCGCAGCCTCTTTTAATCCCCGAAAACCAGTGAACTTTTTTATGTAATACTTTTTTCACCCATATTACGAAAATGACACACTGTGCGGAGGGTTGGATTGAATTGGATATGGTTTTGTGGCATTGAGTCCTCTTGAGACATATTATGCCAAACTCAAGATATAAAATCAGATATATAATATAATAATAAAAGGAAATGAGTCACGTCATAGTAAATTGAATACTATATAAAATTATATGTGATGAATAAACACAATGTCATTTAGAAAGCTAAAAATATTTGGAGATTCTTGGAGGATTCTCTCCAATCATGTCTTCTAAAGCCAAGGTATATGAATTAAAATTAAAACGTTGACTATTAAAATGAAAACATTCTATCAGAATATGTTTTACCGTTAGTGGACAAATGCAGTAATTGTAAATTGGATGATCTTCTCCGAGGAGGAAGTGTCTATGGGTTATCCGAGTATGTCCAATATGGAGGCGTGTAAATATAACATTTTATCATTTAAAGGTACTGATTTGCACTGAGTAATATTTGGTTTAATAGTGTGGAGTTTGTTCTCCCTTTGTTTATGCCAGTCATTCTGCCATTTTCTCCTAAAAACTTGTAAATGCTATATTTTAAGTCCCGATAAGGAATGATAAGATTAATATTATTTACAGCCGATTTGGTGGCTTTGTCAAATATTTCATTTCCTGTTATCCCGACATGAGAAGGGATCTAACAAAATACCAAATTAAAGTTTTTGGAAGAAAGATGATAACATTTTTTCAGTGACTCCAAAACAATGGGATGACTGGCATGATCAGAACATTTCAATGACTGTAAAACACTTCATGAATCTGTGAAATGATAAATTTTTATGACAATGATCATATATATGTTATAATGCTTTATAGATGGCCATTATTTCAGTCGTAAAAACAGAGCATGAAGAATGAAGTTTAAAACTGTGAAGAGAATCATAATAGTGAACGCAGCTCTAGCATAGATTGCCTTTTAAGAACCGTCCGTATAAAATTGCATAAAATTAGAGTATTTTTCTATATGCTTTTGAAAGAGTTGTTTGTAGATAATATCAGAGGTATCTGCCTTATAGAAATTTTGGAATGGGTTTTGAAATTCAAAATCATGATTAAACCAGTGAGAGAAAGCATACAATTTTTTCTTGGTGACGTCAAGTGAATAAATTTCAGATACTTTCATCAAATTCAGCATTCTTAAGGGGAATGTTGGGATGAAGGATGTTTTTGCTTGATAAAGGCGTTTTAAATCTTAACTGTGATGAATGGAATGCAATGAGGGATTGAGGTAATTCTAAAATAATATTCTAATGACAACAACTGTCGCCTTAAGTCCAGAGAAGGTTCAAAAGCGTCCACATATAAGCCGCTTACGGGTGAAGTTCTAAATCCACCAGTAGATAAGCGCAAAGTTGTGTGGTGGATAGTGTTCAGAGTTTGAAGAGAAGATTTTCTTGTTGAGCCATACACCTAGCAGCCGTAATCTACTTTTAATCGTATTAAGGCTCTATAAATTTTTAAAAGGCAAGTACGATCAGATCCCCATGATAGTTTTGGTAAAACTCATTATATGTTGAGCCTTTTCGCAACGTTTGCGTAGATTTAAAATATGGGGTTGAAAAATTAACTTATTGTCAAATGTAATACCTAAAAATTTCACACTGTCCACTACATTAATTAAAATTCTTTTGAAGAATATTTCCGGGTCAAGATGAAGATTTCGTTTTCTGCAAAAATGAACACAAGCGGTTTTAGAAGGTGAAAAACTGAAACCATTTTCGTTTGTCCAATTTGTAATTTCGTTAACCGCCTGTTGAAGCTGTCTTTCTATAAAACGAATGTCTTTTGATGCGCATGAAATTTGCAGATGGTCAACGTAAATAAGACCTTTAACTGAGGAGGCAATTGAGAAACAACATTTTTAAAATAAATAAAGTTACGCTTTAAACACTGCCTTGTGGTACAACCTCCTCTTGAATAAAATCATCCGAGAAAGTCGATCCAATCCTTACATTAAAATATCTTTTTTCTAAAAAATTTTGAATAAAATCGTCAAATTTCCTCTTATATTATTATCAAGGGCACTGGAAAGTCACAATTCTTCAAAAAATCGAATTTTTGATTTCAATTGCATTTAATAGAGGTCACCAATACGAATCGATTGATGTATCACTTATTATGTAAAATGCATTTTAAGTTACTAAAATTTAATTTTGAAATGATCCTTTTTGGTTTCGGGTTTGAAGTTTCGGTTTTTTTATACTTTAAAAAATATTTTATATTTGTAGTATATTTTTGTATAAATATACATTTTAATCTATTGGTAACAGGTTTAGCTGCGACTGTTATGATATTTAACCGCACATTTTGTTTACTTGTGCTTTGGAAAGTTCTTATCGATTTATATTATTTTGTAGTTTTTTGTCGTTTTCTCAAAATAAAAAATTTTCATCTTCAGGTGCGCTCTGTAAAAAAAAACTATTAAAGCTATCAGTCTAAAATTTTGCATATACATGTATTTCTATTAGGCAATTATGTTAAAATATAAACTATTGAGGAAATATGAACAGAGATGTTTTTAATGGGTGATTAGTAGGTATAAAATCACAACATTTTCATGAGCTGATTTAAGTTGTGTCTAAAAATTTTTTTTCCTGGTTATTTTCAACAAAAAATATTTTAAGGAATTCAAGAAATATTTCTAGTGATAGGGAAAAAAGTTACTACTCAATATATATTAAAGTTTTTTTACAGAGCGCACCCAAAGTGAACTCACTGTATTGAATTTTTTTTCACACAGTTGTATATAAATGCTCTCTACAAAATATTTTTACTTTTAAAATTTTTATTTTTAGCTGGAATTATTTTTAAAATGTATTACAAACATGTGTACAAAAATTTATATTGGTACTTATAACAGCTTACATTTTATATGCATTAGAATATTGGTCACATTTTTATGATTTCTGGCCTTTGATGACTTCCCGGCGCGATTAAAAATGTCCTTTAAAATTCAATGTATACATGTTCTATCGTAAGCTTTTTCGATATCGAAAAAAATCGAGACGAGATGCTTATTTTGGACAAATGCGTTTATTATTTCTATCTCGAGAGCGATTAGATTGTCAATAGTGGATATATTTTTTCTGAAACCACTTTGAAGTGGAGAGAGACATTTATCAATTTCTAAAATATACATTAGCCTTGTATTGACCATCTTTTCTATAATTTTGCAGAAGCAGCTTGTCAGTGCTATTGGACGGTAGTTAGAAGGATTCTTGGGGTCTTTATTTGATTTCAGTATAGGTATTATATTAGCATATCCCCATGACTGCGGAAAGGTGTGCTCGGTCGAAATTCTGTTATAAAATTTCAGGAGATGATTTAGAGAACTATTTGAAAGATGTTTGAGCATGATGTAACTAATATTATCTGGGCCAGGAGTTGATTTGTGAACTACAGATAAAGCCTTTGTTAATTCGGAATTTTTTTTTTCCTAATGGCGGGCACAAAATGCACATAGTCATTGGCCACTACAAGGCCGGAAGTGATGGTCACTTGTGAAGGAGCACCCAGTTGGAGGACCATCATCGCTTCCTAACAAAGGACAACATAATTTACATCCATGCCCTGACCCCGGATTCGAACCAGGAACCTTCCGATCCAGAGGCCAAAACTGAATTCCAATTCGGAAACAACACTGGCCAATTCGGAAACAGTAAAATCAGAATTATATGATAGTATATGGTGTGAAGTGAAATTAACTTAATTCTTTTCAGATGCAACTTTAATTTTTTTAAACTTTCAGAGTAGTTATTGGAGCTGGATATTTCGGAAAGGCATGAATCAATTGTGTTTGCTATATCTTTGGGTGCCAAACACCAATTTCTATAGTGTTAGAAATATCAGCAAGTCTAGTAAAAAGTGGCCTGTTGGCAGTTTCAAGAATAAAGTTGGTATGACTGACAGAGTTGGGTTGGTATTGGCCAGCATTTATATTTTAGTTTCATAGGATAATGGTCACTATTGTAAAAGTAAGGATCCTCAGAAAAAGTCCATAGTGGTAAAATTGAAGAGGTGCAAATTGCCAGATCTATTGAATGGTAAGTAAGTGAAGGTGAGTGAATGTAAGTAGGTTGGCCGTTATTCATAATACATCAATCATTGTTTGTTATTATTTTTTTCAATTTGTTTTCTTTTATGATTAATGTATGTACTTCCCCAGAGAATATGATGACCATTTAGGTCACCAAGTATGAAGAATGGTTGCTGAAGTTGATCAATCAAATTATTTAAATCAAAAGTGGCGATTTGGGGAATAAGGAGGTAGGTATAAATTGCATATTGTTATTAGATATTGACATGAAGTATTACAGCAACAGCTTAGAGATTTGTTTTAAGGTTAATTTGAGTGACTGGTAAGTCATGGGAGATATACGATGCAACACCTCCACATGCTCTTTGGCCAGCATCTTAATCTTTTCTGAGAATAGTGAAGTAACGAATGTTGGTGGTGTCATTGTTTTATAGATAGGTTTTCTGGAGGGCGATTGCAGCTGGCTTATGTTTGTTCTTTAACATCATCAAATATGTTAGGAAAACCCCGGCAGTTACAGAAAGATAGTAAGTCACAAAAATAAAATATAAAGCAAAAGAAAAAACTACTTGTGTTTTCTCCTCCTAGGACGTGGGTGGCGAACTCTCCAAGTCATCCCCTTCTACAGAGAGAATATCACTTTCGTTGTTGTAAAGATTTATTAGTTCACTGGTAGAAGGATCAGTTATTAAGTTTCTGGATGAAGCACACCAAGCTGTAACTGACCTGTTGGTTGGCCTGGCAAAGTGGTGCTAGATGCATATCTAGGCAGAAGGGAGGTCTGAGAAAAACCTCTTGCTGTTTTGATATTATTGTTCCCAGGTGGTATGGCTCTTTATAGAGAGGTATTTACAGAACGATTTGATTGGTTTATATTTTCTGTATTTGATGAGGTTTTAGCTGACGCTTTAGAAATAAAAGGCATTATAGGTTGATTCCTTGAAGTTTTATGTTGGTCAGATGGCTTAAACATAGTTACATCGGTTTGAGTTCCGTTAGTTATGAAAGTTTTTTTACTGTTGAAGATTAAGATATTCCAGGTTTCGGGGTGCGATCATTAACAATTTTTCGTGTCTCCGGAAATGTTTTGTTGTACTTTAGTTATCTGGATTTCTTTTTCGGTTTGAAACTTTGGGCAAGACTTGGCATAAGCTGGATGGTCACCTTTGCAGTTTACACAGCAAAGGGATTATGACGTACAGACATCGGTCTTGTGTTCTGCACTAGAGCATTTTGCACAAGTGTCTTTGTCACGGCAAGCAAGGAAAGAATGGCCGAATCTTTGACTTTTAAAGCAACAAACTGGATTATAGATAAAAGGTCTAACTGGGCAATTCAAATAAGCTATTTAAACGTGTTTTGGTATATTTGGTATATAGAAAGTTAATATTATGTGTTTGGTGGGTATGTTTAGACCATTTCTTGAATAGTGATTCTTTTGACGTTAATTACATCTTGTTCGGATAGGGATTACAAGATGTCTTGTTTCGTATCATGAACTAAATCCGATTAGGAAATGCGTCTCTTGATGAATTCAAAGTTTTATTGGGTGTAACAGTTACTTCTATTGGACCAACGAACTTTATTTTTTCAATGTTTAAAGCCTGTGTTTTATTTGAAACTTCAACGAGTACATCACCTGCTAGTGTTTTTTTGTCTCTCCAACCATTTCTAATATAGTTTTGTAAAGTAATATAGCTGATATGTTTTTCAGATTTCCTAGGTTACTTTTCATAACAAAAAATTTTTCTTCTGGTAAATTGTTTTCATTTTTTTTACTAATTTGATGCTCCAATGAAGAAGAACTTAAGCCTTGATTTTCCATGTTTGAATATTAATTTTCAGTCCCCGGCAGCACCACCCACCATGGAGTCCAACGAGGGGGTACAGGTTCCTGTACCAGTACTAGCCAGGGTCTATACGGACCCAAGTCACTTCTATGACTGCCCTAATAAGCTAGTTAGTGAGCAAGTCCTTAGTCCTAGCAGGATATACCCACCAGCGGATTAATGTACTGGGACCAAAGCACACCTCCTGTTTATCCGAAGCAGGAGCCGAAGTAATGTATTGGGGCGTTATATTGTCCCTCAATCACCAGGATCACCTTTTCCGAAGACACAGGTCTCCATGCACGGCAAACACGTGGGTGATATAATCCCCAAGAGGAGCTGAAAGCAACAGTGTTTCGAAAAGCTTCTTATGGGGAGCCCTCACCTCCGAAGAGACAACCACGGTGAGGAAGGAAGAAAAAGTAAAAAGAAGAAGGGAAGAGGATAGGGAAAATGAAAGGGAGAAAAGATCACTCAGGTACCCCGGGGTTGTGAAGCCCGCACAAATCTGAAGAAGGAATGTCCCTGGGGGCGTGCGGAGAGTTGAGGATTCGAAATTAGGTTCAACAAAAGACCGTCAGCTACATGAGGCTGGTGATTGTTAAATCTGTTCTGACCTCAAATGTCCTCACGTTGGCATGTTGTGACAGTTTGGAGAGTGGGGTGCCAGTTCAGGTGTTGACCTGTTGACCTCTTTATCTGAGCGTGTTTCGATATTGCGTAGTCCAAGATCCTTTCCCTTAAGAATCAATCGTGTACCGTCACCGATTTGACCGCTGTTTTGTCCCAATGCAACGTTAATTAACTACCTGCATATATGCAAAAATTGAACATAAAAACTAAAGATTGGCCTAACTTTTGATACTGATTGGTAAAACTAAACATAAAGATTATTTGTAAATTATTAAAACCAATCAATCGCAATGTTTCATTTTTTTTTTGTGTTCCAAGTGAAATTTATTATTTTTGTATTAAAATGATGTCTTCAACTCTATTCGTTTATCTTCGCGTTTAAAACTGCCCTGTATTATTCATATCTGGTGCAAAAGTTTTTAAATCCGCCCTTTAGTATCCAGCTCTGGAACAAAGGCATTTAAAACTTCTCTTTAGTATCCAGCTCTGGTGCAAAATTGTTTTAAAACTACCCTGTAGTATCCAGCTTTGGCGCAAAAGCGTTTAAAACTACCATGTTGTATCGAGCTTTGGTGCAAAAGCGTTTAAAACTGCCCCATAGTATCCAGCTCATGTACAAAAACGTTTAAAACTGCACGATAGTATCCAGCTCTGGTGAAAAAGCGTCTAAAGCAGTTCTGCTGTATCCAGCCCTGATGCAAAAGAGTTTAAAACTGCCCTGTATTATCCAGCTCTGGAGAAAAAACGTCTAAAACTGCCCTATAGTATCCAGCCTTGGTGCAAAAGCGTTGAAAACTGTTCTGTAGTATCTGGTGAAAAAGCGTTTAAAACAGTCCTGCAGTATCCAGCTCTGGTGAAAAAGTGTCTAAAACAGTTCTGCAGTATCCAGCCCTGATATAAAAGCGTTTAAAACTGAACTGTACTATCCAACCCTGATGCAAAAGCGTTTCAAGGAATCACCTGTTCTGGGCAAGGGACAGTAAATTTTAGGTTCTCGCTTTAGTTGTTTTAAAATTTTCGTCGGTGAGACATCAGTGCAAATAAAAGACTGACCATATTGCTTGTGACTATTTCTCACATTCTTAAGTTTTAAACTAAAACTTCAGCCTAAAACATTCTTTTCTTCCGTAAAATTCTTCAGTTTGTCATTACTCCTGCGTCATATTCACGAATACGTGAACAATTCTGAATTTATATCACTACGGCATCCTTACATAAACAGAACGGTGAATTCAAAAGCAGTGTCGTAATACATTCTTGGAAGAGTCAATACCATGTCATTGTTATGGACCATATTAAACGCTCATACTCGTCATTACTCAACTTTTCAAGGGGGTTTGACGAGATAGAAAGTTAATTAACGGCGCACTGGAGCAGCACAAGGACCTATTGCCGACGGTCCGAGATCCATCCCAAAGGGAAAGATCCAAGACCATTGCCTCGTAATTTTAACCAAGGTCAGATGACGAACGTGCACCATCACCTGTGTAGATGTCGTTGTTTGTCTGGAATTAGTTTCGAACTCGCAACACCCTCCAGTGGGGCTTCGACGAGATATCTCGTCCATAAAGATTTGACTAAGTTTGCTGGTATGAATCAGGGTCAGTGCAGGGAAGTTTGTAAGCGT
The DNA here is from genome assembly GCA_947359465.1 of Metellina segmentata. Taxonomy (NCBI): domain Eukaryota; kingdom Metazoa; phylum Arthropoda; class Arachnida; order Araneae; family Tetragnathidae; genus Metellina; species Metellina segmentata. Next base: position 24,213,521 of record OX375881.1, on the reverse strand, counting down.
ATAGTGCAGAGACGGTTGGTGCACCTTGAATCTGTCGTAACCGAAAGTCCTCACGTTGGGTTGGTGTGGAAGTTCGGAGAGTGGTGTGCCATCTCAGGTGATGCCTCGTCATCTGACTGTGGTTAAAAATTACTTGGTGTTGTACTCATATCTTTTCCTTAGGGGATTGATTGATCCAGGCCCGTCGTCAATAGCCCGTTTGTTGATCTAGTACGTCGTTAATTAAAAATTACCAAATTACTCGGACCATTGCCAATAGACCATTGTGTTTCTCCAGGGCGGCGTTGATTAAAATACCTACATATTCTAGAGTAACATACAAGCACAGACACACACATCTCATATCTGCAGTCTGATTTTACCACCAGACATGCAAATACGAAACTGTTTTCTTCAGCAGTCTGAATCACACTCAGAAGATGTTCACAAATGTCAGTTTGTCGTGAGACCTTTCCTCTGTAAGAGTTTTGTGCCGCATCGATAAAATAGGAGAGGCAATAAGGGATGAAGAAAGCAAATCTTTTCTGTCGCCAGCAGTTGCCTACACTCCCTTTCAAAGTAGATTCATTACATTCCATCCACTTTGTATGCTGCATATTAGACTTTTCAAAAGACGATGAAACGGCTTCTCGGCAAACACACATCTTTGTTTGCCGAGAAGTAATATGTTTGAGCGAAACAAGCTAAAATGAACATTTTTGATAGTGCTCGCATTCATGTAACCTTTACTAAACAATACTGGTTCACTTTAGATGAATTTAAACGTAAATTATGCATACTGATTTTATGAATAAAAAGTTAATATATGGAAGCACTTTTATGCATTCTCTTGAAAGATAACGCGTTTTGTGTAAATAGTTGATTACTGAAATCTTTAGGGAAGGAAATCATATGTGTGTGCAACATTCTATTAAGATAAACTTATAAAATATCCTCTTTTGAATTCCATAACATTCATGTTTTCTTTCTGAGTTTTGGCGTAACTTTGTAAAAGTAGTATATATGAACAAAAATCACTAAACACACAATGGAGATGTATTAGATATTTATTAGAAGAGTGGTAAATAATATTTAAAATAGCAATATCATTCGAATAGGCTCCAATTTTGATGTATTAAGTGTGTTGTTTATACTCCGCGATATAAGTGTCATCTAGGTACTGGGGATTTTCATTTAAAAGTCGTAATGGGGAGAGGGTATAATGGAAGAGGAAATACATTTTTATTTCTTCCAAATCATTGAAGCAGATGACGATGCCTTACGAAGAGGCGTTGTTTCATAAAATAATGGAAGAAAATGTTTCACAGATAAATTGATCGCTTCATGGACAATTCGCAGCAATGCGCATTACTAGTGAAAAGTTACTTATTGCTCCTTTCCCTCTCCGATTCGTTTTGATTTAAGCTTCCTTTTATGATTAGCAATCTATCACACGGCTTTATACGCATAGCTTAGTTTATCAAGCAGAATGCATTTCTTTCGTACCTAGCTGAATAATTTTCGAATGCAAATAAATCTTTCTCCATTACATCTTCATAGATACGAAGGATTGTTTAAAAAGGCGTTTGAGTGCGTGTGTTCGTTTTATTTACTGGATTGCAAAGCGTATAAAAACAAGTCTTCTTTTGTAAGCCATTTTCTCCAGTAAAAAGTATTTTATTCTGATTGATAAGTATTTTGGAATACGTGCGAACCTTTTTCTATTTTCGGGAGTTTGGAAATCTAATAAATTAGCATAGAAAAGTATTTTTACTTATCGCGCTTTCTGAATAGAGCGACGTATATTTATTTTTATAGCAGTTCTTATCGAATGTGTGTGTGTGTGTGTGTGTGTGTGTGTGTGTGTGTGTGTGTACAGAAAACAGATTTATAATGGTGTTTATGGGTGATAGATGCAGCGATTTGTTAGGTTAAAAATGTGCGTGATGTGATTTTATACACGAAAAACATGTTTATGAAAGATTCGCTTTCTTTCGTTTGTTTACTTATATATATATATATATATATTTTTTTTTTTTTTTAATTTTTATATATATATTTATTTATTTATTTTGGAATTCTAAACTCATGGAGTATTTTCTCTTCCAGTTTTGTAAACATAAATTAATATTCTCTCTTGATCGATATTACATTGTATTAATATTTGTCCAAACAAAGAAAATTAAGATTATTTGCTCTATATGGCAACCCAATCCATAATTGTATTGTATTAAACATAAATTAATATTCTCTTTTGATCGATATTACATTGTATTAATATTTGTCCAAACAAAGAAAATTAAGATTATTTGCTCTATATGGCAACCCAATCCATAATTGTATTGTATTAAACATAAATTAATATTCTCTCTTGATCGATATTACATTGTATTAATATTTGTCCAAACAAAGAAAATTAAGATTATTTGCTCTATATGGCAACCCAATCCATAATTGTATTAACGACTGGATATATTTATGTTCCTTTTTCCTTTAAAGACTAGAAGAGTACTTTTTGTACATATTTAAAATTGTACGTTTAATTATATTGATATTTAAGTATCTAAGCAACGAATTGAGATTATTTATTCAGGTAGTTTTTTTCTAAAATCACTGTGTTGTATCAAACAAAACTAGTTTCGATTAAATGCAAAAATAACGTCTTAAAAAACGTTTCTTTGTTTGTATGAGCATTTAAAGGATATTTTTTATGTGTACTTAAGTATGAATCTTAATTTATTTAAACAACATTTTTACCACTAAGTCTATTTTCAATACATTAACTTGTTCACTGTCATTTGAAGTCAAAGAAGATTATTCAATAAATATTAAATGCATTTTTATAGGCTTAGTTTTGTAAGTTGTATTCGTATGAGTTCGAGAAACAAAAAGCATTTAGATGACAGATAATTAATAGTTGATATTTAAACTAATTTGCAATGTACGATATGCTTATTTAAAAAACCCTTTTCGTTCATTGCGTAGATAGTGCGTCACAAAAAGTAGCATTCAACCAAATTTAATATTTTAATTCATAAAAAGTCTGTTTTCTCACTTTTACAAAAATTTTTACGAGCTAGACTAATTGACTATAAAAAAGTTGCCGCAGCTGCCAGCTTTCGACATTGGAAAAATTGATCGGAAAAATATTTTTTAATCAAGTAATGTCCCAAAAAACGTGAGTCGTGTGATTAATGTGGAACACTAATCTTTCGTTCATAACTCAGTTTAAAGTAAAAGTTTAGATAGCACATTTGTACCAGTGCTGAAAAATTGACTGCGATTGCTGATTATACATATGTTGGTTTTGATCGAGCTAATGTCTCACAATGTTTCAGTGCAGCGCTAAAAAAATCATTCGGCTAACAGCGGCAAATCGGGGGAGTCAATACTGGCCTCCGATACAATATTATCAAATAGAATTTCACTCGCTGCTCGGCCAGGCTACGACATCGTCCAATGCATTCGGCGTTGAAATCGACAAATCAGAAGCCGTAACATTCTCATTATTTTACCTGACATTACTCAAAGATAGCTCTGTATAGTCCCCTAAAAACAAGTTACCGACAAAGTAGAGTACTTTCTGTAGTCCTTTTTCATTTTTGATAATTGTACAATAGACGTGAAGTATAAGTAAACTGGGCATTGCTTTTGAGAGGAGCTGAAAAAATGTCAGAAACTTTCCGACTAATAGTCACGTGACGGTTGTATCGAAAAATTGAGTGGGTTGGCTGATTTGGAAATTTATCGACTTGGCTGGAGATATAATATCTCTTGATAGGGTAGATGTATTGGCATGTGTCCCTCTATCTCGCGTGGACCAATTATATTATTCATCCCTGCTTGTTATACCATAGACGTGAAGTATAAATAAATGTCTGAAATGTTCCGACTAGTAGTCATGGGACTGTTCTGTGGCAAAATTGAGTGGGTTGGCTGATTTGGAAATTTATCGCCTTGGCTGGCGATATAATATCTCTTATAGGGTGGATGTATTGGTATGTCTCCCTCTATCTCGCGTGGACCAATCAGATGATTCATCCCTGCTAGTTGTGCCACAGAAGTGAAGTATAATTAAATGTCAGAAACGTTCCGACTAGTTGTCATGGGACTGTTCTATTTCAAAATTGAATGGGTTGGCTGATTTGGAAATGTATCGCTTTGACTCATGATGGGTAGATGACTCTATAGGGTAGATGTATGAATCCATATTTCTATAGATTGGATCAAAAATATCCAATGTTTGAATGCACATTTTAATTGAGTAGAGGCAAAATCGGAAAAATCGCCAATTTTGCTGCAAACGCGAAAAATTGGCATGTCTCCCACTACCTCGCGCGGACCAATTAGATGATGGATCAATGGATCAGCGTCTTCTCCCGTACCGTGACCAATGATATTATGAATATTCTTTTTCATCCGCAGACGAAAGTTGTCTAAAAGTCAGGTTAATACTAGGTTTGGTCGATTGATCCTAGCAGCACAAGAATGGTATTGCTCACTAATCCTTTCATATTTCCTCCGATTTGTAAATGACAGAATTTCGATCCCGGTAACTTACCGTGGCTGCATTTTTCCTTCTGTCTTTAAAAGTCTATCTGTGTGTGTATGTGAATTTCTCTTTTTACCTTCAGTATTGTATTTGGAGAAAATTTGCTACACACAAACCGTGTACCAAAAAAAAAAAAAAAAAAAACGACATTTTTTTTGTTATTCAGAATAAAAAATAACGATTAAGCTTCTCGCTTACCGATCAACTCGTTGAACGACCTAGCAGTAAGAACGACCGTGAAGAGAGAAGTGCCTGGCTTATAAAAAATTTATTCCGCATTTACTATGCCACTGTCAACTACCATACACTTTCCTTTCTTGCTGGAACAGTTTCCTGAGCAGCACACCCACCATCGCATTCCCAGAGGGGTCTATCGAACTATCCTTAGACTTCAAATCGAAGTGGCCAACCAGAGTATGAAGCGAAGGAGGTTTGTCACATCCGAGAGGAAGAAAAAAAGTAAAGAGACAAATAAGAAAAATCTAAGAAGTATCCACCAGAGAAGGGTGTGACGAGGATCTACCCAATGCAAGATGGATGAATCATTTCTTTTTGAACGAACGCTATCGCGCTAAGCTTGTTGGATTATAAGGAGAGAATATATTGTAGATCGAAAAATTCCATACCTTCCCTTTGCTGGTGTCATTTCATCTAAAATGAATTAAAATATTTTTTGGAGTGCTTTGGTTTGTCGTTCTACCGTCATTCTTCGCTACTTAATCTTAGTAAACAATTTGGTAAAAGTTTAGTTATAAAAATAAGGAACATATATGTATCTAAAGCAGAGTTGACGTCTGTCTGCTTGCACTCTACTAATTTGCACTTCACCAATCCGCACCAAATTTGGTACACTCATTCTTCAGAATCTTGAGGCATACATAATAACACACACAGCCTACATAATAACCCCATTAGATCATGGGGGTTGAAAACAATTCGAAATCTCTATAGTAATAATAGCATTGACTAGGGGGCCCGCCCCCTGCTCGCTAACACTCGTCAACCCCTGGAGGATTGCTTCGCAATCCGTATTGGATCGCTGTGCGAACCTAAGCTCCCTTCGCTCGCATCAATGAAGACATGTGTCCTAGCAGAAGGAATTGTTTACAAAATATAATATTCCAAAAAAATATTTTTCAAATCTAAATTTTTTGCTGTTTTTCAGAAAAGATATATACAGTACCTCTGAAATCAGAATTCAAATGAAAACTTTGAGCAAATTTTGACTCGAAATGGGACGCTGATTTGGAAATTGAATATCCAGCATGTTGTTTGTATGTACATTTACCCCTGCACTTGAGCCAACCCACGCTTTTTCATTGAGTTTGTAGTTGAAAGTTGTAGTGCAAGCGTTTTGTTGAACTATAATTGTTGACCCTGAGAAGGACCTTTTTTTAAATGTCCCTGAAAAGATCCTCCGCTTTATTTGATTTCTATTATTAACTGCACAGCTCGACTAAATTTTTTTTTTTCAATAAAATTTCATCCGATAACGCTATAAATTCAATTGAAGCGCGATGCTTCGTGATAAACAAACAATCGTACAATGTTGCCAAAACGCGATAACTAATAACGTCTTTTTTGCGTGCCACGTAAGAGAATTATATATATAGATGGTCATTAGGATCACTATTTGACCACTCCACACCAAACATGCTGTAGAAGCTTGGGGGAGATTTAGGCTAAAAATTAACTCCCGTACGATTTGTATTGGATCTGAAGAGGGGTTTAAAAAGAGGACACCATCAGAATAACATTGAGTAAAATCACGATCCATTTTAAGCAGGGTCTTTTCCTTCGGAGATTGATCCAGGACCGTCGCCAATAGCCCATTGTGTTGCTACAATGTGACGTTAAGTAAATACCTACTTACCAACCATTTCAAACAGTTCAACCCTAGCGAAGTGGAAATTCTGCTTGTTTAGTATGGTACTGACAAATAGGCAAGTAAGTAGTTAATTAACGTCGCACTGGAGCAACACAACGAGCTATTGATTACGGGCCGGCGAGAAAGATCCAAGGACACAACACCTCTTAATTTTCAGTCATGGTCAGATGCCGAGGTCTAACACCTGAGCCGGCACCCTAATCTCCAAACTTCCACACCAACGCAACGTAAGGACTTTAAGGTGCACCAGTTCCCGTGTACACGAAGGTCCTTGGTTGGCCCCCACTTCGAGGGTTAGGTAACGTTTTAAAACCTACAGGATAGCTGTATTTTTTATACGTTCAGCAATGATTCTTGTAAATGGGTCAAAATTATTGCAAGCTTGTGGACGTGTTTCATTAAATCTCTCTATATTAAAAAAATGTTGCCGCCGCAGTATTGAAAACTCGCGTTTTTCGCTCGATTATTAGACGGTTTCCCGAGAAAGTACGGATCAGAAAAGTACCAAATTGACATGGTTTGTTCAAAATTGTCCAAGCACCACGACGAAGAAGATTTTTTCCGATGCGGCTATTAGTTTAAGTTTATTAAGTGCCAAAGTTGAAAGAGCGATATTTCTTCAGCCGAGTGACCAAAACACATAAAAATTTTCAGTCTTCAGTCGTGAGTTTTTTTACTGAGTACGTCTGAACGTGAATTTTTGCAGCACGTCGAGTTTTTTTTTTAGAAATTTCAAACTAGTTCCTAATAATATTTTTTTTTAGAAATTCGGTAAAAGCGTAATCGAGCAGAGGGCGGAGCCCCCTAGTTTTAAAGAAATCTAAATTGAAGTAAAAAATTAACTAATATCGGAAACGCAGAAATATAAGGTAAATGATTTGTTTAATATACGTATATCTGGAAGAAATTGAACTGAAAACTTTCGTTAAAAAATTGATTCAAGACTAATGGAAAGGACGGAAAACATTTTAAAAACAATCATAGTGTTTATTTTATTCTAAGAAATATACTTACATTTTTTCACACAACAAGCATCTCATGCTTCTCAGTCCAAAACACCGAATATAATCCACCACTCTACTTCCACATAGACAGTGCCACACACAATTTAATTATGACGCATTTTACATATTAATATTTCCACATCATAGATGGGAACAGGAGAAGAGACGACGTCAACACCAATGGCATGATGAGGAGGTTGTAGGACAATACCGTGTTGGCTCTACTGACGGCGGAGTCACAGTTTACGTCCGACTTCCTCAGGTCTATTAGAGCGAGGGTGACGTTGGTGCCGGTCACCGAACAGGTGGCTTTTCTGGACATGCTGTTGACATAGAGGGTGGCTTCCACTGTCAGCATGTGCACGTGGAATGTTTCTCTGAGCCAGCGCCTCAGCCATCGACCAAGCCAAAGAAGTTCACAGGTGCAACTCCATGGGTTTTCTTCCAGCAGAACTCCACCTACGAAAACAATATTTGATCAACAATACGGTTTTATAACTTCAATTTTTCAATGCTAAGGCAAGTATACATTTGGAGCCGATCCGTTGACGAGCCTCAAGTTCTCATGATTGGAACGGGGTTTTGGGCGTCAAACGAACGCTTCGTGAACCGCTCGTGGCGATCCGCTTCCTGTCGGTTTTTCGACGAACACAAAGGCGTTCTAGGTTCAGATTGCGACGGCGTCGTAAATAGTTCGTTGATTTTCTTTCTGCTCGCGAACCTCCAAGCTCTATAGTCGTTATAGGTGGCTGACAGATGACTGCCTGGTGGTTCGCGGTTGATTAAATGGTTGAAGATCCGCTTCCTGTCGGTTTTTGGACGAACACTAAGGCGTTCGCGGTTCATATTTGGACCGGAAAGTTCGTTGCTTTTCTTTCTGTTTGCGAACCTCCAGGCTCCATCGTCATTACCGAAGGATAATGAATGACTTTAGGCGTGATCTTGGTGGTTTGCGGTTGGTTCCGTCCTGTCCCATGGATCGCTGGAAGTTCTTTGTGAAAATAATTTAAACGAAGGGTAAACGAGTGGTATGCGAAAGGTTCGGCTCGCAAATGTATACGCAACTTTATGCGGCCCTTAGGTGCTTGTTTCCTTTATGTGCGTACGGGCTTGACGGACCGCATGTACTCTAGTGATCTTTTCCTTTCCCATGAAGTATGCTGTCTTTTGAAAACACGGGGATGAACTCCTGGGATACACAAGCGATCCTTTTCTGCTTTGATACCAACTACCCTGGTATGTCGTAGCTCAGTGAATATGTCTATTGCGTTAGAAACCTTCCAGTTGTAGTTTTTGATTCCTGTCAGGTACATTCCTCATTAGGTGTATGTCTATCTTCTGTGTCAGTGAAACTTTCATAGTGCGTCTGATAGTATGTGATCTTGTGTCTGGCACAGAATGAGCAAATAAGTGCCTTGAGCCATAAAACATCAACAAACCAATCCTACTGCTCTGTTCCCAAATCTCTCGCCCCCCCCCCTCCTTCAAGACATCTTCATGCTGTCGTGTTTGACGCAGCATAGCCAAATATGGGCCCTCGCACCACAAAACACCTAAGCCATACAAGCCCTCAAGGGTGCATATTCCTAAAGTGTGTACGGGCATCTTAATACCGGGGTGCAAAATTAATCTGTCCTTCCCCCAGTCTTACTTTCGCCTACCCTCCTGCCTTTTGCTTTATTCCTCCATCGTTATTGACTTGTTTTCGGCGCAGTTTGGCGAAATATTGCTCTTGCACCATAAAACGACAGCAAATCAACCCTACTATTCGGTTCCCAAATCTCTCTTTTTCCCCTTTCAAGACATCTTAACCTTGTCGTGTATGTCGCAGCTTGGTCAAATAGGGGCACCACAAAACACCAAAGCCTAACAAGCCCTCAATGGTGCATATTCGTTATTCATGTTTGCATATTCCTCAAAGGTGCAAATTGCATATTCAAGGGTGTATATGTGTTGGGGCATTACAATACCGGGGTGCCCGAGAGATATGCCCTCACAGTCTTACCTTCTCCTACCCTCCTGCCATTTTGCTTTAATCCTCCCTCGTTGATGACTTGTTTTTTGCACAGTTTAACAAAATATTGCTCTTGCACCATAAAACCCCAAACCAACCAACCAATCAAAGTTACGTATTCAAAATGACTCTGGATTTGCATGTAACGTAAGATAAAACACTGGATAAAACGAGATAATTGTGATATTTTTGGTCTAAATAATATTAACATACGTAAAAAACATACTTTTTATGAACAAACATTTTAGTGCATTAATACGGAATACATTCTCAAATATTTGAGCGTTGTGGCCAAGTGTGTTTGGCCGCTGCGTTAGGAACTTGTGAGTTCTAAGCAGTGCAGATTCAATTCATCACAGAGTGTATTTCTCTCTTCTGCGGATGAACGTAACCCTCAAAGTAGTTTGGATGAGATATCTCGTTCATCAAGATCTGGTCAGCTTTTCCAATGACAAGATTCTTCGTCGCGACAAAACTTCATTATAACTTCAAGGCGAATGAAGATTCAAGTTAGAGAAACAAATTGTCCCTTGTCGAGAACTGTTGACAGTCTGAAACAGTTATATGCATCAGAGGGTGGCCACAACAGGGCGTTTTTTGACTGGAATTCGTTTTAGTTCTACGCTCTAATTTCATGTGTGTACTTATTAATGACGAGATACCATATCAAAAGACCACCAATAGGAGGGTTAACCTTCTATGTGGTTTTGAAGAGATATCTCGTCCATCAAGATCTGGTCAGTTTTTTTCTAATAACGACATTTAACGTCTATCAGTTTTTTTATTGACGATATACCATGTCAAGACAACAAATAGATAGGAGGGTTAACCCTCTATATGGTTTCGAAGAGATATCTCGTCCTTTTTGATCAAATCCGTTAAGAGATAACTCGTCCAACAACATCTGATCAATTATTTTAATGACGAGATTCCATGTCGAGACACATAGAGCTTTTTAAACCACACAGACGGTATATCCTCTATGTGGTTTCGAAGAGATATCTCGTCCATCAAGTTATGACGAACTTTTGTAATGCTGATATAACTCGCCATTACCAAATTTTTCGACGATGGCGAGATCTCAATCTAGTAATTATTTCCGATGACAAAATAGATCAAGATACAACCAAGTTAGAAAATGACGAAATATATCTCATCATCACGTTATTACCAATTTGGTTGGATAAATCAAGATCTGGTCAGATTGCTAATGAGGAGACAGCCTCGTTGAGACATATTGAGTTGGTATTAATATTGGGGTGGAATAGATGTATTGGTAGAAGCTCAATAATAATGGTCCAACGAGGGTCAAATACTACAAATTGCAGGTGGCACAAATTCGATTTCACCCTGGTGTAATTCTCTTTTCTGTGTCAGTAAATTATTACTTGTGCAGGTACTTGATATTGTGCCCTTACTTGATATTGCGTGTCTTCTGTTTTGTGCAGTATGGTCAAATATGGCCCTTGCACCATAAAACCCATCCTCGCTAGGAGGAATGCAAATACACTTACCCGTTATATGCTGCGTTTGGCGAGGGTCCGATCCATCCCTGGTCACCGCAGCCAGAACACCCGGACCCATAGTGGTCAGCTGGTTGTTCCTCAAGTCCAATGTGAGGTAACGGACGTCCGGCAAGTACTGCAGCAACCCGTCCGGGAACTTGGTGACCAGCGTACCACTGATCCGGATGGTCAGTTCGTGAGTGGTCAGTCCGGCGAAGGCGTCCGGGAGGATCCTCCTGAGATTGGACCCTGTGATGACCAGCTCCCTCAGCTTGGTCCCGAAGGCTCTTTGGACTTGATGGGACAGGGTGGACTCCTCGATGTTCACGGTCACCTTCCGGAGGGCGGGTGCTTGGGACAGGAGGTCTTGAAGTCGGAAGGAGCGGACCGATGAGTACGAATCGGTTGTCATGGAGATGAGAAACCTAGAGAAAAGTAAGGAAAAAGCATGTAGGAACGTATGCAGTTTTATGTATTACGAGTGTCATAGATAGTGATAGGTTGGTAGATAATAGATTAACGTTGCACTGAAGCAATAAACGGGAAACACAACCCAAAGAAAAAGATCCAAGGACAACGCCTCATAAATTTGAACAACGACTAGATGACGAGGTGAATAACTGAGCCCCAATCTCAAACGTCCATGCCAGCGTGAGGGCATTTGAGACCACGGCAGGTTGAACATGCATCTGCCCCCGTTTACACGATGGTCTTTGGATGGACCGAGTTTTGAACTCTCAACAATCCGGTTGCTTATCTGTTGCGAGACGATTCAATCCATTTGGAAGAGCAATGGTTTAGCAATAGGAGGAGTTCGAAATTAGGTCCATGCAAAGACCACGGTGTACACGGGGGCTGGAGGCATTAAATGTTGACGTGAAAGTATGGTTCCATCTCAGGTATTTGACTTTGCCATCTGACTATGGTTCAAGATTGCAAGGTGTCCTCGTGCTGAATTCCGGACAATCGACACTAGCCAGTCGTATTGCTTCAGTAAATAAATTACCATTACCATTATCGGTTGCTCCCCCAACTGAGCCACCGCGGCCCTTGTTTTGCCCAATAACCATGATTAAAAAAATAATGAGATAAAATCCAATTAACTATAATTTAATATGAACTAAATACATACTATTAAAAAATTGAGGTGGTATCGACATGTTTTTGAGCCGTATTATGCCCCAATAAATAAAGCTAGTGTATATCTTAGCCAGTCGCACCATAATTCTCATACGATCATCAGTTGTGCTCTGATTCTTCTTTATGGATTAGGCAGGGAGCTCTGCTATTACTACGTTAAAATACGTACACTTCGGAACCTGTATGTAGCCTAGCTGGTCGTAACGCATGTAGCCTAGAAGGTAACCTAGTATTAAAGCGTGTAGTTGTTGTTGTTGTTTCTCATGCCTACACTGACAGACCAGAGGAGTGCCAGACCCGTCGAAGACGGCAAGAGGCGAGGGGGTGCGCCTTCCATGTTATTGAGCCCCATTGGGAGGAAGTCCGACTTTGCTGGACATACATGACACATCCGTTTTACAGGAAGGTCATAGTCATACATCCATTCACTCACACATATCGTAATTTAGATCCCAATCAGAGGTCGATAACCCCCTGATCAGGTACCCCCTGAGGTATTGATTTGGTATGGGAACATGGGGGACTTTGTGACCACGACCTATTTAACGTGCCCCAGTCACCGTTAGTGAACACGACGGTCTTTAGCCAGGTCGAAGCGCCGATCTCGCAATCATCAGAATTGCAGGCTCCGCCGAGGACAGAACCCACAACCCTTCTGATGTGAGCCCGACGCTCTACAGACTGAGCTACCGCGGCTCGCAAAGCTTGTAGTAAACACAAGCTTGAGATTTTACGGAGCTGAGCTTGGGCGCAATCCTTACATAAAATTAAATAATTATCACACGCTTTCGCCTGTATTGACCATTTTTAGATGAAAACTCTACAACTTCACTGTTGACGCTAAAAGCACAGACGAAACGAGGCGATTTTTCAGTTTACCCGCACACTGCTATGTAAACAATCGCAGTGGCAAATCATCCAACTTCCTGCTTAGCTCTTTGCGCCAGTATAGGTAACCCGCCAGGCTATGTAGTGTTTGTTCCCGTATGGAAACACTGATCAATTCTAACTAGCGGTAAGCGAGTAGGCGAACAGTTAGGCTACATGCACCCCTACAGGTTTCGTAGTGTACGAACCCTTATTCACGCTTTGGTGTCTCAAGCAAGCCGGCGTCCTTTATAACGTCTCGCAATAACATCTGCTTGTATTAGGTGAAGAGGGATATCCAGTATATCTCATAGATTACTAGTTAACTACATGTATGTTGCAATTTGACTCGTCTATTTTCTGATGAAAAGTACGTGCGAGTTGCTTTATGCTATTTCTTCCTGTCGTTGCGTTTGTGACAGGTTGTGGGAAAAACATGAAATGTAATGTGGAAGAGATTTTTGGTTTATTAGAGTGATTATCCAGTGTGATTTTAAATACTAGTATACGCTCAGATAGCCAATCGAACCAAGACTTTCGTAAGCACGCGTTACCTACACTTCTGAGACTTTGAGAGAGCAACTCAGCAAATATGCTCTGTTTATTTCATTAGAGCGTCGATTATTTGTCTGCCACTGTTTCACAAACAGCTACATCAAGGGTGAACTCTGGGAGAGAACAGCATTAACTTAGATCTACAGAATCAATTTGACCAATTTTGTCGGTTACTGAAAAGGAAAATTTTACATCACTGACTATAACATTACGATGTTCAAAATGTATCAGATTTTCACCCAGAAACTGTTTAGATAGTGTTTAAACCATAGTCGTGACACATAAGTACACTGGGCATTGATATTGATAGTAGTTTCAAAATGTATTGCCAACATCTCGACTAGTAGTCACATGAATGCTACGTGAGAAATTGAGTTAGTTGGCTGATTTGGCATCTTACCGCCAAGTTTGGCGATATAACATTTTATAACAGAGTGCGTATTAATTCACAATTATATAACGTGGCTACAAAATAGTAAAATCCCAAAAGTCTATTACTTTGTCGCGCGGACCAATCAGATGAGGAATCAATTGATGGACGTCTTCTCACGTCCCATGGACAAAACAACTGGTGAATGCTTGTTTGTATATAATGTAAGAAAGTTCAAGTCACCTTACTTCTAGTTTTAGAAAAGATTACTAGTTAACTGTATACATGTCACGAACGTAACTTGCCTGAGTAGTTTATAGTTTTTCAGGCTTGTTCTACCTGTGTTGCATGTTTGTCCATTTTGATGTCTGAACTACATCTCCGGATTTATTAAATATGTTTTATAAGCGACACTCTTAATTCGATTTCAAGACATAACATACGTGAAGCAAAATTGTATCATATTTTAGTTCCTCCTTTAAGATCTCGATTTACATAAACTTCGCTTAATAATATCATTTGTCAAATTCATAGTTATTCGCGCTACGAGCATTTACCACACTGGCTTTTAACCTTTAGCAAGACTTACGGAAGACAGTGCATATTTTGTCTATCAAACAAGTACTGTATGGTGATGTATGACAAGTACTGACCAATTTCGCTAATGACCAGATATCTGGTCATTAAGGAGATCAGTGCGGTCATATATCCGTAATGTTAAAGATCCCTGAACCCTATCCACAGATAGAAAAAATGCCCAAGCAGAAATATGTTATCGGGAATGTCACACTTGTAAACCAATTGTTTTTATATTTGTTTAGACTTTGAATAAATGTTCCTTTTAAGGAAAAAAAATGCGCATTTTGAGATATTGAAGTTTAAAGCATAAAAATTGACCTTATTCCAGGTACATACAGGTATTTTTTTAAAACTTATTTTAAATACTTCTACTTAATGCATCTCCATAATTAATATATCATTTTAAACAAAACTGTATGAACATTTATTTAAATTTTTTTTAAATAATCGAAATTTTGAGGGATTTTTGCGCATTGGGCCCCTTAAGATATTCCCTATTTTTTTCATTAACGACGAGAGCAACTTCTGATAATTTTTTTCTTCTATCTTGTCTATTAAGACAGGGTCAGTTTTGCTAATGATAAGACACCTCTTTGAGACAACCAACATAAGGGTTATTCAGCACAATTACTTATAAAAGTCATGCTTATTGAAATCTTTGAGAAGCGCTTTGTTGAATTGTAATGATTTGAAAAGTAATCCAGAAGCTTTCATCCCATCGTCTTTGACAGTTGTATTCTGTTTATTTTTCACATGATTCAATTTAGCATGGACAGTTCTGCAGGTAATATTCCAGGTGGAATGTTCTACATGGAATGATCTATACTGACGAGCCAAAACATTATGATTATCCCCACAGTTTTCAAAGAACTCGTCTGGATGACGTGGAGGGCACGTGATTAAGTGAGAATGGTATTTAACTGCTGCTGGAGAAGGTAAGCAATCATTCTTGTACTTACTTTTGCGACTGATGGGAAAGGTTGCTGATCTAAGCAAATTTGATAGAGGGCAGATCGTAATGGCCCGAAGACTCGGAACGAGTATAACCGAAATTGAACGACTGGTAGGTTGTTCACGATCTGCCGTTGTTAGTATTCATGTAAAGTGGATAAATGACGGTGACACCAGCAGTAGACGCCAATGTGTTGGTCGTCCACGCGTCATCAAAGAAAAAGGACGTCGAAGACTGTTCCACTTGGTAAAGCAAAATCGACGCGAGACAGTGGTACAATACAATACAGGTCCAAGCGCAAATGTTTCGGAACAAACAGTTCTACGGACACTGTTTGATATGGGACTGTGCAGCAGCCGTTTTACTCGTGTGCCTCTGGTGAGCCTCATCGCCAATTAAGCCTACAGTAGGCCCGGGAACATAGAGACTGGACCATGGATGAGTGGAAGAGAGTTGTTTGGTCAGATGAATCCCGATTTTTCATTCATCACGTCGATGGTCGTGTCAGGGTACGTCGTATGCCAGGCGAACAGATGCTCCCCTTTTGTACTGAGACCCGTAGTTGTGGTAGAACAGACCATGAATGCTGCGAATTATCTGAACATCACTGCGGATCAGTTGCGCCCTTACATGACGTCTGTCTTCCCAACTGGAAATGGAATTTTTCAGCAGGACAACGCCCCATGTCACAAGGCTCGGATTGTGTTGGAGTGGTTCGAGGAGCATACTGATGAAATCTATTTAATGTCCTGCCCACCTAACTGGCCGGATAGAGCACATTTGAGGTGTCCTGGAGCCGCAGCTCAAAGCTCATACACCACCATGTCCGAATATCTCGACTTAGCGTAACCGCTGCTTAGACATTTGGTACAACCTGTCTCCAGTCATGTACCAAAAACTTGTGGCATCTATGCCCAGGCAAGTTGAAAATGTTTCGCAGGCCAAAGGAGGCGCAGCGCGTTAGTGAGTAGGTGGTCATAATGTTTTGTCTCTTAAGTGTAGATGGATCACACATAAATATGTATAAGCCATTAACAGTAGCAGACGTTTTCGTTTTACATTCAGAACAATAAAGTCAGGTAATATCTTAGTTTTTAGGCACCAACTTCGTCTTTTTCGTTTTCCTATTCTGCGTGTGGGGAGACAGCCTTGTGATCCGCAATCCATGAGGGATTTTGCCTTGGATTTCAATACCCTTTTATGTTACATTCTTCACAGCGAATAATTGTCCATGTGGTGATTGAATTCATGATTCAACAATAAAATTCATACAGTCCGCTACCACTGGTAGTGTGTGTGAATTAATTATCACCAAACGAGCTTCGACGAGACTTCTACACACTTAATTTGCGATAAAAAGCATTATCCTTTTTTCGTATCATTCAATTGCCCGTTGTTTATCCACATCAGCGCACATCCAACTACATGCCTTCATGTCTTTAATGTATGGTTTATTTTAAAATATTAAGTGTATTAATAAAAAGCAGTCAAAAGAAATTATATTTTGCGGAATTAAAAACATAAAACTTCAGTGTTTATCATGTTTATTTGCCTCTTTGGTATGTTTTTTTGTTGCCTAACTTCAACAGGCTCTGTAATATCGATCTGAGCACTTTACTGTTCCTGTATGTTCGAGTTCCACTTCAACTCTCCAGGTAGTTTCGACTAGATATCTCATTCATCAAGATCTGACCAATTTTGCCAATGACGAGATATTTCGTCCATTAAGATATAGTCAATCTTTTGTATGGGTCAAGATCAAGATATGGTACAAGATCAAGTTTTTATATAATGGCGAGATATCTCGCTCAACAAGATTTAGTCCATTTCGCGACCTCGTAGAGCCGGCCTCCAGAAGGGTTACGCCGAAGGTCGTCTAAGTAGGCTTCGAGTAGCAAAATAGGCCCGTAGATTGACGAACTAAATCAATGATTGCTGATCACACGAATGGTTATAAAGTGATGCTTATTATGATTCTCTATTCTAAATAACAGATACTACACTCACAATGCTTCTAAATACACTCTATAACAAATAAGACGCCCAGGGCAGCGTGCCGATCCTGCTTTCACTATTGCAAGCCACACGGTAAGTCACTCCTCAAGAAGGAGTTGTGGTCAGGGGTGCCATTTCCCTTGATAGCCGGACCCCTTTGGTCGTCATTAGAGGTACACTTACTGCACAGGGGTACGTTGACGACATTCTGAGACCTGTTTTGCTACCGTTCCTTTTGCAGTACCATGGGCTTATTTTTCAGCAAGACAATTCCAGACCACATACGGCACGTGTTGCTATGAACTGTCTTCAAGCTTGTCAAACACTTCATTGGCCAGCCAGATCACCAGATCTTTCTCCCATAGAGGATGTCTGGGATATGATAGGAAGGCGACTGCATCCGGTAGGGAATGTTGATGACGTAGTCCGACAACTGGAGCAAATTTCACAAGAAATACCGCTATGAGACCATCCGGGAGCTTTATCGGTCTATGCCACGCCGTGTGGCAGCTTGCATCCAGGCTAGAGGCGGGTCAATACCTTATTGAGCTCGTTACTGTAACTCTGAAATAAATCAGTCAATTGTTCTGAAATTTTAATCATTTTCTATTCTGTACGTAATTTTCTTATTCACCAATTTTTGTCTCCATCGGACAACTCCTTCTTGGTGCGTCGATTTGTTTGTTATAGAGTGTATGTCTAGTTCTTTATTTTTCTGACACAGGTTGAATATAAAACTAAGATTAACTTAAGGAAATACAAAGTATTAAACATTTTAATTAAACCTTCGTTATATTCACTACTATTTTATTAATATTTAGCTAAAAATTCAATATTCTTTATTGTTTCGTTAAAATTTTAACTAAACACTTTTTTTATTCCCTATTTTTTCATTAAAATTTCAAGAAAACACTTTCGTTATTAATTATTATTTCCTAAACATTTAAGCTAAACACTCGTATTTCTTTACAATTTCATTAATATTTTAACTAAGTATTCGTAATTAATTATTATTTAACATTTTATATAATCTTTCGTCATTCATTTTTATTTCATAGATATTTTAATTAAACGTTCGTTATTGATTATTAGTTCATCGATATTTTAAGTACACCTTCGTTATTCATTGTTATTTCCTTAATATTTTAACTATAAAAGTTCGTTATATTCGTTATTATTCCATTGAAATTTTGACTAAACCTTCGTTATTTATTATTATTTAATTAACATTTCAACTAAACATTCATGAATTACTAAGCATCTTAGCAAAAACATTTATTTTAACAACACAGAAAATCCTAGTTATTACATCCATATTGTAACAAGTAGATTCATAGCAGCCCGTCATGTTAAGTGCCAGACTGTATCTGCAAATGGACATAATAAAGCATGTCGTCGGTGCATCGGAAAGCAATTACATGAATACATAACTGTGAAAGCGTCAGGGTTGCGTGAATTTAATATAAGACCGGATTCTTCGTAACCATGGAAACCTGTACAATTTCTATCAGAAGTTCCGACTCAAATCGTATGAAAAAAAAGAATACCTCGTCAACATTATAAGTCCATAAAAAAAGTGGTTCTTTCAATTCTACTATGTATTTTTGTTGAAAAACTGGTACATTAATGGTCCTTTGGGAAGGCCATTAACGTAATGCTGTTGGGTGTATGGTATCTATGATACAAGATCGTATTCAATGTTATCTCGATTTAGTCGTTTAATGTAATGTATAACTCTTCGGATATTCGTTATACAAGGCTCCATCTATCTTACCAAGCTATTTTGTACTTAATTTAATGATTTTTTAAAAACCTTTCGTAGTTTTCCTATCCATAGGATTTTAGCCTATTTTCTTTGACAACGTAATTTTATCTTGGCTAAGCTGGACTTCTTTATCAGTACCCAATCTCCGATCATATATACGTGATCATATGTGCATGATATTTAGTGTGGTGGATGCTTTAGATGATATCTCATCCATCAAGATTTGACTAATTTTGCTAATAATGCGATACTTTGTTCATGAGTATTTGACTAATTGTTTTTATGATGAGGTATCCCGTTATCAAGATATTGACTATTTATTATTTACGATGAGAGATTCTGAAGGAGGAGCAGTTAAAAGAGTGGCAATTACGTTGGGATACCTCTACCCAAGGGAAGAACAGTATATAACTTATACAACAGTCTCAACTAGGAGACTCCAAAGTTCATTCGAGATAAAGAAACTGCTTACGGGGCATGGATCCCTAGTGGAATACTAATATAGATTTTTGCAAAGACTAATATGTGCAAATGCTGAAACGAGGAAGAGACAGTGGATCATATATTCTACAGGATCAGACAATGGGACGCTATTAGAGAGAAAAATATTTCCAGGAAATTACAAACATTCTGATAGAAAACTATTGATTTCTGATAAAAGAACTAGAGAAGACCTTCGATGCATAATGAAGGAAATTTTGGACAGTAGATTACAAGAAATGGAAGAGACATAATAGTGAAGTAGATGCATCCCCAAACAAACCGTATGCCTATAGGCGGGGCGGTAACCAAACGAAGCCAAATTTACAGTGAGAGCAAAAAATGGTAAATTTTAGTATCCATACATCAAGATTGGGTCAGTTTTGAGTGCATACTATTTGATGTTTGAAAAATAATTAGACAAAGAACATCTGGACGATGTAAGTGAATATAATGTAAACTATAGGGTAATACATACAATTTATGACTAATTTTTGAAGTTAAACCCTCCTGATCGTTGTCTTGACGAAGTATCTCGTAACACGCATACTTCGTCAAGACAATGCCAAGGAGGTTTAAACACCAATAATCTTTGTCTAATTATTTTACAGCATCAAATAATATGCTGAGAACCATTGCATCATCATATGAGCTGTCATAATGATATAAATTAAATACTGTAAATATAAAGCGTAACTTACGGAAAATTGATTAATGTATCACGCATCAAGATTTGAATTGTGATTTATGACTGATATATCGCCCCCTGGTAAAAAAAAAGTGACACAACTCAAAATTTCAGAATTTGAGAAACGTCAACTTAAAAGATACTATAAAACTTATATTGAAATAGTATGTTTCTTTTAAATTGTTTAGGTAACTTCTATTATAGTCTTTAAAATAGTAATATAACATGCTGGAGCACCTCAAACATGTTTCTAAATGACATCAACATTTTTATTTTTTGAGTTGTGTCACTTTTCTCGCCGGGGTGCGATATGATTGTGATTGATCCAGTGTCTGTTGTTTTCAATTCCTTGTCTTGATACTCCAAGATCGATATTTCGTAATTCTTGGTTTCCATCAAGTTGTTAAAACGCTTTCCAATCGTTCTAGCAGACTAGGGTGCTGGATTCCGCATCTAAAGGTTTCCAGTTCCCATCCCGGGTAAGGCATGGATCCGTCTGGAATGATTGTGAGGCTCCTCTATGAGAAGGGGTTGTGCCTAGAATGGTTGGCATACATGAAGGGTAACTGAACCCAACTCGTTATGCATGAGGATATTGTGACGTGTTTCACAAATACGCCCTCGCTGCGCCATAATGCGCAATAATCAATTATGTGACCGCGGATTAGGAAACAAATTACCTCTTTATCAAATAATATGCTCTATGGACCATTTCCAAGTCACACGTTAATGTAAGCATCGTTTCTGATTCAATATCCCAGACCCCTTTCCATAAAGTGTTCACAAATCGGAGGTACATTAGTGATTTATTTTTTCTCATGGGGTTTATTACCTCTGGTAACATGGGAATCGCGATCCCAGGGATGTCCAAGCGATCTTTCTCTTATTTATTCCCATCCGGGCAGCTATAACCCAGCTAGAAGAGCAAAAAATTAGCAACTGGAGGGTTGCAAGTTCGAAACTAAATTCAAACAAAGGCCGTCGTGTACACGATGCTGGAGCACGATAAATCTGTCGCGGCCTCAAATGTCTTCACGTTGGCGTGATGTCTATGTATAGAGAGTAGAGTGTCAGCTCATGCGTTGTTCTCGTCATCTGACGGTGGTTCAAAATTACGTGGCACTGACCTTGGATATTTCCCTTTGGGATGGATCCCGCACCGTTGCCAATAGCTCGTTGATTATCTCCAGTGCGTCTGCCTTGTGCTTGGCCAAATACGGCCTTTGCGCCATAAACCCGTAACCAATGAACCTATTCAGGATCTAGATGTGTTGAGGCGATTCTCATTTGAGCTAAAATGTGTTTGGTATTATTTTAATTAACGCTACATTGGAACAACGCAACGCTTATCGGTGACAGTCCGGGATCAAATCCCAGAGGGAAAGATCCGAGCACAACACCGCGTAATTTAGAACCATGGTCAAATGACGAGGCAGCACGTAAGCTGGGACCCCACTCTCCAAATTTCACACCAAGCCAACGTGAAGATATCTGAGGCCATGATAGATTTAACGAGCACCAGCCACCTTTGTGTATGACGGTCGTTGGCTCGATTCGAACTCCAGTTGCTAGTCCGTTGATCTTCCAACTAGGCTACCTCGGCACAAGAGCTAAAAACTAAGCTGAAATAACTTTGAGTTCATTAAGGGTAAGGGTTGGTATTATGTCACAAGTGCGAGACAAAGAGACAGATACATAAACACACAGAAAATGTTTTACTGACACAGAACAGATGAATACATCCAGGTTAAGTTATAGGAATCCAACTTGCGCTACCTACAACTAACCACAAAGTTTCACCAGATATGGATACGTCCCTCGAAGAACAAACGCATAAATGATATACCGATGTAACACCTTTACAGACAGGGAGGCATGGAACAGCTCTGGTGAAATGTTTAATAGACACGTTTATGATATTCAGTAGACTGACGACTACAAGAATATTTCCATCCATCAAACAAAAGTTCTTCGAACCTTTATGTAAAAAGTATGTTCTGAAAACTAGAAACTTTGCTGCTGGTTACATTATTCTTTTCGAGACTATTATAGGCACTAAATCAATAACCCATAAGATTATCAGAAAGGGAGGATATTAAGTTGTCGTCACACTGGATAGATGGGCTCTTGGTGACGGCCTGTTTTCAATCCCGAAGAGAAAGACCCGAGGATATCTCGTAATTTTGAAACACAATCAGATCGCAAGGTCACGCATGAGTTGGTACTCCACTCTCAAAAATTCCACCTACGCTATCATGTGGACATTTGAGGTCATAGTAGATTAACTTGCATAAGCCATCAATCACTTACACGACTGTGTTTTGTTGGATCGGGTTTCGAACTCGAAATCCTACGTTTGCTAATCCTCTACTCTTCCAACGGGGCAGGCTATCGCACACAATTATCATAAAATATTATAATTTTTAGCAGTGGAATTTATAAATAAGCAGAGTAAGCTGTAATTGAGCTAAGCTAGTAAAGGGTTTACGGGAATAAAAATATAGGATAATACTTCTAACTCTTGAGTCACGAGCAGTCAAAAGCAAAAACTTAAGAGAATTAGTAATTTAGCAAACAACCCCATGGTCTGTAAAGAGATCAAAAGATTTTAGTTTGACCTTAAATCCTCGTTTCTATGGTAAGCAATTCTAGTAGATATTCTCGAGTACATAAACAGTATCTGCCAAACCTTTCAGAAAAATCCATTAAAACGTACTATAAATTGTGAAATTTCAAGAATGTTTTAGCGTTTCAGTAGACTATCTTAAAAAAAAAAAAGAAATTGAATCTGGTTTCAAAGCTTAAATACAATTCTATTGATTTTTAAAACATGGTATTTAATTTAAATATCCCAACCACAATTAAAATTTCTATAACATCTTAAAATGGTTTTTCTTTTAGGTTTTTTAAATTAAAGCGGTATATGTAACTCTTGTAACAATGTTAATCAGTAATGAATTCTCTTGGTCATGGCTTGGTTCAAAATTACTTGGTGTTGCCCTAGTATCTTTCCCTTAGGGCAGTGTTTCCCAAACTTTTGACATATGTATACCCCTTCTATAATTTTCGTAACGCTGAGTACCCCTTGTCGAAAAAATGGATGTATTTTAATAACAATCAAAATGTATTTTTTTCCTCTTTTTGTGACATACACAAAATAAGAAAGGAGAAATAAAATTATTCATAATAAAATGCAAATAAAAGTTATGTTATAAATAACGTTTATAATTGGATCAATGAGAAGGATGAAATTGTGCTGAGATAACTGATCGTCATAATTTGGTTTCCTGGTTGTTAATTTTAATCTGAGATGTGGTTCCACGTCCAATAGTCTGTTCCTTTTTTTCGACTTAATATCTACAGATGCTGCAAAAGTAACTTCACATAAATATGAAGTTGGAAAAGGCAAGATGTATTTTAGAACTTTTTCTGTTAAAACCGGATACACAGGTTGCATTTGTAACCAGAATGATGTTAAAGTACTCTCCTTATGTTTATTTTTCAAGAATCCGTCTGAAGCCAATTCTAACAATTGCTCTTCTTCCGCATGCGACAAATCTTCTGGCATGGATGTTGTGTTAATGTTAAACGGATGTCTTACCCATTCAATATTTTTAGTTAAATCAAGGAAATAGTTTTTCAAGCCCACTTGCAAACTCTCCAAATGCTGTGTTATGCATTTCAGAGTATCAGCATCAATTTTAGTAGTCGAACTTGTCATAAACTCATGAAGAGAGGGAAACGAGTCTACTCTATTACCAACTCTCTTTTGCCATATATTTAGTTTTGTGATGGCAGCGTTCACTTTATCTTGATTGAACGTGAAACAATGAAATTTCTTTGCCCTGTAACGATAAGTTGAGACAATTTAAAACAAAGAATATATCTGGTAAGTACAGGGTGATTTTTTTTTTAAACTGACACTATTCAGAGCCACTTGTAGCTCGATCTAGTAACGAAAATGGCACCACACTCGGTATGGAGACTAAAGATGACATGGGAAGTAGGATTCCGTGAGAAAAAAATTTAGTTCCAAAAATCGGCGATAGTGGTATTTATGGCGCTGTCTAATGTAAAAAGTGTAACACAAAAAGAAAAATAATAACACATACAAAATTACAGGAAAATGTTAAGTTTTATTCACCACATTCACTTCTCCACATAGTAGGGGAGAACTCGCTGAAAGACTTTCCATACTGTGGAAAAATTCATGTCCAATTGTCGCACTACACCCCGGTAGCTGCTTCTACCAGCAATGGTTCCCTGTGATCTGTCGACGATTGCAGTTGCAACATCTGTTATCACCTCTTCTGACACAGGTTTAAGTCCCCCTGCCTGTACGAATTGTCAGTGACCCTGTTTCCTCGAACTTCTTATTCATTCCCTTAAAAGCATTAAGCGATAAAGGCCTCTTACGTAGCTTCTGTCGGGTTCTAAACTCACGAAGAGATGTAGATGCATTGCAGTGATTAAGATGAAATAGCTTCACAGGTAAAGCATGTTCTGGTAATGTGAGTCGCATTATTCTACAATATTCTACAATATTCACTTGAGCTGGCTCACTTCGGCTGAGAATATTTTTCGGAGCTGTCTGCATGTATTTATAGCCCAAATTACTGGCGCTGTTGTCACATACGAAAGAATAAATTTCCATTTTGCTTTGATACCCGTGTTTTATGCTAATTCTCGGTTTGGTAAGCTACAACAGCGTCATAAATACCCCTATCGGTGATTTTTGGAACTAATTTTTTTTTCACGGAATCCTACTTCCCATGTCATCTTTAGTCTCTTTACCGCGTTTGGTGCCATTTCGGTTGTTAGATCGAGCTACAGGTGACTCTGAATAGTGTCAGTTTTTAAAAAAAACACCCTGTATGCTAGTTTACACAAAGCCATTTCCAGTCATGTAAACAATATCTCAACTCAAATCTATCATTAAGAAAACATTGAAGTTCATGGCAAAGCTGTGCCTGTCAGGCCGGTTGCGCCCAACGGAGGGTTAACGAAGTAAGTTGTTTCTGTAAAGAAGTGTGGTATATTTCCGCCGTGTCAATCCGGATAATCTCACGCTTCACAAGACTGTCTTGACTTGACTCATGAGAACGTAAGGCGCAGCTAAGCACAGTGCAATGCATATCCTCACCAAATTCCGGTGCAACCTTAGAGGAGAGATACTACACCCATAGAGAGAACTATTTCTCCTCTATGGGTGCAACGCGTACCCCCACCAAACTCTTCCCGTACCCCTGGGGGTACGCGTACCACACTTTGGGAAACACTGCCTTAGGGGATTGATCCCGTACCATCGGCAATAGCCCGTTGTGTTGCTCTAGTATAACGCTAATTAAAAATTACCATTACTATTACAAACATCCACGCACTGACCCATATTCGAAACAGGAACTTTCCGATCTAGAGGTTAACGTCATAACCACAAGACCGGTTGGTCGGCCTCCCTATATGACATCCCACTTTAAACCTTCTCAACCAATAAAATCTAAGGTAAAATTCTTTAAACCAATTGAATATGAGTAATCCACTTTACTAGGGAAAAAAAATCTCACTATGCTTCAGAAGTATAAGATATATAAAAAATAGTGCTTTTTTTGCAAAAAGTAAGTTTTTGATTTAAAAGGGCTATTGGGGGTATTGATCTACAGCTAAATTCCAAAGTCTAAAGTATACAGTAAGAAAATCTAGCACCCAATATCCATGCGATATCGCACATCCTTTGGAAGTATCAATTTATTTACATCCCTTTATTTTACGCTCGAAAATCTCATTCGGAGTCAAAAAATATTGATATAGCATTGAATGTTCCATAACTTTTCGATTCTTCTTGTTAGGATACAAGTTTGATTTATTTGTTTCTGAGTTCCATTCTTCTGTATTGCCGCCAGAGAATACTCTGAAGAGCGAATAGAAAATTGAAACAGTTTTGAAGTACTATTTATTTTACTTTCCATTCGTTTAGCATTTATTCTCAGTTGCGCATCTCAAATACACGTAGTAGTTCATCGATAACTCATAAGACTGAAGAGATCGAATACTTTTTGTGCACATGTTTGCGAGATAGAAATATACATTGTTTGAAAAAAGATGAAGAATATTCGAAACTTGAATTGAACATTGCTTATCTGAGCGAATCATTGCTTTAACCCTACTTATTAAAGCGATGATACTCATAAATGTACGAGGTTCAGAGTAATGACGTGGTTTATCTTCGTGTCAAAACCTGCCTTGTATTGATCAGCCTCCAAAATATTACCAATCCCGGGCACGGAACAATTTGAATTCCTACTTAGATCTTCGTTCTTGGAGTGATAGGCAGGTAAGTAGTTACTAAAGTCGCGCGCACACTGGAGTAAAACGCAAAGAGGTATTGTTGACTGTCCGGGATCTAACCCCAAGGGAAGAATCCGAGGGCAACACCACTACATAACTTTGAACCACTTGTAAGATGACGAGATAAAACCTGAGCTGACACCTCATTCTCCGAACTTTCACACCACGCCAACGTAAGGACATTCGAGAGATTTAACGTGAACCAGTCCCAGTATAGTACACGACGGTCTTTGACTGTACCAAGTTTCGAACTAAGAACCATCCGATTGCTAATGCGTTACACTTTCTAACGGACTATAGGAGCAATCATTGGGAAGATCCTATTGACGAGGGACTAAAATGGTTAGAAGTCGTACAGGGAAGTACATACACAGCTTGGTACTTCAGCCATATGAAGCCAGGACAACCGACTATACCGCTTAGTGAGGGTGTGTGGGGGGCGGTCTATAAAAACCAAGGTGCTTCATTCTAGAAAAGAATTGTTCAGAAATGTACAGACACAGATAAAAAACCGAGTCACTCCTTTATATCGAGCACTTTTCATAGTAGATCAAAGTCAAAGATTACATTCAATAGGAATAACTTCCTCTAGAAATTCAAATGCTAAACAACTGCATAAGAGGACACGCATCACATAAATTTTGTCCAAATAATAAACTTTCTAGTGGAAACACCATTTTTTAAAGCCTTAATCAGATTGTGCATCGTTAATATTGTCTAAATATGAAATTTCATTACTTCACTAGCTTTATATCCGGAATATTCAATGTTAATTTGTTGACAGCTTCCGAGATCATATCCACAATGAATATTGCTTTTCGTAGATCGAGATTAATTGTAGTTATAGATACCCGAATTTAAACTGCGAACGCTATTTCAAACGTATTTGTCACAGCGTGTAAACGATCTGAGAATTATATTTAATATGCTAGTGAAAACGATTTGCGAGAGAATTACATTAGTATATTTATTATGCAAGTGTAAACGTTCGGATAATTACTATACGAGATTTGTCAAATGTTTTTTAAACTTTTGGTTGCCCCCTAAAATCCCCATAATGAAGAAAATGTAATGTGACAAATACAAATATTGACGACCAGCTACAGGCTCAACCCCAACAAGGCTGGTTCTTTGTTTATGAATTCCCCAATTCCTACTGATTATCCAATTGTATCTTAAATTCGTACACTCCCTTTGAATTAACTATGTATTCTGGCAACGCTTTCCAACTGTCTATTACCCTATTAAAGTAGGAGTTTTTCCTTAAATCCCGATTAAAATGTGTCTTATTCAATTTATACCCATGGCCCATTGTTCTGTTATCACTATTGAAATTTAAGCTCTCTGTATCCTCTTGTTTTACAAACTTGAAAAGCTGAATCAAATCCCCCCTCCTTCTTTCCAGTGTATACATGTTTAGCAAACTTAAACGTTCATTATAGTCGAAATTTGCTAGCCCCTTTATTATTTTTGTAGCTCTGTGCTGAACCCTTTCAATTAATTCTATGTCCTTTCTCATATATGGAGCCCAGAATTGTACAGCATATTCTAGATGTGGTCTTACTAAACAATTATAACGGCAAGATTATATTCTTATCCCTTGAAGTTACAGTCTTTTTAATATACCCCAATAACCTATTAGCCTTTTTACCCGCAGCTGAACATTGGTGACCCATTTTAAAATCCCTGTGAATTATCACCCCAAGATCCTTGACTGTTTCTCCCTCCTTTACCTTTACTCCCTGCAGACAGTACTCGGCTCCACTGTTCCTGTAACCCATATGCAGAACTTGACATTTCCCTACATTAAATGACATACCCCATTTTACAGCCCATTCGGATATCTTATGAAAATCTCCTTGTAAATTTCCTATTTGTAACTTGGTATCCACTGTCCCCCATATTTTTAAGTAATCTGCAAATATACTGATTCTATTCTTGATCCCCTGACCTATGTCATCCATGAAAATTATAAATAAAATTGGTCCCAAAACTGATCCCTGAAGCACCCCACTTATAACTTCTGTCCACTGTGTATAATTTCCGTTTACCTGCACTCTCTGCTTTCTACCCAATAACCTATTCTTTATCCATATCAATGTTTTTCCCTGAATCCCCAGCCTTTCCAATTTAAACAGTAACTCCTCATGAGGTACTTTATCAAAAGCCTTTTGAAAATCTATGTACATGATATCCACACTGCTCTTATTATCCAGCTCCTCAGTAATTTTTTCGCAGAACTTCAAAAGGTTTGTAGAGCAGGATCTGCCCTTCCTAAACCTATACTGATTATCTGGTAACAGTCCCCCCTCCTCCAAGTATAACATTATATGCTTTTTCAACAGAGATTCAAATATTTTGAAAATTACTGATGTTAGACTTACTGGTCTATAGTTGCCCGGATCACTTTGTATTCCCTTTTTGAAAATTGGAGTTATGTTGGCCAACTTCCAATCTATTGGTACCCAACCCGTGCTATATGTTGAATTAAATATCGTGTGAATTACTTCCCCCAATTCTTCCGCGCATTCCACTAGTACTCTCGGATAAATATCGTTTGACCCTGGTGCTTTAGATGGCTTAATTCTTTTCAACTGATATAAAATTTCTTCTCTGTTAAATTTGTATTCTTTAATTATACTCCCTGCAAAGGCTCCATCCTTGGGATCCTTTTTTAAACTATAGTTACCATTGAAAAACCCCAGAAAAACGCAAGTACTAACCTTTGGAATGACCTTAAATCATGGTCTTATTAAAAATCCTTTTGCATCGATTCCAATCAAAAAAGGTAAGGTTCCAATTTATGATTTTGTCAAAGATTAACTTAATATATATTTTTGCATACTGAAAACTACTTTTAAAGTAAAATTTTAGCTAGCGCTATAAGCAAAATTTTACTTAGGAAGATATCCATTAATGTCTAAGAAACTGATTTAACATTAGGAGCTACAATTATTCTGTAGTCATAACTTCAAAACGGCAAAACCTAACGATATACAATTTGCGATCTGAAGTTAAGCTTCGATATAGATTCGAAATTGTGTGTAAAAATAGGGGTGTTCATTGGAAATTATGAAGTTGGTACTCATTTTAATATGAAGACGGCCTCTTATGCAAATTTTATGCATTTGAATTTATAGAAGACTTTCGTTCCTGTCAAACGCCATCTTTGAATTTTCTCGACAGTTAAAGTAGCTCGCATGAAGAGGGTGGTTCGTTTTTTTCGCTACTGTATGTACTGCCAAAAAATGATGATATGCATATGGCTTGCTTGTGAAGTAAGTGACAGTTTTCTCTAGGAAGACGTGTCTTTGAGCCAAGAAAATATATTGCTAACAATCATATAATAATTTATATTTTGTGGTGGTATATGCATCCCATGGCTTGGAGACACGGATAACCATAATTTGAAATCTCTATTTGGGCACAAATATATTTTGATATTGTGATTTGATTTACTATACAATGCTCAAAAATTGCCTTTCCAACGAAAACAAATATTAATACAAATACAAATAATACCGAAACCTCTAACATTTGTAAAAAGCATATTAAATACAAAAGTGACAGTTACTTCGTTTTCTAACATGCAGTAGTATATTGTTAATTATAAACTTGTATGTGTTATGGTACGCTGTCAGTCGGAACAGAAAATATAACAGCCTGTGTAAATTTTTACTCGGAATATAAGTTGTCTTCAGAATAGGACGCGTTTTACATTTATAGAAGCTTCGAACCAACGATTATTTAATCGTAAATTTGTTTCATTAACTAAAATAAGAGAGAGAGTTACATCAATAGAAATTGACTTTACGTATTCGAAAACTCTTTTAAGAGTTGTGAGTATTACACACCAGAAATTAAAGACGATAACCCTTTAATATTTCACTTCAAGACTCACATAGTATAATAAAACCTTATTGAGGTTTTCTATATTTTAATGATTGAAATACTTTTTGTCCTCTAAACTTATTAGTGTTCAAATGTAAAATTCCTTGAAATATTTTATGTGCTTAAAATGTTTAAATTTTAAGTTTTGAAAAATATGTTTGTTTTCGTTGGACAGGTATTTTGAGCATTGTATAAGAACTATTAATATAATGAGGTAAGAAGAAATGTTAGAAAACTAATATAATTTGTAAACACACCTAAAGATTATTTCTAAAATAAGCGAACTGTTGAATGATGCATAACTATCGTAACTATAAATTACAGAGAAATATTCAAACAATTTAAATTTTTTAGATAATGTCATTGTTGTATCAATTAGTTGTGAAATTAATATAAAAAATATAATCGTATCAAAAATTAAAAAATATTTTTTTCCAGGAACTTTTTTGGATTTTACAAATATTCTTGAATTTTTTCATTCTGTTGATTTGTTTTTTGTTATCCATATTTAGCTTGGTTTATTATTTTATTTACCGCTGTTTGTAATAAAATCGCATCTGCTAAAGTACGTTGTGACGTAAAATGTGCGTGTATATGTAACTGTAATCCTTTGAATTCAGATAAGTAAGAATATTGTAAACTATAAGGGATGCAAAATAATTGATAGTTCTCGTTTCATGCCGTGTAAAGGGCCCCTTTAACACGATGTTTTTAAATTTTTTTTAATTCACAAAATTATAAACTTTTTTTAAATTAACAAAAAAATTAAAATATATATATTTTTTTTTATAAAATATTTTTTAGACTATAAATTTACTTAATTCTTTGTGTAAAAGTGTTTAAATGTGCTCCATAAACAATCATAAACAGTTTCAAAATTCTATCTCAAGTAGTTTTTGAGTAATGTGCCCCCAAACATGAAAAGTATGTTTTGAGACATACGTCGCGGTAATAGTGCATCTACTTAAAAAAATATTTAAAAGTACTTCCAATTGACTGATTTCTACAAATGAGGTATATTGAGGGAAATGAGGTAAAGAGGACAGTTCAAATTTTCATAGACAGTAAAAATCACAAAAAGGAATTTCCTCGAATTTTTAGGTGCCGGACCCCTTTACAGCACTTATCTTAAAAGAGCTTTGATTTCCTCCACTATTGATCCCTAAAATAGAGTACTTGTTGACAATTTTAATTCTAACTGAATTTTAAAGTATTTCCCATGCGCATGCTGCCTCAATTGCATCATAAGGCCGATGTAGGAAATGACTTCAACGGGTAAAAAGCGATGTTATAAAGAAATATTTTAAACTTTCCATCATTGCTCAGTGAATTTCTTCTTCAACGGGTAAAAGCGATGATATAGAGAAATATTTTAAACTTTCCTTCATTGCTCTGTGAATTTCTTAAATTTCTGTATTATCTTATTTTTCTGTGCTTTTCAGCTCTTAGGAACACAGCTCATTAATGTGTGTACGGGGCTTCATTGATATGGGTTCGTTTCTAGTGATCGTTTCTATCACGCTCCCTGATTACCCAAGCGATCTTTTCTACTGCTTTCATACCACAACTATGTTCCCCCAAACATTTTTTCCCATTTAACGACATTTTGTATTTGACGTTGTCTTGTGTTTGGCTCATCTTGTCCAATTACGGCACCTCCTCCATAAAACCACAAAACAAGCAAACAATCGAACTAACAGAGGGCTTACTTTTTCAAGAACTTATACAAGCATCTAGACCCTACCCAAGTTCACCATATTAGCGATTCAACACACGTGTACACATAAAAGGATAAAAAATCCACATTAAGATACATTTTTTTCCATTAGACTTAAGCTGAATTCAAATAGGAAGCGCTAGGCGGAAAGAACGTCACGAGCAGACCAATCAGAGGTTTCACAGCTCGCACCGGTACCTCTGATGGTCTGCGCATATCGCTACTTATTTGAGTTCAGATTTATGCTAAATTGTTTTACTTTCACTGTGAAGTTAGGAAAAGTATGAAGTATTATCTTACTTTAATCCATGAAGCGCTCTGGGATCCAACCTTTTCAATAGTAATCCACTAATATCCAACGCCTGTAGCTTATTAAGACCGGCGAAACTGTTTATTCCCAGAACTTCAATCGGATTGCACGATATGTCTAAACTGTTCAAGTGCTTTGTCTTTGACCACAAATGTATTGGCACATCTTGTAAGAAGTTCTTTGAAAGGTCTAAACACCGCACCTGCTCGCATTCCTTAAACACTTGTTGGGAGAGGTTGTGCAGGAAATTGTCCTTCAAGGACAGCACGCGAAGATGAGGAAGAGGAAGATTGGCAATGGCAGTCAAGCTGGTATTGCACAGTCTGAGTGATTGTAGATTGCCTAAACTAAACAAAGGCGATTCCTTCGAGATGCTTTTTAGAGGATTGCCTGAGAGATCCAGCTCCAGTAAGTGCGAGAGCCCCTGAAAGCTTTCTTCTTGAAGGAAAGAAATGCGATTGGAAGACAAATTTAAGGCCTGCAAGCTGCTGAGATTCGTGAAACTCGAAGATGGCAAGTCGTCGATGCTGTTATACGACAAGTCTAGGACTTTCAGCACTTTTGAAGACATTACTGGGAGTTCTGAGAGGAAATTGCTTGATAGATTGAATCGTTCTATGTGATGAGCGGTGAAGATGTTTTCAGGGAGAACACTTATGCTGTTGTGGCTAAGGTCCAATATCCTCAAATTCGGCACAGAGTCTAGAGCACCATCTGCAAGTACTGATATGTTGTTGTGGCCCAAAACCAGTATCTGAACGCTCGGGCAACACCTGAAATCATCAAGACTGATGCTGAGCAACCTGTTGCAAGACATGTCCAACAACTGCAACATAGGTAAATACGGGAAAGAGGCGTATTCTATTTGGTTTTTGGACAAAAATAAGTATAGTAAATGATTCGATATAGCAACCATAAACGGGATTGGTATCACAGATAGTTGGTTGTTCGTCATGTCTAAAGTTCTTACTTTTAATGACGATGAAACATTGGTGACTTTCAGCTCTTTCAGGACATTGTTCGATAAGTTTAGATACAGCTGGGATGTTTCGCCTTCTATAATATCTATAGAAAACGTTTCTAGGTAATTGTCCTGCAGAAAGAGGTTCGATAGCCTGGTGATATTGTGGAAGGCTGAAGGAGCGATGTATGTTAAATTGTTTTTGGATAAAACGATAGTGTGTAAGTATGTGCAGTGAGCAAAGGCATAATCCTCCACGGTAGAAATTTTATTAGCAAATAAAACTACTGTGGTTATGTGTTGAATTTCCCAAAAAGTTCCACTTTTTATCATTCTGAGTTCATTGTTGCTTAAATTGATAGTGCTGAGATACACGTGTTTGGAACTCATGAGGAAGTCTATCGGAATTTCTTTAATGTCATTGTTGCTGAGATCTAGGTGTCGTAGTTTTGGCACGGAAGCTAAACTTGCGGAGGATATCTTTGAAATGTTATTATGATCTAATTGCAACCATTCTAGATTTTTCAAGTTTCTTACTAGCATCTCAACTTGAATTGCATGCGCAAAGATAGATGAACTTAAGTCCAGAACTTCTAGCGTTTTCTGCAGAGGTTCGAACACATTATAATCTATTACCAATATATTATTAAATGAAAGTTTTAGTTCTTTCAGCTTCACAAGATGATCGAAACTTCCCGCTACCAACCGAGTGATGCCGTTGTTTGCTAAGCTCAAGGTCGTTAGAGTCTCGCCCCACTTTTCGAAATCTTCTGGGTAGACGTGTCTGATCTGGTTGTCTTGGAGACTCAGTCGAACGAGTTTCTTCATATACCTCAAAGCCAATCGCGGCACTTTCTGCAGCTTATTCCCGGACAGATCCAAGACTTCCAAGGTCCGACGGAAACCTTGTAAGTCGTCTCTCTCAATACTCTCCAGAAGATTACCTTTCAGGGACAAGTACAGCAGTGTCTTCAGATTGTTAACAGCCAAGGGGAATTCCTCCATCAAATTGAAGCTCAAGTCCAGCGTCTTGAGCGTCATCTCGATGCCCACAAAAGCATCCGAATGGAGGATGGCAATTCGATTATTTGCCAAAACTAATCTTTCCAGGTTTGTGCCCCTGAAACACCTTGCTGATACGTAACGTATGAAGTTAAAATCCAAGTGCAGTTCCTTGACGGTGAAGGAGCCGTTGAACATGCACTCCGACAGTTTCGTCAACAGGTTGTTGCTGATCTCGAGTCTCTCCAACCGCTGAGTGTAGAGATAGAAAGGACAAGGGAGTTCGTGGAACAGGTTTCCGGATAAGTAGAGATATCGTAGATTTCGGAGTGCGTATATTGCGTGTAGAGGCACTTTTTTCAGGATGTTGTTGGAGAGCGAAAGAGACTGGAGAGAATTCGGAAGAGAGTGGCTGTCGACGTCGTGGATCAGGTTCCCTTCCACGTCCAAGAAGTTGAGGTTGTCGAATCGCGTGAAGGCACCTTCTGGAATGTGCGTCGCGCGGTTGGACCCAAGGAACAAGCTGTTGAGGGATCCCCTGAACTCCATTTGGGACCACTTCGATGTGTCTTCCAGGCGATTGCCCTCCATGTTCAACCATTGGAGGCTGTTCAGGGGACGAAGAGCTTGAATCGAACCGTCGTCCAGGTTGTTGTGACTCAAGTCCAGTGTGGTTAGGATATTCTTCAGGCCACCGAAGGCTTTTGAGGAAATGTGGATCAGGTTGTTCTGCATCAAGTGCAATGAGGCGATGCTGGAACCTTCCAGAAAATTGTGGTACAGGGCTTCAAGTCCGGAGCGGATGACTGTCACCTGGAATAGAATGTATATAATTGCTCCTTGTTTTATGTGTATATCAATACAAGTATAAAAGTAAATCTGTAAGTGTTTTTTGACGAATTATCTAATCCAAGATTTGGTCAATTTTTTTAAGGATGAGACATAACTGGGAAATCCAATGGGAATGAAGATCCAAAACAAACTATCTCTTGCCCAGAACTGGTAGTTTGGAAAAGAAAAGGCTTTAGCACCTGTTTCCGGAAACAACTACTGTGGTTGTGAACAAAATTTCCCTAAAGTTTAACTTTTTATCATTTTGAGTTCATTATGTCTTAAATTGACTGTGATGATATACTCGAGCTTCGAACTCATGAGAATGTCTATCGGAATTTCTTTTATGCCATTGTTGCTGAGATCCAAGTGTCGTAATTGTATCACTAAATCAAAACTTTCAGAGGAAATTTTCGAAATGTTATTCTGATCCAATTGGAACGCAAATGGTATTATGATCCAATTGGACTCATTGGAGTAAAATTCCCTAAAGTTCAACTTTTTATCATTTTCAGTTCATTTTTGCTTAAATTGACTGTGATGAGAAACTGGAGCTTCGAACTCATGAGTATTGCAATTGGAATTTCTTTCATGTCATTATTGCTAAAATCCAGATGTCGTAATTTTAACATTGAAGTTAAACATTCAGAAAAAATCGAAATGTTGTTATGATCCAAATGGAATTCAAATGGTGTTTTATGATCCCATTGGATCCATTGTAAATTTTCCAAGTTTCTTACACTAGCATCTCTACTTGAATTGTATGTGTAATGATAGACGAAACTAGATCCAGAACTAGACTTAGACTTCCTTCAAATACCCATAATGAAAACAAATTTAAAAACAAAGTATTTAAGGGGAGCAAAAGAATTTCTAATCGTTGGAGGTTTATGATAATATGATATTATTAAATTATGTTGCACTACGATAATACAAACTCTTGAATTGTAACTAAATAATCGTATTTTGGTAATTTTCAAAACTTCAAAATTGCTATTCGGAAGAATTTGACAAGTGGGTTATCATTGTCCGGAGCTTTTCAACTGTACTACCATTCACTAAGGAGTAATGTCATTTTTCCCATTACAATTAAATTATATTACCATCCTAGAGCTGTCCCGACGGAGTATCTCTTTATTATCAAAACTGACCATTTCTTCATAGATGAGAAATATGGTCCTTTGACAAAACTGACCACATCGTAACCTCATCATCATAAAGTAATATATTAATATACCGATGACGAGATAACTCATCATCAGCAAAATTGGCCACATCTGTACAAACAATATATCTCGTGGAAACCACTTTTAGAGGCTTAACCCCCATGGTAATAGTCTGGATAAGGTGTTTCATCATTAGCAAACCTGGGAAGACCTTAATGGACGAGATATCTCGTCATTAGAAGAAAACTGAGATCTAGTCTTCATAAGATAATTCTGCAATATCGTGATGACGAGATATCTCGTCGTAACCAGGATTGTTCAGACCTTGATGGAAGAAATATCTCGTCAAACAACATTTAAGGTTAATAATACGTGTCTTATTTGTGGCCGGTAATAAGCATTCAGATTACCTTAGCCTTTGAGCGTCAGGAGCGAGTCGGTGGGAAGGTAAATAGAGAAATGGCTTCATATTTACCTGATAAATTCCTTCTGAAGGTAGCTGAGGGAACTCGGAGAAGGGAACTCCTCGGCAAATTACTTCGTGGTGGGAACGTCTACATGTGCACAGGTGGTTGAAGCTGCACATCTCATTAGTTGCTTCTGATAGCCCAATTATCATAACTGTGAAGGTGGACAGTAGGATGGCCATCTGGATGATTAAGATAGAGTTGTTTCATTTATTCGTCAATAATAAATGATATTTTAACAACCTTACCCTCCTTCGGAATTACAATGACAATTATTATTTGGTAAAAACCTTCACTTGAAACATATATGGGAATTTCTTATCCTCTCAATGCCAAGATAATTTAATTTTATTTGTCAACACTGGCTTTTGGTCGGAATAAGTATTTTTCTAAAAGTACTAAATTAAGTTATCTTTGATTTAAAAAGAATTTATGATATTTTTAATCAGAAATATTACGTGTTTAGATGTTTTAGCTTAAACTCATATTGTTTTGGTAGCTAATATTTTCTCAATGCTGAAGGCATTTAATATGATTTGGCTTTGGGTTACAACTAGTATCTTTAAAATTACTGAAGTGAGTTATATTTGATTTAATTCAATTTGGATGATATTTTCTAATTTGCAAGCAATGTTTGTGTTGATTTAAAAAGGTATTTACTAATGAACTTGACGTGAAATATCCATATTTATTTACTAATTTCTCATTTGATTTGTCAATTTAAAATATTTTATTTTATTTAGAATGATTATTTTGAAGAGTATCAAACTGAGTTACCTTCGATTTAGAATAATTGGATATTTTCTAATTTGCAAGCAATATTTGGGTGTTGAGAGATTTGAAAAAGTTATTGGCCAACTAATTTGATACGAATTAGTAATTTGTATTCATTGATTGTTATTTTCATCTGTCAAATGAATTATTTGCTTTCGGTTACTATAGGAACTATTACTAAAAGTTATGTTTTGATTGAAAGAAATTATATGTTTTTGAACATGTAATCACTATCTATGTTGATTTTTAGAAGTTATTAGTTAACTCGGATGTGAAATAACTATTTAAGATGATATAGTTATGCAGTTGCCAAAAACCATGAAAAATGTAGTATAACGAGTGTAATATCAAACCATTTTCTCAGCTTTTAGTGAAAACTGAAAATTTTACATTAATTCCTCTTAAGCTAGACATATTATTTAATATTTAATTTTCTAAACAATAAAAACTAAACTACATGACTTTAAAAGTATAATTTTCTTTCAAAAGGTCTTAGAGCTAGCTTTCAATAATTTTAATCACTTAGACGTTTTATCAATTATGATATATATATTTTACGTATTCCTAGAGCCTATAAATCTCTAGAACAATTGCCACTTTTTCTGCTAATGCCACAATAGGCCCATGGTACCTCAGACTTACTTGAATAGTTTGCAGTTCAATGCCTCCTACAGTTGCTTTTGAAAGGAATCGTCGAGTCGAGGATTGTCTTTTTGTGATTTATTTAGACACATGAAACAAACAGTACACAAACGGTACAACGACACAAATATTACATATTAGACTGAAATACGAAGGTTTGCGATTCTAGAACAAGGAGGAAGCACATCAAAATTCCTTACTCCCCGAGACATACAATTAGAATATATATTAAAAAAATTATTTTTCATCGCATTTCTTTTCGAAAGATCACGTGGTCTCGGTGATAGTGACTGCAACAAGCTCCACCCTCAACAACACCCACGTAGTACAATCTCACATTCTCAACAGCATTAATTACCTTATGAGGAGTTTGGAGCATGTCTCATTCAACTGCACAGGAGAACATTTTAGAATTATCATCTCTACTATTATAAAAGGAAGTGTTTTGTTTGTCTGTTTGTTTCGCGACTGCAAAATCCTGACGATCTATGGTACTTACAGCAATGAGATTTGGCACACAGGTAGTCCGAATTCTTTGCAATTTTTGGGTCGCGGCGAATTTTAAAATTCAATCTAGCAGATTTTTAAATGAATTGAATAGTTTTATTCTCCACCTGGTCCTTCAAACTAGGGATGCGACATCGATAGCTAAACATCGATGTTTTGAAACATAGATGTTCAAAATTAAAACATCGATGTTGATAATACATCGACCCAAACACATCGATGTTTTTAAACACCGATGTTTTTAAAATTCAGTGTATTTAAACTTTTTCCCCCATTTCTTAAAACTGGTTTAGCAACTTGTGATGCTACATCGACAGCAAAACATCGATGTTGATAATACATCGCCCCCAAGCCATCGATGTTTTTAAAATTCAGTGTATTTAAACTTTTTTCCTCATCTCTTAAAACTGGTTTACCAACTATTCACGCGACATCGACAGCAAAACATCGATGTTCAAAATTAAAACAACGATGTTGATAATACATCGCCCCAAAACCATCGATGTTTTTAAAATTCAGTGTATTTAAACTTGTTTTCCCATTTCTTAAAACTGGTTTAGCAACTAGTGATGCGACATCGGCTCCAATACATCGATGTTTTTTTCTAAAACATCAATGTTTAGAAAACATTGACATTGATGTCGCATACCTACTTTTCAGACCCTTCATCGTTGGTCACTTTGGTCTAAAAGTATGTTCAATTTGCTGATTTTGAAAATTATGCTACTTGGTTATTTTTAAAATTTTTATAACGGTACTTTTTTTATTTAAAAATAAAACATCGATAACGTAAAAACATCGACAAGTATAAACATCTATGTTACCAAAACATCGACCCCAATACATCGATGTTAAATACATCGATGTTTTTTAAAAAACATCGATATTTTGAAAACATCGACATCGATGTCGCATCCCTACTTCAAACGCGTTTCTTCCGCGAAAGAAGAAACACCATAATTTTGACACTTTTTCAACCCACGCGACCTTACAATCAGCCTTTGGATGCATGCCAAGTATTTTTCATCACGGGGAACCAACACCTAATATAGAGAAAATGATTTTTTTCGTTTCCGCTTTGATATTTACATTTCCTGTCCCCTTTCCGCGAATGAAAACAAGAAACAAAAAAACATATTGACTGGGATTGTTAAGGTTTTTTTTTCGTAAAATCGGAATCACTAAAGATAGATTGAAAATTTCAACGAATTTGAAATCTGCGTAAAATTTCACTTTAGATTGATACCTAAAAATATGATTTCCTTTAAATAAATAATTTTTAAATTGAACATATTTTCAACGGATTTGATACTTGAGGAAAATTTTACACCAGATTAGTACCTTATATCACGGGCACGGGCAACGCCGGGCTAGCCACGCAGTGGCTAGTAAGGAATATTTGTGATTCAACTTCTATTTTTATTGTGTTTTCTAATGCTTCTTCTATGTATTGTGTTACTAAAAAAATTCGCACTGTTTTTTCACAAAAATTAAAAAAAAACATTTAAACAATATAGTATATGCCGTTCTGTTTGATGTCTTTTCTCCATATCTCTAGAAGCTAAATAATCCAACGCGCTCACGAAAGTTCTGAGGTTTTCGGCTAAATAAGTTAACTAGGTGACGAAACTTTCTGAACCACTTAAGGCACCTGGTACGGTACCCTCATTCTACAAAAATGGTCGGCATACTCATTGGTCCAAAAGAGCCAAAGATCAGCAGTACAACGATTAAGATGTGTCTTGTGATTTTTTTTCAAGAACCATGCTTTTAGGAGTCGGCATAAAGTAGCTACTAACATTAAATAAAACCAGATATCGTAATAATAATAATGTTATTGATTGACCAGAAAATATTTTTTACATTAAAATAAAAATATGACAAAACACGCATTTAATGTGAACAATGACCTTTAACTTTCCTTGAAAATTTGGAT
This sequence comes from Metellina segmentata, assembly GCA_947359465.1. Lineage (NCBI taxonomy): Eukaryota > Metazoa > Arthropoda > Arachnida > Araneae > Tetragnathidae > Metellina > Metellina segmentata. The sequence continues at coordinate 24,172,639 of OX375881.1, read as the reverse complement.
GTCAGGTTTGTAAGTCGTTGTTTTTAAATTTAAGCAGGATTCCGGGTTCTTGTCAATGAGACGAGTTCTTAATTGGCTTTAGATTAAGTTCATGCTTGAAAAAGATTATTTGCATGAATATGTAAAGCCAAAAGTGAAAGAAAAGAAAATACTAGTTTTATAACTGATCATATGAGTCAGGAATAGTATTCCAGGTTTTTGACAATTATCATGTGTCTTCCTTCTACAAGTCTCACAAGGCAGACCACCTATCTGTGAACTAAGATAACATTTATTTTTCTCCTATATTTCCACATCAACATTAAGTCGTTCAAATTTGAAGCTCCATAAATCTTTGTTTTTTTTGAACTCCAGTAATTGCATTTCAAAAGCGACAGTGTCAATATCAAAGGGAGGATAATTCAATTCTGTTACATCAGCACTGAGAGCTATTTTAACAAAGGCTAACGTCTCTGTGCTATTTCTGAATTCCTGAAACCTCCGTAGAAAAGTTTCCCTCACATTTAAAATTGTTCCTCTGAAATAGTAATCGATTCGTGGCTGAGCCGCACTCGAGTGGCTAAAGAACCGCACTCGAGTGGCTAAAGAACCGCACACAAGTGGCACATTAAGTCGTTCAAATTTGAAGCTCCATAAATCTTTGTTTTTTTTGAACTCCAGTAATTGCATTTCAAAAGCGACAGTGTCAATATCAAAGGGAGGATAATTCAATTCTGTTACATCAGCACTGAGAGCTATTTTAACAAAGGCTAACGTCTCTGTGCTATTTCTGAATTCCTGAAACCTCCGTAGAAAAGTTTCCCTCACATTTAAAATTGTTCCTCTGAAATAGTAATCGATTCGTGGCTGAGCCGCACTCGAGTGGCTAAAGAACCGCACTCGAGTGGCTAAAGAACCGCACACAAGTGGCTAAAGAGCCGCACTCGAGTGGCTAAAGAGCCGTACTCGAGTGGCTAAAGAGCCGCACTCGAATGGCTAAAGAGCCGAACTCGAATGGCTAAAGAGCCGCACTCGAGGCATTCTTGTCTTTCCGTAACTCGAGGTATTCTTGTCTTTTCGTAATAGTAGCGAAATCCTTCGAAAATGCTCCTTATTTTTGCCATTTTTATTCCTAACAAAAATTTTAAAAGATTAAAAAAAAAAAAAAAAAAAAAAAAACTTTTTTTTTTCCAATTTCTGGCTGAAATTTCTCTTTCAAACAATATCAAAATTTTACATGTGTAGAGTATACAATACCATCTAGCCCCCGAAACGGGACGAACTTTTGCATCAACCCTACCTATTGCTTCGCTGGTTTATCTATGACGTCGCGAAATCGTCCTTAACATGCCGGTCTCGCGTATTAAGATGTAAATAATTTCTATGTAACATTATTGTTGTGCTAATTTCTTAACTAAACATCCCTATCTTACCTACAACACATTCATATGTAAAATGTTTCTCGTTGAAGGTTGAAAGTAATACGTTTACAGACAAAACCCATTTAAATTAATGAGACGCTTATCATATAATTTGAATGCTGCGTAAATTAGAAAAACTTACATCCCTAAACTTTAAACTAATTATTTTTTTTTTTAATAAAATGCGTCACTGTGGAGAAAATTCAGGAATTTTCTTAGAAATCTTAAAACTAGCTTTTCTGAATTTCGCAATTTTATAAGGATAGATACATTACCAGTTGGTACGTTTTGAATTTATTTGCTAACATACCTTTCAAAGGAGCCTGAGCAAAGTCCACCCGTTGTCTGACATCCCACTATTTGTTCCATTCTTCATAGCTTTCACAGCAATACAGCATAGCACCTAAAAATGAATGAGATCTATGATAATACGCATTTCAATGTACTGGAAAATATCGGGTTCATGAAATTGTATAGCGACTACGGTGAATACTGCTGGGTTGCGATTTTTTGACACGTTAGATCAAGTGAGATAAAGTCTACGGATAGGAAACTAGTCTACAAACTAATCTAAAAGAGCAATCTAAAAAACATCTTTAGTACATTTTGTCTGCCAGATTCATGTTTCATTTCTGGCTTCTTTTAAAAGTTCTGAGGTCATGAATAAACCTTTTTACGATTCAAGTATCCGAAGCAAAACTCTCCGAATTTCATCCTTGGAGTATGTAAGTCACTTTATTTGGATTGGTCTGTAATTTTCCCAATAAGTGCCTTGTCTGTTTACTTTTAGCCGAATCCTCATTTAACTCTTGGTTAAGCAGGCATTTAAATAACCGTCACACTGGAGCAACAGCATGGGTTATTGGTGATTTAACCAATAACCGGTTCAATCACAGAGCTGAAAGATCTCAGGACAACACCAGGTAATTTGCACCAGGTAACCTCGGTCAAATGACGAGGTCACACCTGATCTGGCACCCCACTCTCCGAACTTCCATACCACGCCAACGAGAGGGCAATTGACGCCACGACATATTTAACTTGCATCAGCCCCCTTTGTACTCGATGGACTTGTTTTGGACTCAATAACGCAACCCCCAGTTGCTAATCCGTTGCTGAGTTAACAGTTTTCCCGTTTCCGTTAAAACGTTAATAACCCGTTGTATTGATACAGTACGACGTAAATTCAATTACCTCTCATTAACCCTTGTGGTGGTTGTCTCAACGAGGTATGTGGTCAGTAGCAAAACTGACCAAATCTTGATGAACGAGACATCTTGCCATCAGGTGAAAACTTATATATTGCTCTCGTATTCATAAAAAAAATCGCGAATATCTCGATAACGAGATACATCGTCTTTAGTGAAATTGATGTGATATTGATGGACGAGGGATTTCGTCGAAACCCATTTAAAGTGTTAAATCTTTTAATATTTTTCTTTAAAATTTTTCATTGTCTGCTGTTCTAGCGTGACGTAAATGCAACTACTTAACAACCAAATTTAACTCTTTAAAATTTCTGCCAATAAAATACAACCACTGTCCTCCATGGTCTTGGGAATCAAAAGAAACAGACGGCGATTTATGAGGAAGCACATTTTGGGAGAGCCGCCTCTACACCTAACTGGAACATCACCAACATCATGCTCTTAAAAACCGAGATTCGTACCAAGACGTGCTACGTTTCAGAGGAACACTATGGCCAAAATAACAGTTAGGCAGCATTTTTCTGTAATTAATAATCACGGTAGCCTGGTTGGAAATACTACGGATTGCAATATGGGTGTTGTGACTAGGTCAACCAAAAACAGTCGTGTATGCGGGGGATTGTTGAAGTGGTGAGGAAGTTTGTGGAGAGTGGAGTACCAGCTCAAGTGTTGTCTCTCTCTAAACCCACGCCTCACAAAATAACCACATGGTTTAGAGTTATTGAAAGGGAAGTGGACATGTCCTCATCAAGCACCAAGATGTCCCTGGGGCATTTATTAAATTTCAAAAACATACAGAGCTCAAAAGAATATAGTTGAACAAAAGAATTTTACAAGGTAAAACACACAATTTGGAGATTCAAAAATGCCAAAAGAGAAAAAATTATAAAAAAATGTTTGGTTTCGTCCATTTGGAAAGATTTCATTGAAAATAAAATTTTAGACAGATACAACAGAAATAATAAATTTAGACATTAACAGTGAAATAATACATGGGTCATTCCACGTCAGTTCAACCAGGGTCCGACACCCATGGTCTCAGATTTTGATGAAACTTGGCATGTTTGTTCCCTTTATGGATTTAAGAACACATATAATTTTTTTTTGCTCTATCTCAAGCGGCTTATGTTTTATAGCCTGTTAAAGTTTTTGGAATTTTGCGGTTTTTATCAATCAGAAGGAGGAAACATAATTTCCTTATTTTAGAAAATAAATTATATATCCCTTGTTTATCGACCAATGTTGATGAAATTTTTTAAGAGTATACATCAATATGTAAAGAGTCCAGAAAAAAATAAATTATACCTGCAAGTATCTCATACAAAGTTAGCAAAAATTCCAAAGTTCTATTTATAGATTTTAAAAATAAAATGGCGAGTTTTACGCTAAATGGAATATCTTTAAAAGGGTTAAAGACAATCAAAAACATTTTTTTGTATTCTTGTTCTAAAAGATATGCTCTACCACATAAAAAAAATAAAATGAATGGTTTTTTCACTCCTTTATTATTTTTTTCTCACTTTAAAGATAGAAATCACTTGACTCACTCATTTTCTTAAAAACGTTAAATTAAAATTACAATTTTAGTAAAATTTTAACTACAAATGTCACATATATCAACCAATTTCAAATAAAATAAGACAAAGCTAACACAAATTTAAAATTATTAAAGTAATATAGTATAATTAATATTGTTAATCAGGCCTGTGTGTGTACAAAAAAAAATGTTTTAAAATAGGTTATCCACAATTATATATTGATATTATTTAGAAATAAGATAATTAATTTCTTTATTTTCAACAATTAGGTCTAATTAAAGTAAATAAAATTACATTACAATTTAAATTTAGTTTTAAAAACTCGTTCTAAACTAGTCAACTCACTTACACAGTAACTTATTTCAAGAAATATTATAAGCAATAAATACACTCAAGCTGTGACAAAAAAGATGTGTCTTCAATTTTGATTAGTACCTGATATGGTGTGTTTTGGCTGGTGCCACTAGCACACACTTAGTTTATGTTTGCACAATACATCAAAATGTGATTTTATTGATTCACTGAGCAGGTATTGAAGAGGATTACAAAGACCTTTTCGTATATTGTTTGTGAAGGAGCAGTAAGATAATGTATGCTAAGGCATTGGGACAAGTGTCCATCAAAATATAGCCTTGTCCAGTTTTTACAGTCAAAATTTGAGAACTATGATGATGAAGACCCTGTCGAGTACAATCAGTGGGTTTTGACTGATCGAACTGAAGTGATAGGGTGCTCGACAAAGGAAACAGTTTCCTTAAATACAGCTGTTTTCTCTGGATTTTAGTGAAAATTATGCTTTCACTACAAAAAGAGGCGCAAGGTTACCACTGGACCTCAGATTCATGCACTATTTATCCTGTCATTATTCATTCACTGCAATGATGCAAGCAATAAAAAACTGAATTTACCTCTTTGTATCATATCTGATGACGTTAAACATTACGCGAGTATGGTGTAAGATCCAAAAAACTGTTACTACCTTTCTGAAAGAACTACCCACATAGCAAACATTCACTACTTCAGTGACGGATGTGTTCTGGGCAATATAAAAATAAATATAACTTCATTAATCTGTGTCTGCATGAAACGGACTTTCAGCTAAAAGCCCAGTGGTCATTTTTTGTAACCAGTCACGGTAAAACAGAATGTGAAGGAATATGGGTTTAATGTAAAACACTTAGCTAGGAAGGAAAGTCTTCAATGACGCCTGGAAAGACAAATTAAAACAACAAATGAACTTCGAGTTTTGCAAATCCAACATTACAAATATTAACTTCCAACTTATTTCTAAGACATATCCTGGATGTTTTATTGCTTGTGTTTATGACAGCTTATGGTATTTTGGTATGGTGAGTGAGGTGAATGTGCAGAAGAAGATTCCACTTTAAAGTTTTTACATCCTCATGGACTACCACCATCATTTTTCTGACCCAAAAGGAAAGATGAATGTGTGGTACCGATCCCTCACGTCATTGCAATTGTGGAACCCCTAAAACAATGACTGGAAGAACTTACAAATTCTCTCAAGTATGCATGATGCATGTTCAATCAACCTTATGAAAGCACTGTAGAAAATTAAAGAATTATTACCTAGAATTTGAAATATTTCAATGGTAAGTTTTGTAATACATTTTCCATTCCAGAAGCATTATAAATATTTAAATGTAGTATAATTTCACTAAAATTGTAATTTTAATTTAACGTTTTTAAGAAAATGAGTGAGTCAAGTGATTTCTATCTTTAAAGTGAGAAAAAATCATAAAGGAGTGAAAAAACCATTCATTTTATTTTTTTTATGTGGTAGAGCATATCTCTTTTAGAACAAGAATACAAATTTTTTTTTTTGATTGTCCTTAACCCTTTTAAAGATATTCCACTTAGCGTAAAACTCGCCATTTTATTTTTAAAATCTATAAATAGAACTTTGGAATTTTTTCTAACCTTGTATAAGATACTTGCAGGTATAATTTTTTTTTTCTGGACTCTTTACATATTGATGTATACTCTTAAAAAATTTCATCAACATTGATAGATAAACAAGGGAGATATAATTTATTTTCTAAAATAAAGAAATTCTGTTTCCTCTGTCTGATCGATAAAAACCGCAAAATTCCAAAAACTTTAACAGGCTATAAAACATAAGCCGCTTGAGATAGAGCAAAAAAAATTTATATGTGTCTTAAATCCATAAAAGGAACAAACATGCCAAGTTTCATCAAAATCTGTGATCATGGGTGTCAAATCCTTTTTTTTCTGGATGATTTGACATGGATTGACCCACATTTGATAAGTTTAAACAGTGACAACAGTTAGTTCAATTTATAAAGACCGTTTATTAGTAACTAGAAAAAGAAGAAAAGAAAATTAATGCATAGGCAAGTTGGAAACCGTAGCAATTAAAAGTCATTTGAGAATAATAAATATGTAAACAGCACAGTATAATAATCAGTAAGTTCCTCAGCAAATTTAATAAATTCTGTCCGAAGGAACAAAACGTATCTCCTATATTAGCATTCGTTGTTTAGTTAGATTAAATGAAAAACTCAAACTGAATACAACTCATAACAAATCAGAACATCAAAATGGATGACAAAAAGTGAAACAATAATTTAAAAAACAACAGAAAAATACATCCGTAAACCAGGAGTCAACTATCTGGAAACAGATAATCCAAAAGGACAAGACGTTCAGCAACGGAGAGTAGGAGGTTATTCCGCTACCTCTTCAACCATCACTACAATGTTTAATTTTATTTTTAGATATGATATTATTTAAAACATTCCATAGCCAAAATAGCTTATTGATTTTGCTAGGTTTTTTTTAAATGAAAATATAGTGTGCGAGGAAAACTGAAGAGGTAATAATCAGCTTCTCTCACCACACTACATACTTAGGTTAGAAGGTTTAAGTTCGAATCTGTGGTGGTATTCCACAAATGTCCCATGATCTGTTAGGAACTATGAGGATCTTTTCCTTTATAAGAATTGAAATTTTATCTCAAGTCTTAAGAAATTCAACCTTAGACCTTTAGTTTAATTAGAATGATGTTTGCGACACTCCTTCATCATGAAATCAAGCAATTTCATTTTCAGGAAAGAGAGCGGCGTAGGAACATCAATTATTATACCACTTGTGGCAATTTTAGAAAATTGGTCGACGAACTCATTTCCAACTATCCCCACTTGCGGTTGTTCCTAAAGAAGACCAAATCTATCTGTAAAATTAACAATATCTTCTTTCTTATTATAATTTAAAGATAATTAATTAAATTAGTAGATAATTTAAAAGCCTGTATCGAAATCAGGCTGTCACTATAAATGTTTATTCGTTTATTGTTGTTGTTCGCTCACCGTATTGCTTAATATATAGCTAAAGTTCTGTTTTAAAAAATGACGTGTTATTAGTTAATTTGAATTGGTGGGTTTCGATAAAAGTCTGACCTGTAACGGCGGCAGGTAGTACAAATAGGTTCATACTCCCCACACGTATAGGGTGAACCGTCATAAATCCATGCACATTCACGGACAAAACATTAATTAAAATATTTTCCATAGTATTTATACATATATTTCACTGAAATAGTTCACTGAAATACTTCCCTGTTTTAAAAGGAAACGAAACCCCTTGAGGCAACTAGGAAACTATGAATAATTAAAGCATTTTTGAATAAGAATAAGTACAAAATTTGGATAGTTGTACAATATATAGATTTTCAAAGTTTGTAATCGACGAAGTCCGTTCCCAGGGCTTTACCGAAGGTATTAATCTAGTCATCGGACTCTTCAAAATTACGTGGTGTTGTCCTCCGAACGTCCGAACGTCCATCGTGCTTGATGTATTTAATCTTCCTGGTGGTTTACCTTCGCGATGAAAATTGTCTGTAACGGCTATCCTCTGGAGCAAAAACCTGTTTTAAACCTGTCACTACTTCTGGGCAAGGGACTATTTGTATATACTACATGTATCTTCCTTACCCTTTGTAGTAATAGCACAGTTTCGTCTCGACAAAATATATAGTCATAGATGTGATAATTTTTGCTATCGACGACACATCTCGTCCTTAACGAAGGTGATCTGATCTAAGACCAGATATCTGCTCGAAACACTTAGATGGTACACGAAGATTCGTTAAAACTACGAAGAGTTAAGCGTTTAAGCGATTATGTCATTAGCCTCTGCATCAAACCTTTTTCAAACAATTTCAGATGGTTGGCAACTGTTCAAAATAGGTAAACTCGCACTGATATCACGAAAACTTTTACGTGAATGAAAATTGCTTGTTTTTGGATGGTTGGAAAAATAAATTCAACCAAGATGTCAGCATTGTTGTAAGCAATAACATACTCGCAGAAAAACATTTTTTATTTAAAAGCTGCTTTGAATATTTTATGTGAACCATAAAATCTCTACCTAAAATTGTATTTATAAGCTTATTTATATTCCAGAAGTCTTTTCTTCAAAATTCGAGCAGAACAAAGCTAGTTCTATAGGTATAGAAAGCTGGTACTACAATATATATGGGAATCGTAATGGAAAGAGTGACCTCTTATATTGTTTGCACGAATCATGCATAAAAATTAAATTTGTGATTCATGCATCGATCGATTGTATGCTTTTTCAAATAAATTACTTCCCTAGATGTTTTTGGGGCCATGGTAATCCTGTTGGTATGGTGACGGATCAACAACCCAGTTCGGAAATCGAACCAACCAAAAGACCACGGTGAAGGCGGGGGATAGTGAAAGGTAAATATGTTGTGGCCTCAACTGTCCTCACATTGGTGAGATGTGGAAGTTTGGAGTGGAGGTACCAACTCAGTTGCTGACCTCGTCATCTGACCAAGGTTCAAAATGGAGAAGCGTTGCTTCGGGATCGATCCCATACTGTCGCTAATAGCCCAGTGTGTAGCTCCACTGCAACATGAGTTCAACTATCAGGAAATTATCACTTTTGGTACCCATACTGGACGGTTGAGAAACGTTTTTATGACATTCATAACGCATATTAACGTTGTGGACTCCAATGGGTACCGGCACATTGTGAAGCACCTAGAAATGAGAGAGAACTATCTCGCCAAAAAAGAAAAAAGGTACCAAGATCTCCCCCAAAAGCCGTTAAACACTCTACCTTTTAGTGTTTCGAAACTAGATTAAATAGTTGTTAAAACACCCTTTAAAATAAATATGTCTCACAGTGACAGGTATAGTTATCAAACCTCGAAGTGCTGTCCACACGTTCGAGAAAATATCCTGCCAGCTATTTTGTTTAATAAGTTGGATTACTTGCAACGGCTCCGCTGATTCAGAAACTTTTAATAATGGATTGAGGTTTAACAATTTTTCAGTCATTTCACAACCATATGTGTCACATTGTTTTACCATTAGTTAAACTGAATTGTATATCTGAACAAGATTTTATCAATTGGAATTGGTTTGATGTCATATAAAAATGACCAAGTGTCACTGAACTTTAAAAGTTGTTCAAATCGAGTTACCATTGCAATGTAAATTGCATCAATAACAGGATAAAATACATTACTTTTAATAGCTCTTAGGATCGGTTGCGGTCTCATGTATGGTCTCGTACTCGAATAACCTCTTTCTGCGAGATGGAACGCATTTAAAAACAGGTTCTACAGCAGCCTGAGAAGCTATTTCTTTAGCTGTTAATACAACAGATGAATAAGTCCTGTAGTGTTTCACAAATTATGAGTATTTCTTTAACAATTGAGATGCTTTTGGTATATCCATAGTTTCAGACTGCATAGGATTACTTAAGATGTTAACTTGAAACAATATATCATACCAAGCTATCATGATAAGTATGACTTCAAATTGTTCCATATGCTGTATTAGAAACAAGTTCTCTGATGCTGCAACTGAGTCATTCGTTTTCCATGAAGTTCCAAAAGGGCATCATGAACTGAACAGTAGTGATAGCGAACTGCAGCAAGGCAAGAAACTCTCTCAAGACAATCGGCGCAACAGTCGATTGTCTCTCGATTTATTCGACTCGAATGCACACGATTCATAAGTCGGCATTGTAATTCTGCCATCAATTGAAGTTTTAGTGAGTTTAGTTGTTCTAAATTAGAAAATTGTTATCATATTTAACTTCTATTTATTCTGTCGTACAACTCTCCTGCGAGAAATATTTGGATATGCGACCAGCTGGTGTTAAAAAACTAAAATACTCGTAGTTCTCATATTCACCTAAGTAGTTTAGTAAAGTTTACTACATTGATGCTTAGTAAAAATTACACCAACTTGAAGTAGAAGCAGATTTAGTTTTCTCCATGCAGTATTTGATTTCGGTGCCTCCCCCGAATGCAGCGCACGGTGCGGTCGCACTGCTCGTACTACCCTAGGGTCACCCCTGGTCAGATAAAGCGTAATTACAACAAAACGCTTGAGTTTCTCTTCTACATGGGGTGATCTGGCCGAAGTCAGTGAGATTGCCCTGACATCTTACCCTAAGGGTTTTGTGTTTATTGACCAGCCTATTGCATATAAGTGGCCGACGTCTCAACCTTTCTGGTAGTTTATGATGAAGTCCAAAATTGACCTGTAGTGTCCAGCCTCTGAAACAACAACAACCTGTTCTTAACTGTCACCAGTTCTGAGCAAGGGAAGTTTATTTTTCCTACTTGGAATACTTCATTCCTCATTGGAGTCATACGGCAGTTTTGCCACGACGAGGTGTCTAGTCCTTGGCAAAATTGACCAGATTTAGGACAAGATATGTTGAAAACAAAATTTTCCATTACGTGCTCTAAAGGAAATGGAAATCTGTGTTCACTGTACCTTATTTGTAGTGATCATCTTTGTTTGCAAAATTGTTCAGTAAAATTAGTGAGGAAAGATAATATTTGATGTAAATGTTAACATTCCTAAGTGTTAGTTGAAAGTTTCCTGAAATGGCAACAAGCTTGTTGCTAAGTGGAATGAAGGATTTAACTCGTCGGTAATAGCTGGCAACACCAAATAATTTTTTCCTACTATTCAGGATAGATTGATTTCTGAGTTTTCTGAGTTATTTTTCTTCACAAACTACAGAACGACACAATTTTTATCTTGTCGGGAAAATAGTGCTAAATACCAATCCATGTTTGATCTTCGGGTAGAGGTAGGTATTGAATTAACCTCACACTGGAGCTACACACTGGACTATTAGCGACGGTCCGGGATCAATCACACAAGGGAAAAATCCGTGGGTAACACCAATTAGTTTTGAACCACGGTCTGATGACGAGGTCACACCTGAGCTGGCACATCACTCTCCAAATTACCACACCACTCCAACATGAGGACATTTGAGGTAACTACATATTTAATGTGCATCAGCCCCCTTTATATACGACGGACATTAGTTGGATTAGAACTTGTAACCCTCCGATAGCTAGTTTGCTACTTTTCCAATCAGGCTACCGTAGCCAATGTTATCTTCAGACTAATTATAAGTGCGATTGTTCTAAAAAAGCAGCCACAAGATGTGGATGATTTTATTTTATTCGGATAGGCAGGTAAGTACTTAATTAATGTCACACTGGAGCAACCAATGTGCTATTGGCGACGGTTCGGGACCAACCATCTAAGGGAAAGAAATTATCAAATGGTAGATATTTCATTTGATAATTCAAGAATGTGCTTAAAATGTGATCTGAATCGACTAGGAAAAGTATGACCATTGAAGTTCAATATTTTTGTTGGATCTAATCTGATCTAACATTTGTTGAGTTCATTAACCCTTCTTTGCATAATGGTGGAAATTTCCATCATAGCATTGAATGCCCAAAAATTATATAAAAGAACAAGTTCACTTTAAGTTGATCGTGTCTGGATACCTTTTTAATGTCCATTGCATAAAAAAAACATAGCTGTCAAAAATAAGCAAGTGTCACTATCAGTAAAACGAGCTTGAAGTTGTCATTCCGCTGTTTGTTGTAGTTGCAATAAACGTATGATTTCGTTTTTAATTTTGTTTTATTATATTTGAGTTTATATATTGCTAAAAAAGTGAAAATGAGTGGAAGAAAGGTTTGTAACACGTGTTTCTGTTATTTTTAGAGCAATTTCTGAAAAAGTTTGCTTTTAAAAAATACCACATGATACCATCCTATTGTTTTTTGCTAAATTTATACTATAAATATATACTAAGATTTTTTTAACCATTTTTCCTTTAATTTTGAACATGAATTATATCACCTTGATTTATTTCACCAATAAATAAAAAATCGTGCAAAGAAGAGTTAAATACAATGCACTGTTACGTTGACAACTCAACTTGGGCACCATGATGCCTTTTTGTGGTGCACGGGGAGTCAGATTTTGTTCGATAAAAATCATAACACTTATAATACACCGTTTCGTTGATAGCTCCACTTACTTTGGTAGGCGCCATGATGAACTCTTGTGATGCTCGGGGGTCAGCTTTTGTGCGACAAAAAAAAAAAAAAATTCTGTCTTCGATCAGGGCAAGAAACAAAACGTTTTTTCTTCTTTGTTCTGCATTCCCATCGGAGTGTTAGGGCAGTTTTGTCACAGCTAGGTATATCGTCCTTTGGAAAATTGACCAGATTGGGAACGATATATTTTGTTGAAACACCTGAAGGGCCGATTAAAGTGTTTTACTGTCTACCACATGGTCAGTGGATTGTTGATTAAAATGTTGGAATAGTTAAAAACATCTGCAGAAATCCCCTGCACAATTGGTGAAGAAAGACCAAAAAGAGTCTCCGCTAAATTTATTCAATTCTGTATTTGTTTCATTTGTACGGTCAATTTTTTTCCCTACACGAAGTCTAATTAGACAGAGTATTTGTTTGGCAGTGATGAAAGATAATTACTTGGTTTTGAACACAAGGGCTATGTTAATTGAAGAATATATTCCACTGTTAATACTGTGTCATTTATTACAAACTGAATGTATGTAAATGAGGATCTAGTTGCAATCTGACATTTATAAAGTCAGTGACGGATGCAGTTAATGAGGGAATGGGTAAAATTGGAAAAAATTAATGACGGATGAAAATGTATTTTTCACACACGAAGTTCATTAGCGTCCGAGTGAAAGTGACAATGACAAATAAAGTGATTTATTATAAATTGAAAAAGTTTGACGTAAAGTTTTTCAAGTGTCAGTGAGTTAGTGATTTGAGTGGCATTTTGTTAACGAGATGGTAAGCGAATAAACAAGTTGGAAAGCATTTAAAAATATAAAATAACATGAAGTTGATTATTCCAATTTTTAGTATGCCTTCAATCAAAGTTATAACTCTTTAGTTAAACTCTGAAATATTATACTTATTTTATGTTTGCATTTTCCATATAGATTGACTCCAGTCAAATGATGCGATATAACAGCGATTTTCAACCTTCTAGAAAAAAGAGCTAACATAACTAATTTAATGGCAGAACATAAATATATATATTACAATTTTATCTGATCTGACAAGTAATGAACATAATCATATTTTATGTCCAAAATATAATAGGTAATTACCTACATTTTATTTGCTCATAAGTGACTTAGAACGCGTTTGAAGCAATATATTTTCGATATTTTGCAATAAAGAAGTACTACTACTCAAAATTATGCATGAGGGTATATTATTCGAAATTATTTGTGAGCAAATTTGTCAAAAGTTTAAAACAAACCTTTAATATGAAATAAATCCTGCACAATTAAAACCAATTCACCATCGGTAAACCACACCTGTAAAAATTCAGTGCTCTTAACCTTTTTGGTGCATCGTCTCGAGCAGGATCTGGTCACTAGAAAGAAGAACTGACCAGATCTTGGTCTCGTCACTAGAAAGAAGAACTGACCAGATCTTGATATCGTCACTAGAAAGAAGAACTGACCAGATCTTGATATCGTCACTAGAAAGAAGAACTGACCAGATCTTGATCTCGTCACTAGAAAGAAGAACTGACCAGATCTTGATATCGTCACTAGAAAGAAGAACTGACCAGAACTTGATCTCATAATTAGAAAGAAAACTGACCAGATCTTGGTCTCGTGATTGGAAACAAAAACTGACGAAATCGTGATATCGTCACTAGAAAGAAGAACTGACCCGATCTTGATATCGTCACTAGAAAGAAGAACTGACCAGAACTTGATCTCATAATTAGAAAGAAAACTGACCAGATCTTGGTCTCGTGATTGGAAACAAAAACTGACGAAATCGTGATATCGTCACTAGAAAGAAGAACTGACCCGATCTTGATCTCGTCACTAGAAAGAAGAACTGACCAGATCTTGATATCGTCACTAGAAAGAAGAACTGACCCGATCTTGATCTCGTCACTAGAAAGAAGAACTGACCAGATCTTGATATCGTCACTAGAAAGAAGAACTGACCAGAACTTGATCTCATAACTAGAAAGAAAACTGACCAGATCTTGGTCTCGTGATTGGAAACAAAATCTGACGAAATCGTGATATCGTCACTAGAAAGAAGAACTGACCCGATCTTGATCTCGTCACTAGAAAGAAGAACTGACCAGATCTTGATCTCGTCACTAGAAAGAAGAACTGACCCGATCTTGATATCGTCACTAGAAAGAAGAACTGACCAGAACTTGATCTCAAAATTAGAAAGAAAAACTGACCAGATCTTGGTCTCGTGATTGGAGACAAAAACTGACGAAATGGTGATCTCGTCACTAGAAAGAAGAACTGACCCGATCTTGATCTCGTAGCTAGAAAAAAGAACTGACTAGATCTTGATATCGTCACTAGAAAGAAGAACTGACCAGAACTTGATCTCATAATTAGAAAGAAAAACTGACCAGATCTTGGTCTCGTGATTGGAGACAAAAACTGACCAAATCGTGATCTCGTCATTACAAAAAAAAATTTACAATATTTTGATGACAAGATATCTTACCATTAACACAATTGGTCAGATCTTGATGGACGAGATAGCTCGTAAGAAGCACTTGGAGTGTTAAGCTACATTTACCCTCTATGAGTCACAATATATCCGATCAGTGTAGCTTTGCATTTTCAACAGAACCCAAATAATAACTAACTAAACAGCCACATCAATTATTGGAAAGATCCTCTTGGTCAAGAAGGACATTGTTGTCTAGAAGTCATGCTGGGAAGAATGCAGGTTGCTGAACAGATATTTTCGTGTAAATCTCTTATAGGGTTAAAAGTCAATGTGATCTTCAATGGTATGTGCAGAATAATCTCATATCAGCACATTGTTCTTGGTAACAACTTTGTAGCTTCAGCATTCCCTAGTAAATTGGTATTCTTTTTGTAAAATAGAAAAATAATTTCAGTAGTAGAAAAAAAGAAATTAATCTGGAAATAAGCCAAACGAACCTCGGGTTAAACCGTATAGCAAAGAATGAGAAAACGTAATCGTGAGCGGATCAATGGAACGTTTTTATCTTAAAGTATCCAAACACGTTAAAAATGTCCTTTTTGACCAAAAATTCTATCTAACGTTTTTGATTTTATTTTATAGACTATTTATTTGACTTTCCAAAGTAACTCTGATTTTTTTTTCTCTAAGTTAATTAGTTGAAGAGATATTAAGATTTTAATCAAAGAAGGAAAACCAGAAGTATGCATGGAAAACACCGGGAATGGCCGTTAAAAGACCAAAAACCTGTCACAATTTAAATTTAAAACTTACTGTTTTTGCAAATATAATTTTACAAAGGTTTTCCAAACGTTTAAATTGTTTCTCTTTTGGTAATATTGTGAACATTTTTAAAGAGAAGTGAAGAACAAAATTTTTTATACAAACAGTAAAAGCAAGAGACTCCAAGCGATACACTTGAAACTACTTTTTACTCTAAATTAATCTTTATGCATTGTTTTCTCTCTTGAAATGTTATGATACAAAAAGTTATTGATGGATTATCGTAGAAATATGAGAACTTGTTTTTCATAATGTTGTCTAGTGAATGAACAAGAATAATTATGCAGAGTTGAAAAGATTTCAAATTATGGCCATTTATTTAAAAAAAACCGATTGTACAAAAATTGTGTATTTATTTTTCCATTGTTTGTCAAATTTTTGTTTATTTAAATATCTTTTTGATTCTAGTTCATTCCTTAGAAAATGCATGTAGTTTATTTTGGTAGCATCATTTTTCAAATTGAGTGAATAGATTGTCATGTAGCACATTTGAAGTTTTTGATAAATCTCTAAAATTTCATTAATTTTTATTATTTTTACAAAACTATTTATTTACATTTTAAATATTTATAGCCCAATGCTATTGTTTAATAATACTAAACATAAAAATAGTTTCTATTCCACTTTTAAAAAAAAGGGTCTAGAACGTGTCCGGACACCTTAAAGAATGCAGACTAATTAGCGGTCAATGTATACACTAAACATTTTTACCTTCTTTAAGAATGGTGATCAATTAACCACGAATCTATTAATTGAGCATTTTTACCGTCTTCATAAGAGTACCATAAAATGTAATTAACCTAAGGTATTTACAGCGGTTTTGTCATATTTTGAATTATATTGTTGATACTTAAAACCAATGTTAAAATAATATAAGGAAGTGAACCTTTCAGATCATGAGTTCTTAAATTGCTTCAATGTCCCTGTTTCTGTGTCATCTAGTAAATTATTTTTCTCCAGAAGAGTAAAATCATAAACACATCATAAATGAGTTAAAAATGCTCCCATGCACTAAACACCACAAGTTAAAACCGAAAATCTTCAACACCAATTATTTAAAACTGTAAATTTAAAGTTATCATCACACAGATTATAATGAGGTAGGAAATTAATGTTAACCTTATCGAAAATCTTAAATCTTAATTTCCTTGCTCATTTTTGAGAAACCTGATACGCTCGGGATATTAAATTCTCATCAAGTTTAAAACTCCGCTTCATTTTGGCGAAAGCAATAACATTAGTGCGTTGCATTAAACGCAATTGTTAATTTTTATTCCCTTCCTTTAATTACTAGATGTCTTTAAATATAATTGCAATATTGAAGGAAATTCATTTCATTAATAAAGTAATGAATTCTCCCTCATTAAACACAGCTATCTTCCGCCCAGTTTGGGATTATTCATAAAATTCATTTCAAGGGATCGGATTCCGTTAGCACTGTTCACAATAATGTGGAATTCAAACTCTTTCGTTTATTGTAGAAGGCGTAGAGAAATGCCATGCGGTGTAATCGCAAGCCCAACCTGCCGTGCGACGAAAGTCATCCGGCCACGCCATTTTTACATATTTATTACATCCTATAACCTCCATTCCTTACGTGTAGTTCAGATTTATGGTAACTCGCTAAAAGGGGCAGTAAATTTATGTAATTGGCGATGCCAGTTTCTTACGTGTGTGAGTGTGTGATTGCAATTCTAATGAAATGGTCAGCGGTTCGTGTGAATGGTCTAAAGAAACTGAAATTGAAAAAATGGTAATAATGCTTTCAAATGTTTTATATTATAGAAATATTAGTTGGAAGTTTTTAGCGCAAGTCTACAGTTTGCTTTTACAATTTCACATACGTATAAAGTGATTGGCTACCGATTTAGCATCTTATCGCATTATTTGATGTTATAAAATCTCATTGACAACGTATGAGCATGAAAGCGCATTTCTGTGGATTGGAGACACGAAGGGTGAAACCGCGAAAGTCTACTATTCTGTCACACGCACTAATCCATCAGCTAATGAAACATTGGGTTGACGTCTTTTCCCTTCCAATGGAGCAATCATATGTTTAATGTTCGTTTTCAACCGGCCGAGAAAGGTAGTTGAAAGGATATGTAAATATTAGTTCATGTCACATCACATTGGGCATTAAAAAAAAGGTTACCAGTGCTCACTATTATTTTTAATGTCCTTCATGGTCATTGGAGCGCATATTTGAAGTATATACGCGCTCTTTAACAAAACAAATCGAAGCACCAAGAAGGAGTTGTGCGATTGCGATAAACATTGGTGGATGTAAAGATTCTACGTAGAAAAACAAACAATTAAAATTTCAGAACAATTGGATGATTTAATTCAGAGTTTGACCGTTACAAGGGGAGGAAGTTAATAAGGCGTTGGTCCACCTCTGGCCTGGATGTAAGCTGTCACCCGACGTGTCATAGACAGAAAAATTCCTGGATGGTGTCCTGCGGAATTTCTTGCCAAATTGTCTCCAACTGTCGGGTTAAACGGTCAACATTCCGGGATGGTTGAAATTGCCTTCCCATAACGTCCCAAATTTGTTCTATGGAGAGATATCAGGAGATCTAGATGGCCAAGGAAGTGTTGGGAAAGCTTGAAGACAATTCATAGCAACACGTATCGCGTGAGGTCGGGGATTATCTTGTCGAAAAGTAAGTCCGTGTGTCGCAAAAGGAACGGTGACAAAACCGGTCGTAGAATGTCGTATACGTACCGCTGTGCTGTAAGTGTGCCAAAAATGACTACCAAAGGAGATGGCACCTCAGATCATAACGTCCTGTTGTGGGCATATGTGGTGTGCGATAGTAAGGTTAGGATCCCAACGCTGCCCTGGACGTCTCCAGAAACACCTGTGGTTGTCGCCAGGACACAGTTGAAAACGGGACACGCCACTTAATACTATACGTCCACAATCAATGCCGTTCCAAGTTGATTGAGCTCAGCACAACTCCTGGACAACCCCTTCGTGGTGTGTCGATGTTTTTGTTATAGAGTATATTTATACACCATACAGTTGATGGATAATACACTGATGACGTCAGCACCGATAGAGTGATTCTCTAGCCAATAGTATTTTGGCGAAATGCCAGCAAATTTGTTATTTAGGAGACGGTCGCATAGAATAACATGCTTTGAACCCTATGGAAGTTACTCAGTACTTCAGAGGACTCCGGCAGTTATTAATGAAAACCAAATAAACAGGAATCCTATCTATCGTACAATCATGAATGGAAATGGTAATAACCTAAGTGATAGCAACATTATTTAAAACGTGGATAAAGCACGCTCACAAACACAATTCAATGCATTCGAGACAGGCTAGGCACTTATCGTGGCGAAGCTAATTTGGTTAAAATTGGACCCGATGCATTTATACTGTACGTAACAAGCTATGAATTAAAATAACATAACACTTGCCATGAAGCTAATACACACAACAATAATAATTAAAATAATAGTAACTGTTTGAAATAATTTTGCTGGAGTGTATGAATAAGAAATATAAATAATGGATGAAGGTTTCATTTTTACATTTTTAGATATTGGTAATTATTTTACTCTATTTAACTATTTTAACTATTTAACAATAAAAGACACATCATTACATCGTTCAAGCTGCGTGAACAACGTCAAGTAATAGACAAACACATACAATGAAAGGTCTACGTGGAGCCATGTGCACGTTATATCTGTCGTGGCTCCAATTGTTCTGATGTTGATGCAGAATTTAGGAGAGTGGGACTCAGATGTTGACCTCGTCATCCAACCATAGTTCGAAATTCCAGGGTGTTGTCTTCTGATCTTTCTCTTCGAGATTGTTCTCAGACCATCGCCAATAGCACGTTGTGGTGCTCCAGTGCATCGTTAATTAATTACCTACCACACAATACACTTACTGACACACAAGTGTATACACCCAGGGAGGAATAGAACTGGCGCCCGCACCATCGAACAGGTTGCTAGCGCAGTGGACAAACCCACATCGAAGTCAGAAATCGATTCAAAGTCGATTTCGTTTTGCAAAATAGAGTAAGACTTGGTCCACAAGGACCAATAAATCTATGAATGAATCTCAAGCTGTCATGGCGTGTTTAATGTATAATCCTTGATTTCAGTAAATATCTGACGAATATATTGGATATTTTAATTTATACTTGTAGAGCCAATATGTTAAACACTTGCGATAGTTAATATTTCTACGTTTTCGCTTCGGTTTACACTGATTTTCAATATCGATAGGCACGTAAATTGTACTTTATTGATATGCAACCGCAAAGCGAATTCATGGGATTCAAACCATAAAATACTTTGTTTAATATTAATGTAACAATTTCCCGATAACATAGGATTCATAAATAATCTTAAATAGTATTCGGTATTCATACAACTAGCCCCCCCTAACATTACGAATCATCTCGATATTCACATCAGCGGAAATTTGTAGCCGTTGCGCTTGATTTGAATTATCTCTCTTTCTAATCTTGTTAAGCCATTATAAATCACAAAGTATACCGATGATTCGTTAGGACATACACTACTCTACAATAATAGACCGGACTCTGTCTGTATGTACGCTGTGTCCTGACGAATCTCTGGCACTTAGAATCATGAAAAATTTGGCACACAGGTACTAATTTTTTTGCGATTTTTATGTCCAGCTCGAAATTAAAAATTTAATATTGAACAATTTTAAATTAATTTATTAGTTTTTAACCTTTCGTCATTCTTTCGGGGAAAGTGACGTCATATATTTCTCTATGGAAGAAAGGAAAGGATTTTGCGATTTTAGACTTTGAAACTATGTCAAGTTAGTCATATTGAAGGAAGGACAGATTCTGCGTTTTTCGTCCTAATGCCTTTGTAACAATGCCAAGTTTTCCGATTTTACAGTGCTTTGAATTACCTTGTTGATTAGTATAATTTTCGAGCTAGCGATATCTACTTTGTCACGTTCAATGACTATTAGGTGTTTTCTATGTTTGCGATCATTAAAGATAGAGTGAAAATTTCAACGGATTTGAAATCTGCGGAAAATTTTACACCAGATCGATACCTTAAATGTGATTTTCTTCGAATAAATAATGTTTCAATTGTAATTTATGTCATGGCAAATGATGGTGCACTCTTAAAATTATTATTTTTTCTTTTTAAGTATCCAGTATCAGTAAGATTTAATGTCTCCAGCCCAATTTTTAAATTTTAATCTAAAATATTAAAAAATTAATTAGTTAATAACTAGTTACAAATTAATTTGTTACTAGCCACTTCGAGGCCATTACGAGTGGCCTGTGGTGTTGGTTTCGTAGCAAACCATATGGGAATGCGAAGCACTCACAGGGGATTGGCGATCGTTAGCGAGCAGTGGTCACACCTGACCCCACGAAAAGAACTGTCACGAGCAATGCCGTGCTGGCCACGCAGTGGTAAGTAATTGGTAAAAGAATTTAAAAGTGAAACAGTTTATTAAAGAGGAAAGTTAAAGGAAGTGTTTAAACAATATGAGAAAGAAAAATAAATAGGAGAAAAGATAGAATTGAAAGTAATATTGATACAAATCGGAGTGACTTGGGGACTTGTGTTTATGCTGTCTACTACTTCAACTTGTGTATCAAAGCCAGCGTGTCGTAATTCTTTATTTCCATCATTAAATAATGGTCGTCGAGGTTGAGTGTATTTGCCCTCTACGATGGACACCGTCGAGCTGTAGATGGCGCAGATTCACTTCCTATAACTTACCTTGGGTGCATTTCTTGTTCCAATAAAACTTTCTTAATGAATGTAGTCAAGGAAAAAACCGAACCACCCCCTTTATTTCGAGCACTATTCATACTAGAGCAAATACAAAGGCATCATTCAGAAAAGAATAGTGCCCACTATAAATTCAAAACATTTGCATAAGGGGACGTCTTTAAGTCAAATTTTGTACAAACGAAATTTCTTATGGAAATACCAATAAAAAAACTGCAATTTTATAATTATTTTTTCTCCTAAACAAAATTTTTTGTTAGTGCTTGGTCCCAATTATAAATAATATTTTAACATATATTTTAATATATAACATATATTTTTATGCAGAGTTGTGTACCCCGACATACATTCGTATCACTTAAATTCGTTTTATGAAAATATAAAAAAAGTTTCAATTGATGACTTATTTATGAACAGAAATTTACATTAAAGGTATCTATCTAGTGAAAAAATTTTTCTAGACTTCCAACTCCATTGAAATGTTTACTATATCTTGAAAGATTGCGAAGATAAGAAAGCCCTACTGCCTGAACGATTGACAGTTGCATATTTTAAACGATCAATCGGCACCATCAATGGTCATCAATCAAAATTTCTATCAATGTGCGTCTATCGATTGACAATCGCGTCAATCGCCTATACGATCAATTAGTTGCTTCAACGAGCATCATTGACAATCACATTGACAATAATATTGATCGTCTAGGGACCCATTTACACTTATTATTAAAATGGAAACGATTTGAAATTTACATTGTTACATATACTACTTAATTACAAACGATCTGAGAATTTTTTATCCGCGGTTTCTCAGACGTTTTATAAACTCTTAAATGCCCCCTAAAAATCGTAATAATTGGGAGAATTTAATGTAATGCAAAAATTAACTATCAGAATGATCAGAAATTTTCCATTACCATATTAAAAGTACTTCTAAATCAGTTTCACTTAAAATATAATAAGTTAAATCCATTTCATAATTTTTTCAAACATTAATTTAATAATTATTAATGTATATAAAAAATATTTTTAAATTAAAATATTGGATGGATTTTGTTTGGTTTTTTTTTAACAGTAAAATGGTATGAAATATGAGCACTAGAGAAATATTACTTTGGAAGCTATCCATAAAGTCCAAGAAACTGATAGACACTATTAGCTCTAATCTTTCTGCACTCATAACTTTGAAACGATCAGAACTAATGACATGGAATTTGCTATCTGAAGTTAAAACTTCATATACACTCTATAATAAAGAAATTAACGCACCAAGAAGGAGTTATCCGATAGAGACAAAAATTGGTGGATAGGAAAATTATATACAGAATAGAAAATGATATTAAAATTTCAGAACAATTGACTGATTTATTTCAGAGTTACAGTAACGAGCTCAATAAGGTATTGACCCGCCTCTAGCCTGGATGCAAGCTGCCACACGGCGTGGCATAGACCGATAAAGCTCCCGGATGGTCTCCTGCGGTATTTCTTGCCAAATTCGCTCCAATTGTCGGACTACGTTATCAACATTCCCTACTGTATGCAGTCGCCTTCCCATCATATCCCAGACATGCTCGATGGGAGAGAGATCTGGTGATCTGGCTGGCCAAGGAAGTGTTTGACAAGCTTGAAGAGAATTCATAGCAACACGTGGCGTATGTGGTCTGGCATTGTCTTGCTGAAAAATAAGCCCAGGGTACTGCGAAAGGAACAGTAGCAAAACAGGTCTCAGAATGTCGTCAACGTACCGCTGTGCAGTAAGTGTACCTCTAATGACGACCAAAGGGGTCCGGCTATCAAGGGAAATGGCACCCCAGACCATAATTCCTTGTTGAGGGCCCGTGTGGCGTGCAATAGTGAAAGCACGATCGACACGCTGCCATGGTCGTCTCCAGACGCGTCTTCGATGATCGTCAGGACACAGTTCGAAGCGGGATTCGTCGCTAAAGACTATACGTCCCCAGTCAGCATCATTACAGCCTGATCGAGCCAAGCACCACTGTTATCTGGCTCGACAGGGTGCAAGCGTGAGTGGCAGGTAGCGTAACTGTCGGTACGAGGGTAGATTTCGTTTTCTCAGCCGTCTGTGAATGGTCATGGTGGACACTCGTGTGTGGGTCGCACGACTGAGTGTTGTAGCGATGAATCAGGCGCTGTGACAGCTGATCTGACAATCAATCTGTCCTCGCGATCTGTTGTGGCCCTACGTCGACCGCTACCATCATGTCGCTGAAAACTGCCATTGTCCACCCACTCTTGCCAGCATCTTCGAATCGCCGCATCGCTTCGACTCACATGACGAGCGATTCTCCGATTTGCCCAACCTGCCTCTTTCAATCCAATGATACGACCTCTTTCAAACTCTGAAAGTTGCTCTTAATGAGCTCGAATTCTGTGGTGAGGCATTTTTTCAGTCGTTGAAAGGTATCCTAAATCGCAAAGCAGCAGAAATTTTAAAAACAGTTCAAGAACAACTCCTTATATACATCTGCTGGATGCGCAGTTCCGATGCTATGGAGATCGCATTATTCATTCATTGGACACCAAATTTTAATCATTTGCATATTTGGTCATAACATTTTTGCATACGAAATTTCAAAGCAATGGGATGATTCCTTCTTGGTGCGGCGTCGATTTTTTTTGGTATAGAGTGTAGATTCGAAATCGCGCGTCGAAATAGAGGTTTTTTTTTATAGGATATTATGAAATTGGTGCTCAAAATAATATTAAACACCCTCTTATACAAATTGCATGCATTTGAATTTATAGAAGATGTTAGTTCGAATGAAATGCCATCTCTGAAATTTTGTCTACTCCTAGAAAGAGGGGAGGTTCTTTTCCCCTACGACTGTACATTATTTAGCGTTGTTTTGTGTTTGGCGCTGCTTGGCCAAATAACTCACAAAAGACTCAACTAAAAAAACATTTATGAAGTAATATGCACGATGGATTAGTTAGAAATCTTTATACGACATTAACATTTTGTTATAAATACTAAAGAGTTAACGTAATTTGTTAGTAAATGATTTTAAATGGGTGTACGGTGGTTAGCAAAAAAGAAATAAGCATAATCGAAAGAATAAAGCATTTTGACACGCGTATCTGAAGCATACTCCTGAACATTTAAATTTTGTAAACAAACCTAATATTAATGAAATTACAATGCATCACGTGAATCGACCATCAGATATAACAAGCAGCAAGGTCACGCAATTAATAGATTTGGAAAAATTCCAGATTTTCTCGGGCGTTTATCTGACAAGCACATATTTACCGGTGGGAACAATAAAAATCCTTCACTTGTATGGTAACCCAACTCAATCTAATCGGATAATTAAACTGCCACAGTAAAGATAATCTGCAGAACGCTTATCAATTTTTCCAGAATTAAACTCGGGATCTAAGACATAGAAACCGAAATCACACTATACAACCATTTCCTTTTTGCTTATAGAACCTATCTCATTATGTATGACGTGGTAATAAGATGTTGACAAAATAAGTTAAATTATTATTTTCTCTTGCTACTGCAGGACCAAAGGATCCTTCTTTAGATTTAACCTGCAACAGCCCTTTACTACATAAAGTGTTTGGCTGGATTTGAACTCGCAAACCTCCGAATGTAAATCTGCTGATCTTTCAGCTGAAACACTGCGGCCCATGGAAACTAATCAGATGTATAATCAGGTACTAAATGACGACGCGATCGCAGAGATTTTAGGAATAATTAAAATCGAAAGGAAGACTGAACAACTCACTCAAAAATCGCTTCCTGTACGTTCTTTCTCTACCCTATACATAGCAGAACAAAGTCCTTGCAGAACAATGTTTCCTTAATTTTATCAAACTATTGGTCAATTTTTTTATATTATAGGTTACGATGTTCTGCAGTGCAAATAGCTCTCCATGCCACACGTTTTTTCCTTCTCTAGCCACGGATAAACCTCCAAACACCGCATCAAATTACCACAAACACTTTATAAATAACATATCGTCTATGTAATGACAAAATATTTAACTTTAAAAAAATATCGACAGAATTTCAAATTTTGGAAGTATGCCTGGGTGTTCAATAAATAAAGTATGTTATTTTATTATAAATATGTAATACATATTTAGCCGATAATTGTGTTATACGTCTGTTATTGATATTACTGCAAATTTCAAAATTCGGATAAAATGCCTGCAGAACAATTGTAATTGCTTGGAGTTGTGTTGCAGAATACTGAATATAATTACGCATCTGGAGCTACGTGCAAATAAGAATGTAGTAAAGAACAAAGGCCAGTCTTTCATGGATCGTCCGTGTTTTGTTACTGGAAGATACAGAATCTTACGAGTCACCTTGAGTAATCCCTACGTAACTCGGCATTTGTAATGCAAAACACGATTAAAATAACCCGTCACTGTATAAGTTAATGAAATACTAATTGTAACCAATTCAATTAAGACCATCATTCGGATCATTTCTAGATCCTAAAAGCAGATACAATTGCGATTATCTAAGACCAATCAACGCCACTCTTAAACCACCTCCTTTCTATAAGTTATTTCTTCCTCCTTTGTGGGCAAACAAGGTTATAGAAATGCTGAAAGACACCAATTAAATCTTTGTTCCAGACAACTTGTGTTATCCCGATGTAATTCCCAATTAAAAAATTGAGCTTCATTTCAAAACACCAACACAACCTAATCATACAAATGAGTTATGAATATTAAACATTCTAAGAAACCTTCTGACCATTATTAGATCCAGATTAGAAAGCAGATTAATAAGCATCATTAGAAAGCATATTAACACAATGACCTAAATCATCTTAAAGATAAAAAGGCACACTAAACAATCACCCCCTTTCTGCACGATCTTTCTTCGTAAAATCCGCAACGTATACTTAGAATGTAAAAACTGTCAACCTTGTCCTTTTACTGGAAGACAGAATTTTATAAACTAATTTTCGTTATCCCTATATATCTCAATTCAAAATAAGAACATCATTAAAAACAACCTTTTGAGATAGTTAAATAATCGTGACATAATTCTTTTAAAGCAACTTTAGGATCATTATCAGATCCTAAAAGCATACTTAATCGTAAAGAGCTAAAGCATAGTTTACACCAAAAGACACTAAAACAACAATCGTTAAGCCCCTACATGAACTAAGTATTGAATATAAAAAACCCATGAAGACCTATTAAACAGTTATTACGTCTTACATGAACATTAAATCTTATGTTACTGCAAGTCCGAATCTTATAAACCAATCGGCGTTATCTCAATGTTTCTCTCTCAATTTAAAAAGATAATTTCATAAAAAAAACTTAATGATCCAATATCTCTCTATATTAAAAAAATGTTACCGCCGCCGCCGCAGGATTGAAAACTGTGTTGTTTAGCTCGATTCTTAGACGGTTTCCCGAGAAAGTACTGATCGGAAAAAAATGAAATTAACATGCTTTGTTCTTCATCGTATTCCCTGGATAATTATTAAGATTTTTTTCCGATGCGGCTATTAGTTTAGGTTTTATTAAGTGTTAAAGTTGAAGAAGTGAAATTTCTTCCGCGAGTGAGCAAAACACATTCAAATTTTCAGTCTTCAGTCGTGAGTTTTTTTTAAGAGTACCTCTCAACGTAAATTTTTGCAGCTCGTCGAGTTTTTTTTGAAATTTAAATTTGGTTCTTGATAATATTTTTTTGAAATTCAGGAAAAATCGGGACATTTTTGTTACTTTTTTTTAAACTGCCGTATCTATATCTAATTACTATTAGTTTTTAATTTTTAAAATATCGCAGTATACCTCAGAATATACTCTTTCTTACAGTACTATTATTTTTGAAATCGGTTAATAATTAAATTGGATGCGATCAAAAGTTCGTCATACAAAATTCGGAATCTGGATATTTTCGCTACTTATTGTTAAAACCGTTTTGTTATAAGCCAATTTGCCCTTTATAACAATGTAACCCTCAATTCAAAATAAGAACATCATTTCGAAAACCAACCTAATGAGATAGTTAAATAACAATCGTAACTAATCTTGTTAAAAGTAACATTCGGACCCTTATCAGATCTCAAAAACCGACTCCATAGCAAACAGCAAAAGCATCGTCAAGACCGAAAGCCACCCCCAACAACCACCCTTTTAAAAGACGCAAACGTGTGAGGAACACAAGACATAAAATTCAACGAATCGCTCCGGAATGCTGAAATTGAAGACAAGCATCATCACGACTAAAGCCCCACTAAACAGCCGCCCCTTTCCCGCATGTTCTCAGTACAAGCCCCCACTTATACCAAGAATGTAATGAAACAAGAGGATCTTATACTCGTGTTCCGTCTTACATGGACAGTCCGCCTTGTCCTGTTACTATCAGACAGAATCTTAATAGCTAATTTGCTTGATTCCATTTTAACTCTCAATTTAAAACAAGAACAGCATTTCATAAAGACATATTAATAATATAGTTAATTAATAATCGTATAAACCCCAGCGTTAAAAGACACGAGTTGTGTATGGACTATCCACCTTGTCCTGTTACTAAGACACAATCTTATAAACCAATTTGCCCTATATTCAATGTAACCGTCATTTCAAAAACCAACCTAATGAGACAGTTAAATAACAATCGTAACCTAATCTGTTCAAAGTAAGCGTCAAACCCTTATCAGATCCCAAAAGCAGTCTCCATCGCAAAGAGGAAAGGCGTCCCCAAGACTAAAACCCACTCTCAACAACGACTTCTTTTTAAAGACGCAAACGTGTGAGGAATATGAGCCATAAAAGGCAACGATTCGCTCCCGAATGCAAAAATCGAAGACATCGCACATAAAGCCACGATTATTACAAAGGGGACGGGTGAAGGCGTATTCATGATTAAATGTTATTAGGCCCGCGCTTCCGCGTGAGTCTGTAATTATCCCATGATTTCCATAAGTGTGCGGTCATCACGGGGTGTTATGCGCGAAGAAAAGAAGTCACGACATAATGGAGACAAAATGCCCCCGAATTAGGGAGGAATCCTCCCCCTCATCACGAAGACGCGATAACGCAGTCCAGATGCCCCCATTTGTAAGGTGGGTGCAAATGGGAGCGATAAATCGGCATTCCCGTAGCATTCTGGGAAGTACTGGTACTTTTATTCAGAGTAGATCGAATTAGTTGGTTTTTCATATTTTTTCTCTTGATTGTTCTTAGAATATATTAATACTTAGTACTGTGCCGATTAGACAGCAATTCGAAAAGTAGATCGAACAGGATTGAATTGTTTTATCCACGAAAGGTATGAACTTTTTAAAGTTTTGCAATAAAGTGCCTAACCGCACATATGGACGGCTTAAAGTTAATCTGTTCAATCTGTTAACTGAAAACGTGAAGTCAGATCTTCTTTAACGGCCAACTGGTAGCAGTGCAAGTTCTGTCTTCTTTTTTCGAAAAAGGGACTTACACCACTGTAACTTTAATCCGTCCATATGTTGAAGAGGAACGTTACAGTAAAATAAAGAGGATTACTTGATGAAATAATTACCTGATTTAAATTTTGCAATGGAACATCACTAACGTAGCTAAAAAATCAAATTACAAAATCTGAATAAAATGTTTTTGTTCAATTAGCTTCAGTCACTGTTGTGAAATTATTTCTTAAAATAGTTTACATATTTTTTATAATTACTCGTTTCTCAAACATCGGAACCGCGGTTATCCAGTTGGTATTTACGGATTATCGATTATAGAGTAGTAGCGATTTTTAAGCTCGAGCCAACCAAAGAATCGAGTACGTGAGAACTGGCGCCCGTTAAACCTGAAATTCCTTCAAATGTCCTCATATTGGCGTGGTGAAGAGGTTTGGAGAGTGGGTTGACCACGTAATCTGACCATGGTTTAAAATCACGATGCGTCGTCTTCGGATCCTTCCCTTCGGAATTGATGCCTGAACGTTGCCAATAACCCAATGTGAAGTAAATACCCATAATAATCCAGTATTGGAGGTTTTTCTTCTGTAATCTGTTGTTCCAAGCTTTGAGTGTTGCAATTTCTAAACATCAAAGTGACGTTTTCTACATTTTGAGTAAAAAAAAAAAATGACAGGAAATGCAAAACTGATCTCTGATAAAGGAATTCACATAAGAGAAAATGTACCCCACTAATGCAAAACCGATCTTCATCAAAGAAATTCACTTTTGAGAAAATCTACCCCACAAATCCAAAAGTTGATGCAGCACGACCTAGTCTTTACACTCCATGAAAATAAATTTGAAACTGAACCTATTGCATTTTTGTAACTTAGGAGTAATGTTTAGGTGGCCATTGACATCTGAAAATTTTTCACACCTGCCTTTTTTTTCCGCTCCTATTAAAAGACATACCGTTTTAGACGCAGATTGTCGGATATGGCCCTCTCTCTCTCTCTCTCTCTCTCTCTTGCATCATAAAATCTTAAGAAAACAAACTAAACTACCTTACAATAATGGATCGGAAAGCAAGACCGGATGGGGGATAAAAGGGAAATATTACATGCCATAATAGAGGGTGGTCCCCCACATGCTGCAATTGCACTAGCAACCCTTCTGGGCATACTTTCAACAAGGTTTTCATACACAGTTATGATTATTTGTGTCCATTCCTGCGGCAAGAATGTCGTCAGCTCAGCTGTAGATTTCGGACGTGATTCCCTGGTCCATAAACGTCCCTCTAACTCGTCCCACAAATGTTCTATGGGGTTTAGGTTGGGACTCTGAGTAGCCAAGGAAGGTGTTTTGTATCTATATCTTGATACCACTGCTTGACAGAGGCTGCAACATGCCATTGAGCGTTGTTGTCCTGGAAGTAACATTCGTCCATTCTATAAAATTGCCAGAGGGTAGGAAGAACCTGATTGTCCAAAATGTTCATGTAAGCGGTCGCGTTCAATTTCCGATGAACAGAATGCAAAGGCCTGAGGCCATACCACGAAAAACACCCCAAACAAGTAGTCGGATTTTATGCAAATCCGCTGGCGTCCGGACTATTAATATAGGGTAGTGTATAATAGACAGTCGGAAGTCTCAATCTTGCAACATGGTCAGTTAGACCATATGAAGGAATGTAGGTAATTTAATAAACATCCAACAGGAGCAAAACAAAGGGTCATTGCCGACGGTCCTGGATCCATCCCGATGAGAAAGAGGCGAGGACAACATCTCGTCATTTTTAACCTCGGTCAGATGACGAGGTCACGTCTGAGCAGATACCCCACTCTCTAAACTTCTACGCCATGCTAACGTGAGTACATTTGGGTTATCAACAGATTCAACGTGCTCTAGTCTAATAACCAATGTAAAGTTAACTAAAATATCTACCTCCATTTTTCACCAGCCCCAAAGGATCGATGGTCTTAGATTATTAATAACAATGTGTTGAACTTTGACATCAGTTTGCGCAATTGAATGTGACAAATTAGGTTACTTGAATTTAGCCCTCTTAGTGGCATAGACGAGATATCTCGTTCATAAGGATATGATAAATTATTTTAATGACGAGTAATCTCGTCATCATGAAATTGACGATCTTTTAATGATGACGAGGTCAAGATACGGTCAGTGTTTTTCTAACGACAAGATCTCGATGGACGAGATATCTCGTCTATCAATATTTGGTATGTTTCGCTAATGATGAGTCAACTCGTCGTGATAACCAAAGAGGTTGAGTATTTTTAATATCACTGTTTTTTCGTATTTGTGAAATTTCTTATTTGACCTTTTCAATGTAAAGGATTTTCGTCTTTTTGCCATATGTATTGAATTTTATTTGTCCAAACTTTCTCCGAAATCTCAGGAATTATAATTTAATTTGTCAGGAATATATATCCATTTCCATTCCAATAGAATTCCCATAGAAATTTTTATTTTCCTTTGGATTCTATGTAACTATACAAAAGATATACCACGTGGCTGTCTTGAGGAAGCCCGTCATTCCATGCTTGCTGTATAACGTTCGAATACGTGATACTAAATGGTTAAAAAGAAAGCAAAATGGCGGTGATAATTCAGACACAAACTGAAAGCAAGCTGGCATTTTTTCCGCAATACAGCTTTTAACTACTATTGAACAGCAATAGTTTATATGCATTCCGCGGTGAAGTATTCTAAACTACTTTACAAATATCACGCGCGCTTGGAATTCTGGGTCATTAAATAATTCGAGATTGCTCAAAAGCAGCTTAAGAAAAAATAAATAATCGAGCTGCTTCCACTGTTCCGTAGGGCGAAATTTATAGCGCAATAAAAATCGTCGTAAAAACGCTCGCGTATGAATACAAATATTAACTTTCGCGCGTGATTCTTGACGAAAATTAGTTTTGCGACGAAACACATCTTGAACACCAATAAAACACGGTTTGGAAAGCGGCAGAGGTAAATGCAGAGGAGATAGGCGTGGGAATAACGGAGGAATATTACGTCGGAAATTATGACGGAACACACACAGATGAGCAATTTTTTAATGTCGAATGTAAGGCATTTGGTTTTGGGTATTAAACTCATTCGTTTCTGAAAAAAATACATGTTATGTTAGGTTCTAACGGTGCGTGTTTATTTGAAGTGCGGGTTAACTTGAATTGAACACACACAGCACGAGCACGTATGAGTGTAGTAATAAGTTAGGGGTATGTCTCAATTTTGAGAAAATTACCTCTAGACAATGTTTTCTGCTACATGTTTTCTGCTACAATGTTTTCTGTTCATGGGAAATTACCTACAGTCAAGGAAAAAAACCTGAACCATCCTTCATTCGAGCAATTTTAACAGCGGAGAAAATTCAAAGATGGCGTTTGACAGGAACTACCTTTTCAATAAATTCAGATGCATAAAATGTGTATAAGGGGCCTTCTTCATATTAAATTGTGCACGAACTTCATAATTTCCAGTGAGAAACACCTATTTCGACACACATTTTCGAATTTATATCCAAATTTTACTTCAGATGCAAAATGTTATGTTGTCAGGTCTTATCGTGTCGACGTTATGAGAACAGAAATGGTTGAGGCCCTAATGTTAAATCATTTTTTTACACTTTTATGTATATCTTACTAAATAATATCTCTATAGCTCTGATATTTTGTACCATGCTACTGTTACACAGTCCAAACAAAATCCTCCGTGTATTTAACTAAAAATTACTTTTTAGTATGCAATAATAATAATTAAATTGATGTATGAAAAAATTATCAATTGGAACCTAATTATATTTTGATGGGAATCGATTCAGAAGAACCTTTAGCGTATGACCATGCAAAATTTCGGGTTTGTAAGGTAATTAGTTTTAACTTTTTTTAGATAATTAACTTTTAAAAAAACGTTTGACAAACCTCGGATAGTAATTCTAGGATCTTTTGCACTTGCATAGTAAATATAATAATATAATTAAAAAATCGTTCGCACTTGTGTGATTCATAGAATAATTCCCTGAAAAATACGTTTTGAATATCATTCAAACTTGAAATTCGGGTAGCTATAGTTACAATTAATGTCGATCTAGAAATAGAGACTTTACAGATTCCAGATGATCTCTGAAATTGGATTTACCTTAGGATTGACTATCTCTGGTTATTAAAGTAGTAAAGTCATGACATTTTATATTCAGACTATTTTAGCGACGCAGAATTTGATTATGGCATCAAAACATGGTGTTGTTTTTAGAAATTTTGTTTATGGGTGCGACATTAGATATGAAGACGTTCCCTTATGCAATTATTTTTTATTTGAATTTGTGGAGGATATTATTCCCTGTTGAATGATACCTTCGAATTTTCCCTCGTATGAATATTGCTCGAAATAAAGGAGGTGGTTTGGTTTTTTTCCTGCGATTGTACATTACCCTCTTTTGAATTGTTTTTTGATTTAGTATGAGATTTGATAGTAATTTCTGGATGCATATATCCTAATTTTCGAATTTTAACTCTTATGGTGGTTGTCTCGTCGAGGTATCTCTTCATTAGCGAAAGAGTCTAATTCTTGATTTTGTAATAAAAAATCACCAGTACCATGATGACGTGATATCTCTTCTTTATCGAAATTGATCAGATCTTGATGGAGGTAATATTACGTGCAAAACCCTTGGAGGGTTAACATATAACTCCTATGGTCCAATATCCATACCTATCATGCCCCAGGAAAAAATAATAATAATTTTCAATTCAGATACGAGAGCCCTTCTCAAAATAACACTATTAAAATTATCGTCGGAATCTTATTACAACAATAATAGATACAAATATCGTATAAAAATATTGTAACAGGTAATTAATACAAATAAAGTTAAAGTTTTACAGGAAGAATTAATTCAAAGTCACTAATGCTCTTAAAACAATTCCATACTATTTCAAACATTTAATTATTTAATAACGATTTTGAGTTGCAATTAATAAACAAATGGTAAACTTGGCCAAGTCGTACGTGGATAGCATTTATAATCGTTCTACTGTTGGTTAAAATTATACTTAAACTAATCTCACTGTTTCTTGTTTAAAATTAAATTTAATTCATATCCCCACTCTTCCAATGGTTAACAATTATCTTCCCCCTTTCATTGGTTAAAGTTATGGTGGCTTCACACCAACGGCGACAGCGACAAAAACAGCTGTCTCTTCGCTTTGCGCATGCGTATTACAAACAAATTTTGTTTCTCCCGGTTCGTCTCTGTCGCTGTCGCTGCACTTTCAAGTCTTGGAGGAAGTTCAACTTTTGTCTCTGTCGCCGTGCTGACAGCCAATCAGAATGAAGCCTAATCCGGTTTCGGTTGATGCTTTTCACCCAGCAAGTTAAAAATTAATAATATCGAGATCCCAAGGGCTCAGGAAGCTAAATACCTAGGTATTATCCTAGACAGAAGACTCACATGGAACAAGAACACAAAAAACGTTATCCATAAATTCCGAGACGTAAAACGTTAACTTTTCAACCTAATTGCTCGGAATTCGCCAATGACTATTGAAAACAAAATACTCGAGTACCTAAGCTATCTCAAACCAGTAATCACATACGCATGCCAAATTTGGGGATCTACTAATAACAAAAATATAAATTCACTTGAAATCCTTCAAACTTATACACACCGAACCATCTCCAAAGCAAGATGGTTCCAACGAAAAACAGAAATTATAAGACACGTTCTTAAAATTACCTCCCTTAAAACCCCTATCGTTAAACTTTTGAAAAAAATAAACCACGATATTTAATGCAGATAGCTGATTAAAATATAACCCCTCTTTGAAGAGACATTATAAAGTCGCTCTCAGCACTATTTTTTCCTTGCAAAAAAGTAGTTTTTAACTATTCAATTTGTATCAGCAATAAGCTTGAACAGTCAACACAGCAACGTCCCAAATATGGGTCGTTATTTTTAAGCACCTCCGGTCGCGGTCAGTACTTGGGAGGGTGACCACACAAGCTCCCGCGACCGGCAATCTGTTTACTGATGCAATACTACTTTTTAAACTTTTATTACCACTTCATAGCTACTTATTTAATTCCAAACAACTTATTTTATTTCTACTATTTTTTTTAATTTTGGGCATTCTATTTTAGAATTAAGTAACTCCACCAAAATTGTTCTACCGGAGATAAAGGCCGCTAAGCTCGTCTAACAAGAATAAAAGGAGTTTTATTAAAGGCGGAGATACGTGATCTGTCTGCCACACATCTTGCAGAATCAGAAATAAATGTTTTGCTTTCGAAAAAGAAAGTTATGCGCATGCGCAAAGAAATAGCTGTCGCTGCTGGTGTGAAGGCTCTTTTAGCAGCAACAGAGACAAGCGACAAAATGTTGCCTGTCTCTGTTGCTGTCGCCGTTGGTGTGAAGCCACCATCATAGTTAAGTTACCTCTTCGGTCTTTCATGGGTTAAAGTTTTATTTAAATACTTTCACATGAAAAATTGTTCGCGCCCAATAAACAGATACAGATGGAAGAAAACGAGTAGCACAAGCAATATTACGCGCTATAAAATAGTACAAAGTGTGATCAATATTTTTACAGGAACTTGGTGAAAGAACGCAAGTTATTAATTAAGTTATTAATAAGTATGTAATTTTCTATACTTGGAAATGCCAGTTATATGTGGATTTGTTTAGTTTCATAATGTATGTCTTTACGCTGAACCCTTATTGAATACCTCCGGGCGTGCAGAGATTCATATTTTAATTTTTACCTTGAATCCCGGCTTGTCAGATGGAGAGTCAAACTACACGTCGGAAAGACTGTTG
Source organism: Metellina segmentata (assembly GCA_947359465.1). Taxonomy (NCBI): domain Eukaryota; kingdom Metazoa; phylum Arthropoda; class Arachnida; order Araneae; family Tetragnathidae; genus Metellina; species Metellina segmentata. Next base: position 24,136,833 of record OX375881.1, on the reverse strand, counting down.
TCATCACGTTTCTCTGCAGAGGTTCACTTACAGTTTAACAAGTACACCTTAGTACTTACAATTAAAAAATACAGCTTAAACTTCATGGACAACCTATCCCTTGGTCTTTAAATACCATATATTTAGAAGTAATCCTAGAATATCATCTAAATTAGAAACCGCACCTAGAACACATAAAAGACAAATTTTGGAAAACTTGCGCAGCCATGTATCCATTTACTTCTTGCAGTCAACATTATCACTGGACATCAAGAAACGTATTTACTCATACTTCGTTCGGCTAACCATAGCTTGCCCAATTTGGGGGATTGCTCATGAGACCAAAATTAAGAAGTTCGAACGTATTCAGAATCCTTTCCTCAGAAAATTACAAAAGCTAGATGGTTCTATTACAGTAGCGATATATGAAAAGTCCTCTAAATTCCCTCAATCGAAAACTTCATAAACAAAATGTCCTGCCAATCTTTCTTCGAAATTGAAAGAAATACCAACCATGCAGTAAAAAAATTGTAATTTATGATCCAACGCTCCCCAAAATAAAACAAGACTTCGCAAAACCTTCTTGGAGACTGAAATCCTGCAACTCCCCCAATTCTACTTAATACAGTTTAACCTTTTGTGTTAACGACAATGTTAACAATGCATTTCATTTTGTAAAGCCTTTGAGAAGCTCTTGTCCATTTTTTTCAAGATTTCAACTAAACAAATTTACTTTGGGCTGAATGTAACCTGGGTACAGAAAAAAAACATCAGTACTTAAAAAAACTGTCAATACACTTGTTAATTCAGTTATTTTCTTATTTATCTATTTATTAGGACTAGAAATAATACCTTATTATAATACATGCCCATTTATCACGTTCTATACTGTCAATACTGTAGATTGAGGACCTTTCGGGGTCAGATTCTCCATGACCTCAACAATACCCTATTAGTTCTTATAATTCTTGACAGAGATGTAGTTATGAGCCGTGAGTTTAACTGAATTTTGATGTGAAATCATAATTGAATATTTTTGAGTTGTGAGATTTATTAATTGACTCAGTGGACTTAATTTATTGAGTATTTTGAGTTGCAAATATTCCTGAACGATGAAGTATATCAGGGGTAAGTTTCAATGTATTCTTGAATCTTATGATTATAATAATAAGGAATTAAATTGAAATAAGGAGAAATAATATAGACTAACAGAAAAAATAATAAGCTCTTGAATAACAATGATTTTTAGAGTCCGTTGAATTCATATTTGGACGGGCTTTAATGTTAATTTATACTGTAACTACTATTAACTACTATTATTTTTCATCAATTCATGAAGCAGTTTTAATCAGTCTACGGGAAATCAGTTAAAAGAAGGGAATATTTAAGATATATGGACACCGAGTCTAAAGTACATTTAAAGAAACGCTTCATGTTTTTGAGGTTCTTTTTTGTAATGCTTACAGAGCACCAATATATTAAATATAACACTGTACGTAAAAAAAACATGAAATTAAATTAATTTGTGATGTTTCAAAAAGTTTTTCATCTATTTTTGTTTATATGAAGGGAAAACACATTTTCAATCCAAAATGTAAACAAAGTGGACACAATTTATCAATTTTTTTATTAAATTTGGTCCTTCTTACCCAAATATTTTAACTTTTCAAAATAATCTGTACAAAATTCGATGATAACAGAGACAGAAACAGCATATATATGAAATAAAACCTTAGTGGTACATATTCTAAAAATATGAACAAACTTGTTTAATTTTCTTAGATTAATTATCTAAAGTTTCCATAACGAATAGAATGCAGAATATACCACACTGAAAAATATTAAAATATTGGAATATTTCTCACAAGTTGGAATGATACATTTTTGTAAAATAATTAATCCGATTAATATAATATTGCATTAATTATGTGTATTTGTAAAAATGTAAGAAGTTAATTTAATATAATATCCAAATAGAAAGACTGGAACAGATAAAACCTTTGTTAAACTGACAGCAAAATTTCAGTATTTCCAATACAACTGATATAAGAATTTAAACACGTGAACTAGTAGTCAATGACTCTTTCGGTGGAGCAAAACGGCTAAATTCATCAAAACAGGAAATAAGATGTCCTGATGATCGTGAGAAAATCGTATTTCCTGTTCTGATGGTGGGGGACTGTTAGCTCCACCAAAATATATAGAACATTTTCATTCGTTTTAATTTTAATTAGTCCTAGTTTGAAATTCATAAATTTTACTACAAGCCTATGATAGTAGTGAATGGAGGTTTTTGCGAATCTCTATTTCAAATACATGAATACTAGAAATAAACCTCCTGGAGGTTGTTACGACGAGATATCTCGTCATTAGCAGAATTAAGAGGTCTTCAAGAACGAGACATTGCGTCATTAGAAGAAAACTGATCAGATCTAGGTCTCATCATCTTAAAAAAATTTCGCCGATATACTGATGACGATATATCTTGTAATTAGTATAGTTGCACAGATATGGATGAACGAGATATCTCGTAATTTGCATAATTGGTCAGGTACGGATGAACTTATATCTCATTATTAGCATAAATTGGTCAGATATGGATGAATGAGATATCTCGTATTTAGCATAATTGGTCAGATATGGATGAATGAGATATCTCGTAATTTGCATAATTGGTCAGATATGGGTGAACGAGATATCTCGGAATTAGCATAATTGGTCAGATATGGATAAACGAAATATCTCGTAATTAGCATAATTGGTCAGATATGGATTTAAGAGATATCTCGTAATTAGCATATTTGGTCAGATATGGATTTAAGAGATATCTTGTAATCAGCATGATTGGGTAGATATGGATGAACGAAATATCTCGTGGAAACCACTTAGTGGGTTGTTAGTCTTAGTTCAATCTAGCGAGTATGATTTATTTTTAATAAAACTACTTTATTTGAATAAATTGCTATCAATAAAATAGTTTAAAGTGAATATATAAGGTACATTGAAATATTTTTGATCAAATAATAAAAACTAAATTTAAACTTCAATTTAAAACATGAATTTGATTTATTACTGACTTGAGGGATTTTCGGTAGGGATTTAATTTAAACCCACCGTTACAACCAAATACTACTTGTAAAACATTTCGAGCTGAAAATGCGAGTTTTTAATAAAAATACATCAATAAAATAGTTTAAAGTGTAGATATTAGGTACGCTGAAATATTTTTAATCAAATATTAAAAACTAAATTTCAATTTCAATTTAAAAATGAGTTGCAGTTATTAATCTCTTGTGGAATTTCCCCGTTAGGTATATAATTTAAAACCACCGATTCAACCAAATACTAACTGTAAAAATATTCTATATGAAATACGATTTTTTTAATAAAAATACAATATTTGAATAAAGTGCAATCAATAAAATGGTTTAAATTGCAGATATACGGTACGCTCAAATATTTTTAATAAAAGTATTAAAAACTAAATTTTATTTTCAATTTAAAGAATCAGTTGCATTTATTAATCACGAAAGTTTCTTGGTAGGGATATAATATAAACCCATCGATTCAACAAACCACTAACTGTCAAAATTTTCGAACTAAAATACTTTTAATAAAAATAATATAAAAACTAAATTTTAATTTCTGTTAAATAAAATTTATTCATTTGTGGATTTTGTTGAGAGATATGACTTAAAAAACGAAAAAAGTAATCATATGCCAGCAGTCAAAATTTTCTATGACTAAAGTGACAATTTTCCATTCACAAGAATGACACTCACCTGCAAATAATTCTCAGCTTCCGTTCCGATTTATTCTCGAAATTATATTTCGAATAGGGACTTTCCGAACTCGCGCGAGTTTCGAAGTGTCACTCCAAAGTAATCAAATCCGGAACCACTCCGACCACTTCCTATTGAACAGCTGACCCACACTGAGAGAGCCGACTGTCTGTGCCTCGCAGAGAAGCGAAGAATGAGGGGCATAGGAATCCGGCGCCTTACGCCTGGAGGCAGGACTTCGCACTTTTCAATCCCGAGACGCGGGATTCTTCGCTCTCGCACTGCGCATGCGCTCCAGTCTGGAAACTAAAGCCCGCAAGCGCTGTTCTGTTCCCGAAATTCGATTATGCATTTGCGGTGAAATGTTTTTTCTAGGGAGTGGAAGTTACTTTTCGAGTGGACTCAAGCACCGAATTCGCGTCTCTGTGGACTGCGGTTTGCGTTTGTGGGGTTATTTGTTTTGTCTAAAAATAGGTGCGTCATTAGCCAGATTCTCTCCGATTCCGGTGTGGAATACTTTTCATTTCAACCCTCCTTGGTGCTTGTCTCGACGTAATATCTCGTCTGTAGCATAACCGACCCGATCCTAACTTTCCAAGTAGTTTGGATCCGAGTCCGGGCATGGATGTTTGTAAGCGTATGGTGTAGAGGCGGCTGGTGCACCTTAAATCTGTCGTGGCCGAAAGTCCTCTCGTTGGGTTGGCGTGGAAGTTTGGAGAGTGGGGTGCCAGCTCAGGTGTTGCTTTGTCATCTGACCGTGGTTCAAAATTACGAGGTGTTGTCCTCGGATCTTTCCCATAAGGGACTGATCCCGGACCGTCGTCAATAGCCCGTTGTGTTGCTCTAGTACGACGTTAACTGAAAAATTACCAATTTCCAAGTGGTTTCGGCGAGTTTTCTCGTCCATCAAGATCAGGCCAATTTCGCTAATGATCACATATCTGGCCAATTTTATTAATGATAAGATACACAGTCCAGTCACATTAATGTGACCACCACCTACTTTCGACGTCAACGTGATATAACCAATCACAAAAGACAGGTGGCAGCACATTGCAGTGGAGTGTATATAAAGGATGTCCTAGGGCATCGGAAAGCATTTCCATCGTTGGCGTAATGCAGAAACGTAGCGATTTATCCGACGTCCAAAAGGGCATGATTATTGGCTTTCGGGCCAAGGGTGGGAGCATTTCGAAAACGGCTAATTTTGTGAACTGTTCGCGTGCCGCCGTGGTAAAAGTATACCGTGCATGACAAAATGGCACTATCCAAAATCAGCGGCGTGGCACATGTGGTGGGCCACGGGCTATAGATGACAGAGGCGAACGAAGGCTACGGAGATGCGTTCGGGCGAATAGACGTGCAACTGTTGAGCAACTGACCGCCCAGATGAACCAAGCGGCTACCAAGAGTGTATCCCCAACAACGGTTCAGCGAACGTAGCTGCGCATGGGCCTCCGCAGCAGACGCCTGGTTAATGCACCTATGCTGACTGTTGTTCATCGGCGACCAAGGCTGGAATTTGCACGCCAGTACCGCAACTGGACGTCCACAGAGTGGCGACAGGTGGCTTTTTGCGATGAATCACGTTTTATGCTCCATCGGACAGATGGACGTTGGCTTATACGGCGTGAAACGTCTGAAAGCAAACACCCTGCAACAACCGCCGGAAGGATCCAGACTGGAGGTTGGAGGTAATCTAGCGCAGCTGGCCACGGCACTGGAGTCGGCATGTCTCAACATCCCAGTGAACACCTTCAGAAACCTAATTGACTCTCTTCCTGCACGTCTCGCAGCGGTCCGCTCTGCCAAAGGTGGTTATTCTGGCTTTTGGCAGGTGGTCACATTAATGTAACTGGACAGTGTATATGGCCGGGGTAAAGGGGACACCTGGGGTTTAAAAAAAAGAATATTTTGCAAAGATGACAAATCCAAGATCTTGGTCAGTTTTCTTCTATTGACGAGATTATCTCACGCATCATCAGAAAGTGGCTTGAAATTTCGAGGTGTGGTGTTGTCTTCGGATTTTTCCCTTTGGTATTGATCACGGATCGTCGCGAATAGCCCTATCCCGATGTGCTCATTTAGTCAAAAGTTAATTCAATTACCTAGCTCTCTACCGAGATAGTTTTTCAATGACAGTTTCGTCTTGGAAGTATTTCACCATAACAAAACCGACCATATCTAGATGACAGAGACATTTACCTGTGTTAACTCAAATACACAAACCCTGTAGAACGTGCTTCTTAGTCAATATTCAATTATTTCAGGAAAACAAACTTTAGATTTTAAAATTGGGGCTTCGAGGGGCACTTTTGGTATTAGCTGTGTGCCAACTGTCGTGGTTATAAGGGCAATAGAGTGGTCTGAAGACAGGAAAGTAATAGCATAGTTTTCCGCAGTGTTTTAAAGTATAAGTGTACCAAACTTGGTGTGGATTGGTCAAACTGAGTAGATTTGTATATCAAATATAAACACACACATCCTTTTTATACTTATTTTTATATAGTTAGGTAGATAGATTAAATGAAAGTAAATTAAATGGAAATATAAGATTTTACTTCCGCGCGACCCAAATGCACTAAGAATAAACATTGTTTTACACTGTTTGGCCATATCTAAGCACATGCACCATAAGGTAAAACTAAATAAAATGGTCTCTCACGATACAAATCGGGTTATATTAAACTATAGCTTTTCCTCATATTGGCTACGTTTGGTGTTTTTTCTAATTAGCTTTAACTAATCAAAAAAATGTAAATTCGGAATTTATTGTTTGGAATTTTTTTTCTGTCGACTTGCATAAATCACATTCGGAAAACATGCCATCTGACGCCATGGCCGAAATACATACAGAAAGTACTTTTCTCCGCAGATATACTATCGAAATGAACATTTAGCTCTGTCTAAACTATTTGAGGGGGTAAGAAAACTTATCAACTCAAAATTTCATCTTGTTCATGAGATCGATTTCTTTGGCACACGCAGAAAGAGCACTGACAGCCAAAAATTATATGTACGAAAACTAACAAGACATGTGAAGCCGCTTGTATTTTGAATCGTACTCGTACTTTTCTGACATTAAGCTTTCGCTGACTGAATTAACGCCGCCGAAGAGACGTTCATCGAATCAGATAGCGTGAGAGAAACGTCATCTGCAATTCTTCGACTTGCTTAAAGGTTCGATCGACAACGCACCTGTTTGGTATTCTCCTAATTACATGCCGTTGTCGTTTTCCCGATGAACCGTCCTTTCGCAGTCAGGAAGATGCAAATGAAGGTGAAATCCCAAATGCATCTGTTCTCGCGAACTTTGACTGAAACATGAAAGAATTACGCCGCTGTTGATAAAAGAAATTGTTGTCATAATCTGTTTTGAAACTTCAAATTGTAAGTATTTGAAAGTACGTTCGAGAATGTGATCGATTTTGTGATAGTTTAATGGGAGAGAGATTTCACATTACCATTCTTTCCCATGTGCAATGCAAAATTTCGAATTTTGCAGTGTGGGTGATAGTGGACGACCAAGATTCAACACCACGGTTAGCACTATCCTAAGTTCATGTATTACGCTTTCCTTCTAAGCAAAACAATGTAGAAAAAGTGTTTAAAGATTACATTTGTGAACAACTGAATATGCATTCATAGTTTTGTCTTAATACAAGCACATTACGCCGTTGTTGATGAAAGAATTGCTATCATAATCTGTTTTGAACCTTCAAATTGTAAGTATTTGAAAGTACGTTCGAGAATGTAATCGATTTTGTGATAGTTTAATGGGAGAGAGATTTCACATTACCATTCTTTCCCATGTGCAATGCAAAATTTCGAATTTTGCAGTATGGGTGATAGTGGAAGACCAAGATTCAACACCACGGTTAATCCTATCCTAAGTTACTGTATTACACTTTCACTATGAGCAAAACATTGTAGAAAAAGTGTTTGAAGATTACATTTGTGAACAATTGAATATGCATTCATAGTTTTGTCTTAATACAAACAAATTACGCCGTTGTTGATGAGAGAATTGCTATTTCGAAACTTCAAACAGTATGTATTTGAAAGTAAGATCGATATTTTGTAAACGCTTAATGGACATGAGTAATGTATTTTTTACAATGTGCAGCACAAAATTTTGATCTCAATCGTATGTAATGGTCTAGCTCAGGGTCAAATCTTTTTTTGGAAAGGGCCATATATTGTAAAAATTTTAGGCTTGGTGGGCCACGTAGCAATCCCGAAGATAGCTACACGGGTAATCAATTTTTTTGAGGAAGTGATATTTTTACATATTTATAAACATTTTACTGACACTTGCAAAAAAAAAAAAACGAATAAAATATTTATCTTTATTAAGAAACGTATTTTATAACAAATTAATTTATGTATTAATGCGATGAATGTAACTGTTTTACTGAGATAATATTTCATCAAACTAGAGTTCGAAGTTAGTACTTCCTATCTTTAAAGCTGTTTGCTAATGATCATCTGTTAATAATAATCTGTATTGCGATTTTACATACTTCACTTTCGAAAATGTCCTTTCACATTGACAAGTAGTGTACTCAAATACAGATATACATTCCCGTGATATGATTTTATTGACCGCATTTATCTTCCGAAAGATATTTATAGAATTGGCTTCGATCCAATTCTTTAAACGTCATTTTCAGCATTTCATCATTATGGAGTTCAATCATTTCTAATTGGAAGCTCCTCAATTGTACTGTCAAATAGATTTTAAAATATGGAAATGTGTTTTGAATTTGGATCAAGTTCCAAAAAATGTTGTTGCAACTGTAGGTAAAGTTCAAAAAATAGATCCACCGTGAAATTTTTTGGAAATGTGGATTTCGATAATATTTGACAGTTTTTTCAGCTTGCAAAATGGTCAACCTTGTTTAATGGGATGTGTGTATTAAACACTACAAATTTTCGGCTATATGGCTTTACGATAGAATACGTTTCACATATGAGCACTGTTTTCCCTGTAATTTTATGTTAAATTTGTTGAGGTATTCAACGATGTCTGTATAAAATGCTAATTTCCATAGACATTCATTGTTTGATAATACTGGTCGTAGGCAGTTCTCATTCAAAAAAATATCTGTTCTCTGAGTTCAAAAAACCTCAATTAAACTTTTCCCGTGCTGAGCCATTGAACTGCTGTACGATAGGGAAAGTTAGGATATTCGGTTTTGATCGGTAATAAAAAGTCACGAAACTGCCGATGGTTAAGTCCACGAAAAGTTAACTGCTAATACAACTGGTTAAATAACAAATGACACATGGAATTGTTTCCCACAAAGTCCAAGTTGGTAAATAATGCAATGAATTACCAGAGGTTTTAAGCGTTTAGCTTCTTCACAAGCCTTCAAAATTTGTCCAACTAATCATTTCCCTGTTCCGCACATAATTTTACCACCATCAGTTGTGACTCATTTTAACTGATTCCATTGCAAATTGTACTGAGCGTTTTCTCTACTTCCATGAAGATAAAATTTGCCTGTAGTTGTTTTATGATGACAATTCATAGAAGCTAATTCTTCACTCACCTCAAACAGAGTATTGACAACTCGAAAAAACAGCACAAATTGGTCAGTATATGTAATCTCTGTCGACTCATCAAGAGCCCACATCGACTCCATCAAAGCCTCTTGAAATTGCTTGCCTGTCTGCAAAATTGAGAGAACAGGCAACATTTCTTCTACGGCAACGGCAGACCACAAAATGCGAATATGCCAAACCAGTAGCGCCACGGGAAGTCATTATTCACAGCTAATCAACTCGACTATCGGCCATTGCTTTACAGCGCGTAATTTGATTTATTTTTAATTTTTTCATCTAAAAAACAATATTAACCCGAGTGCCGTAGTTTGAAGACCCCTGGTCTACCTCCACCAATAATAAGCACCACCATTACCTCTATAGTACGAGTTAATATTACACCAGCATAATATCATATATGTGAGTAAAATAATGAAACATAATTGTTTGATTACCTTTGAAGAATCTAGCCGACCAACCGGTCTGGTAAATAAGGCTTTGACCTAAATATAAGAAGGTTACTGGTTGGAATCCGGGTCAGTGCATAGATGGATGTAAGCGTATGGTATAGATGCGGCTGGTGCTCTTTAAATCTGCCGTGGTCGAAAGTCCTCACGCTTAATTGATGTGGTAATGCGGAGAGTGGGATGCCAGCACAGGTGTTGCCTGTTCTGTGTGTGACCGTGGTTGAAAACTACGTGTTGGTGACTTAGAAACTTTCCCTTAAGGGATTGATCCATGACCGTAGCCAGCAGCCGTTGTGTTGCTCTAGTACGACGTTAATTAAAAATTACCAAAATTTCCAAATTGAACGATTTATTATGCATACATTTATAGATCTGACTGACACTAAGGAAGTTTAATGGACAGGGTAATGTATTATTTACAATATTCAACGCAAAATTGTGATATCTTCCTGTGTGATGGTCTATCTCTACCAATGATAAACACCTTTACCTCTATCAAAATTGTGTGGATATTGCACTATCGTAATTGCATCTATATGAGTAAACAGTCTAAAAAGAAAGCCAACGGTAAAAGTCGAAATCCAACCAGTGATCATCTGGACGAACAGCTGCAGAGGACGTTCTATTTCACCTGTTCTTCTCAAGTCGTTGTAAAATGTGCAACGAAAAAACAGCAGCTGGTGGCAACAATTAATCAATCAGAATATATTCGTCATTGCGATGACACAATGGAGTAGGCAGCTGCCCTGCAAATGACCCTTCCTAAAGGTCAAGCACAACGGAGTTTCTCACTATGTCACAACCCATTATTCCTAGCGTCTCCAAGCAAAGACCCTCGTGTACGAGGGAAGCAGTTAAATAATGACGCACTGGAACAACATAGCCTTATTGGCGACAATCCGGAAACAATCCACAAAGGAAAAGATCCGATGACAACATGCAATTTTGGATCACCGTCAAATAATGAGTGGTCCGTAGAAACGACTATATCGTGACGACGAGATATGTCCTCATGAGCGAAATTTCTCAGATTTTGATGGACGGTATATCTCATCGAAACCATTTGGAGGGATAATTTAATTACTTTTAATGAAGATTAATGTTTACTTCTGTACGCCATTTTTATCAATGTAGTGCTGAAACGTTATTTTTTATACTATACAAGCCGAATAATTCGACGTTTCTCTGGTTAAAATGGTTAGATATTGATGTGAGTTAGAAGTATCACTTTTTTATTACATAGAAAAGTGAAGTCATTTAAGTTGAACGGAAAATTTCTTTAACTTCAATCGTATAATTTGTACGGAAAATACTGTTTAACTTGGTTTTATAACTTTTTCATAACTACTACAATTTACGTCGGATGCAAATATATGTATATAATTCCTGAATAATATCTTGCAAATTGCAAAAGACGAAATATGAGAAAAGAGTCGTATTTTAACTTCTTGAGCTGAAATAGAGCTATTCGAAAAAAGACATTACAAATATATTGATAAAGACGATAATGGTTTATGAAATTTGTTGGATATTCTCCTGTTCTTAACCGCTTAAATATGTGCAAATACATCGTATGCAAATCAGGCTAGATTTGCATATGAAACGCCATCAGATTTAGTCAGAGTTATATATATAAACGAAGTCGGTTTATATTCTGCTCTCACGGATTCAAATACTGGATGTTTGTAGGTTCTTTTATGAGTTGCTATTTTATCTGTAAAGTCTTATTTTTATTAAACTTTTAAATCTCACCGTGGCTGTCTATTATTAAACTGTGATATATTATGCATCCTGCACTTCTCATCTCTGCTAGATTTTTAGCTCATTAACAAAACAAAATTTAGTAATGCTCAAGTATGACCCGACATTTCCCTATGTTAACTCAAATACACAAATCCTGTTGAACGTGTTTCCTTGCCAATATACATTTAGTGCTAGAAAACAAACTTTAGATTTTAAATTTGGAGCTTCGAGGGGCATTTTTAAGACTACGTTTGCCAATTTTCATGGTTGTAAGTGATATAGATTAATCTGAAAACAGAAAGTATTGCATTGTCCGCATTGTTTTAAAGAATAAGTGTACCATATTTGGTGTGGAGTGGTCATACGGTGTAGATTTGAATAAAAAATATAAACACATACGCTCACTTCCTTTTATATCTCTAATATTATAAAAGGAAGTGTTTGTTTTCTTGGACTCCAAGTCCTGACGAATCTATAGTACTTACAGTAATGAGATTTGGCACACAGGTAGTCCAACGTTTTTGTGATTTTAGGGTCGATGCGAATTTTAAAATTCATTGTAGAACATTTTTAAATGAATTTAATAGTTTTTTTCACCAATCTTCCTTCTTCCGCGTTCTTCCTTGAAATGAAGAAACATCAAAATTTAGACTTTTTGCCCTCACGTGAACTTGACGTCAGCCTTTGGAACTATGCGCAGATTTTTTCATACCCCGTCTCTAGAATGGGAGCGAACACATTCAAATGACCTTCGTTTGTTTCGAGATTCATTCATTCTGATTTCCTGCGAACCGGATTCCAGTGAAGCAAAAGATATTACTAAAGTTATCACTAGCGTTCTTCATTGCTTTTTTTCTATCCCAGCGATCGTTAAAGGTAGAATAAAAATTTTAACAGATTTGAAATCTGCGGAAAATATTACACCAGATACTTTTTACGTTTGATTTTCCTTTTTTCTTTTATATTTTCGCAAGAGATTGTGACGTCACGTGAACTTTCACTTTCCAAAAATAAACAGATTGCATTTTCTGCCCTTCGCTTTAAAATAAAAAATAAAAGCAGATTACATTTCCTGCCCTTTTCCATTTCTGCCGAAGGAGAGCAAAAAATAAAAAATAAACATTTCGACTGGGATTGTGAAGTTCTTTTTTCGTAAAATCGGAATCGTTAAAGATAGATTGAAAATTTCAATGGATTCGAAATATGCGGAAGCTTTAACACCAGGTTAATACCTTTAGGCTAATACTTTTCAGGTTAAATTAAGGTTTCAGGTTTTTAATACTTTTTCAGGTTAATACCTTTTTTAATACGGCGTTGCCCGTGGTGTAGTTTGCTCGCAAACCACGGCAGGGGCAATGCCGGGCTAGCCACGCAGTGGCTAGTAAATACTAGCTGAATAACCAGGTGTTGCACGGGTTTCAAATACGACCGCGACAGCTAAAATATGACAGCGTCATTTCCCTGTGTTAACTCAAATACACAAACCTTGTAGAACGTGTTACCTTGTCCATGTCCATTTATTGCAGGAGAACAAACTTTAGATTTTAAAATTGGGGCTTCAAAAGGCTCTATTTGGATTAAATGTGTGCCATTTTTCATGGGTACATATTGGTCTGAAGACAGGTAAGAAATAGCATATATCTTCCGTAGTATTCTAAAGTATAAGTATACCAAATTTGGCGTGGATTGGTCAAACGGTGTTGATTTGCACATAGAATATACACACATTCTTTTTTATATAGATAGATTCGAGACCTGCATTCGATCACTATACGCCAAGTCTTTTAAGGTATGTCTTGTATTTATTCATCAAGACGAGAGAGGGCGCTCTTTAAACCAGTCCCCTTATCTAGAACGGAAATGGCAGTTTATGTTGGCAACTAATTATGATTAAGGAGCCGGAGATAGGTTCTCGAGCCAGCTAAACGTGTCGGTGGATGCGTGAGTACCCGCTGTGGAGATATTCCGTAATTGCTTTATGTTCCCTGCTTGTGTGATGCCTCTTACGAGAACTCGCTGTGATGTGCTCTACAGTAAATATTGTTAATGCGAATCCTCGAGGATTTATTGATTTATCAATGCGCTCTCGATTGATGAGCTCCACTGCTGTAATGTCAATACCTTTGTGAATGGTATTATAATATTGTTATTTGAGTCCGATAAATAATTAACTGGAAAATGTTTGAACCAACTGGAATGAATGCCAGCTGTCCGGCTTTTTCATGAATTATAATTATTTTTTCTGTCCTATTTTCTGTACACTATTTCATTTCGAAAACAAATTCAGATGTTTTCTCCGAATCCACTTATTTACACTTAATAGTAATATGATCTTATCTACACAGTTAGATGAAACGGCATTCAAATTTTATTAGAGTTTACTCGGGCCTTATGTTGGAATTGTGACGACTGGGAAAAGACAATAGCATGTGGACCTACTATTTGTTCCGAAGTTTTACCTAGAGTCTTACCGTCTGGAAGTGACATTTGGATTAAAACTAGTGTAGGGACAGTTATCATGAGAAAAAGCATAAAATGTTGACCAATCTACTAGATCGTGGTGTCAAATGAACGTCACGAGATCCGCAAATAAATGTCAGGAGATAATTGAGAATACAGATTTTTAAGTTTTTGGATGACATCATCTTTAAAACAGAGATGGGATGGAGAAGACAGGGTAAGAGCTGGTGCCTAAAAACAGCTCTAGTTAGATTGCAATACGGTGAAGTTAAACACCGGTGGGAAAAAAAAAACGAACGAGAAAATCTTGTTGTTTCTTTATGAACTTTCGTTCATTGAATGTTCCTTGTACATATTGTGTATATAGTCTTCCTATTGTTAATCGAGACTTTTCAAGTTGCAATAAAAAACTTGTAAAGGTATCCAGCTCCAGTTTATGGCTATGGTACAAATGCACCCCAACGTGAATGAAGCAGACAGATGAAGAACAAGCCGAAAGATTGTTTAGAGTGAATATAAAACAATTAATTTATAATTTGAATGATGCAAGTTCAGTTCAATGAGAATTTGTTAAAAAATTCTTACCTGAGTAATTGTAGCTTTTGAATGACACCACCCAGTTCTTACTCCATAGACACACTGGCCCGAATCTCGCCCAACACTGTAGACTGCAGTGTTCAACAGATTGCGAACCTCCTATCCGAGCTTATTAGGTACAGACATATTTTGTTTACACGACATTACATATATTTTCCGGATGTTTCTTTTCTAGTTTTGAAATTATAGCAAGAAACAAATTATAACGCTTTCTGATTATGCTCCACCTTTCATGCAAGTCCCCAATTTTTATGTCCAATTCCAATTTTCCAGTATTCCAATTTTTATGTCAAAATTTGGCAGTAAATTCAAGTTTAATTAAAATAAAAAAAAGTAAATTGTATGACTGATTAAAGTCAATGGCTAATAAACACACATGTGAGACGAAATTGATTTAATTATAATTTGCACTCTTGTTTTAGTCGAATTCTAATGATTTCTTGTCAATTTCAAATTAAATCTGCTTTTTCTCTTTCATTTTTCCTTCCTGTGTTATTTAATTAAAAATCAAGTCAAAAGTTTTAGTACGCTAAATTGCTCGACTGAAGTCAGAAGAATTTGAGTGTAAAAACCGTCTCTGAGACTCCCAAAGTTATGTTAATTTAAAACGATAAAAATCGTACTCATTCTTTCATTCTAATTTCTATTATGAAACTTGAATCTCCAAACTTAAGAGCGTATTAATTTCTTTTAGTAGCATATGGTAGGTAATCTTATACAAAAAAAACTAGTGTTAAAGACTTTTTTAAATTAATATATGGTGATAAAATATTAAACTCTGTTTTACGTTGATTTGGTAGTATTTGTTTAGGAAAGATTACTTTAAAGATTCTTTTTCGGAAAATTTTGGGATTGTTTTCAACTTTATTATTTAATTTCTTTCATTTTAATTAGCTCAGTGATTATGTTTCTTAATACTGAAAAAAGTTTCTGGTATACTAATCTCAATTAGGAACTACAAAATAATTACAAGAATTAATATATTTGACCTTCTGTGACCTGCTTTTCCGAGGATGATACCGGAGAGAGTATGAAATCCAATCAGTCCATACAATATGGATGAGTCATCCTAAATTTCCGATTTGTGTGAGCACAGGATGTTGATGTTATTCATTAAATTGCGTTTTTATTCTCCTAAACGAAGTTCTACCTTTGCGATGGTCCAAGATAGATTGAAAATTTCAACGGATTTATAATGTGCGAACATTTTACATCAGATAGATGCCAAAAATGTTATATTCTTTAATAATAGTGTTATGTTTTTTCAACAGTCGTAACTCCTCTTTCTGCAGTTTCCTTTTATCCATATAATGCATGTCCAGCACGGCGTTGCCCGTAACTGTTCTTTTCGTGGGGTCAGGTGTGACCACTGCTCGGTAACCCCGGTTATTGCTACGAATTCCCATTTGGTTTGGTAATGCGTAGCCTATTGGATAACAGCCATTACCGAGTTGCCTGTGGTGGATTCGTCACTGTCAAATGCGGACAAATTAGAATTGCGAAGAGATCCGATCGGAGTGACGTCACAATCTATTGCAAAAATATAAATATTTAATTGAAAACCTATTTATTAAAAGAAAATCAAACGCATAATTTATGTATCTGGTGTGAAAATTTCCGCAGATTTCAAAAACGATGACATTTTTACTCTACTGTAACGATCTAGGAGATAGAAAAAAGAACTACTTAACTCCAGTTAAAACTCTTTATGTGTTTTGTTGTTCGGTTGAAATCGTTCCTCCGCAAAATGAAACGGAAAGGGAAAAAATTTAGAACCTGTCATTTCTTTATGTTGTTGCCATTCTAAGGAAAACGATAGTAATTAAATAAGTCATAAAATTACTTTTAAAATGTTCTAGATTGAATTTTAAAATTCGGGTTTCGTACACAAATTGAAAAAACTTCGGACTACCAGTGTGCCAAATTGCTATTGCTGTAAGCGCCATACATTCGCCAGGAACTAGCATATAACAAACAAACAGACAAACACTTCCTTTTATTATAGTAGAGATAAGAACGGAGTGCTAGTACATTGAATATTTTTTACCCATTTCAAAATTTTTTAAATCCGTTTTCGGTTATTCTGATGCAGAATCTCTTAAGCGTTTAGCGTCTGTCTGTCCATCTGTCAGTCTGTATGTGTGTGCCCGTACTACGTCTAAACAACTGAATATACTTTCATGAAACTTCGCATACTATGAATACGTACATTCATTTAGTGACTAAATTTGAATCTGTAAGTCAGTCTGTCCGTCTTCCCGTTCTACATTTGATTTTATGTTAGTGTGTTTGCACAAGTATCGCATAAAGTTTATTCAGCATATATAATTGAAATATTATGTATTTGATACGCAATAATGTTGTTTAGTAAATACATTATTTGAAATTTCTTTGCTTGCATAGTTAATACGTTTCAAGTTAAAACATCTGAGTAACAACACTTAAATCAAAAAAAAAATTAGAAGTTTTGCAGAAGCTGGCAGGGTACAGTGATCACTGCAATTACTTAGAATGTTTTACCCCAGAGATGTTGAAAAATAAATTATTTACAAAAACTATTTGTCCGGAAATTCTACTACTTTAATTATTTTGAACCTTTTGTTTTCTGCAATAAAATACTAAAATATCTGTATATTTGGGCCTTACGATAGCAACCTTAGGTCTCTTTCACACACAGGAGATCGATCTCTCATACCGGAATGAAGTAGGGATGCGACATCGATAGCAAAGCATCGATGTTCAAAATTAAAACATCGATGTTGATAATACATCGACCCCAAAACATCGATGTTTTTAAAATTCAGTGTATTTAAACTTTTCCCCATTTCTTAAAACTGGCTTAGAAACTAGTGATGCGACATCGGCTCCAATACATCGATGTTTTTTTATCTAAAACAAAAATGTTTAGAAAACATCGACATCTATGTCGCACCCCAAATTTACAGACCCTTCATCCTTGGTCACTTTGGTCTAAAAGTATGTTCAATTTGCTGATTATAAAAATTATGCTGCTTGGTTATTTTTAAAATTTTTATAACAGTACTTTTTTCATTTAAAATTAATTTGTGTAATTGTTGGCATTTGGTGGTAAATTTTAGGCTTGTTGTTGATATCCCGACCGCGGCAGCGGGTTTAATTTCATTTTGTTCCTGCTCTCTTTTGGTGTTTTGTTTTTCTTGCTTTTTGGTGCTGTTTGTGGGAGTGTATAAGCAATTTTTTCAGCCGAATGCTGCTCATATGTAGAAAACACCATTTTATGTTGTCTGGGTCAGGCTCCTCCCTTATGACGCTCTGATCAACCAACATTTCTTAATTTTTCATTTTTTAAGATTTTTTTGAAAATTGATTTTGGAAATTCCTGTGTTCTTGAATTCTGTGTTCAATAAGATCGAGATTGCAGGGGTTGTGTCCACGAGGTAGACGTACACTGATATAGGTCAGTGATATATAAAATTAAAATGTGCAATATATATATATATATATATATATATATATATATAATTTAAAATAAAACGTAGGCGGAAGTTAGCTATCCAATTAAACCCGAGTAAAGGTGGGTAATTCTGCTAGTACTAAATAAAAGCGGAAGTATTGCCCAAGGAAATGTCGACGTGAACGGTATTTTCCCGTCAGTTTCTAAATGAAATACCTGTACTCCGAATGCAGTGTGCGCAATAAACTAAATTAATCCGATTCGTGCAAAGCGTGCAATCAGTCTGATGCGGAATAGTGTGCACTTACCTTGAGAGCGTTTGCACACACATCGATAATTATTGGATGCCGGAGACGTAATTATCGGAGTGTTCAGGCATTGTCTCTTGTACATTGCATTCGTTTTTTATCCGAGATCTGCTTCATGGTTGTCTGAACGTGATAAAATTGTATTGAACGATTTCATTCGACGTTTTCAGCAGCTTATTTAAAATTGAGGTTAAAGTAAATATGCGTGTATCATTAAAAATATATTTTTTCTTGTACTGGATGTACTTGAGAAAGTGTAGAAATTATAGACGCTGGTGGATTCCTTCAATAATAGCCGATAGGTTTGTGGAAGGTGTTTTATGCAATGTTTTATAAGCTCCGAGAGAAATATACCTTTTAGCACTCATTTCTGTATCGTACCAATAATTTAAAACTTGGGAAGACGATTAATTCGACTAAAATGCTAATGGATATGTAAACAACTGCTATTCTGGAATGCGAAGCGCAGGTGAACTGTATATTTATCGGTTTTATTTAATAGACCGTTCTACAATTCAAAATGTCGGATAGCATTTGTGGTGGATCAGATCATATCAGACGGTTATGTGCAAGATACCAATATAAAACAATATAATTTTAACGTGTACGTATACGCTAGAATATATCTTTTTTAATTTTGACTTTAAAAAATCCAGTTTTCTTACAACAGGTAAATAGTGTATTCTAAAAATCTTTTCAGGGTGAAAAAATCAGATTGTTCTAATAATTAATTATCTAACTAAGGCATAATTAGCAAATTAGCATGTTTTTTAAAACGTGATACCTTAAATTCTAATTTGTTCAGAAAGACGATTTCTGTTAGAAATTGTTTCTAATATTAGTCTTAATGCTTCGAACCTCCATCAAGTTGCTCAAAAAGAGAGAGAGAGAAATAGTTTCTTTTTATAATTTTTTTAATCAAGGAAAGCGTAAAAAATGAAAAAAATTTCAGGAATTTCAAAACTTAAAAATCCATTTCTTGACTAAATACTATGATTAAGGTTCAAAACATCCACTGTTTTATATAGATTGCAATGATGCAAAAATAATTGTAATAGGGTCGAATTAATTTACTGTGGAGCTATCACGTTTTAAACAGAGCATCCTATTTTGCAAAAACAAAACGCAGTTCTTCAGAAATCGAGTTTAAGGTTTTGGAAACATGTCTGTTCGTGGTGACAGTACCTAGCGAAAAACCCTTGTAACGAAAAAACTATTTCGAATATTTGCATAATCTTGACATCGTTTGAAAAATAAGAAATTGAAACATTTAGAATTAATAAAAACTATATTGATTGTACTGGTCTATTTTCGTGATTTCTAGTGTATGCATACACTTTTAAGTATCTGATTCCCCCATCCGATATTTATCGGTGTGTGTACAAACTCTCTATATTTTCATTCTCTGTTCGAATTTTCACAGCAAGCTCAGAAATCATGTAGCTATAGACGGCGTTGAAAATCCATGAGCGAATAATTCCTTTCGCCACAGAAAATAAACAAAAATGTACGTTTGGGGCCCCTTTACCACCTTTACAATTCGGCCAGATAATTTTAGATAATTAGAACGCATTCGAAGGCGTGTTACTTCAACTGGAGAATAAATACCCAAAGTATTGCCATTCAGGAAAATGAAAACATAAAGGCGCTGAAGCTTTATCTCTTAAAATGATAATCGATTATCATCAGATATCATAATCGATTACTGACAACACCGGTGTCAGAAAAGAGTCTATCAAAATTCTTTGATAGATGACTTCGGTGATGGTAAACAGCAGTGTTGAATGATGGATCGCTTTCCATGCTGATTTAAGAAATGACTTGTTCAACCTATCTAGAATACAAAATATAAATTTGCTATCCTAGGTATTTTTTCTACAAGGCAATAAAAGTGGCATCGATAGACATAATATATTGTTTGTGTTAGAGGTTTAAATCTTCTAACTCGTTTCGAACCTGGAATAAATTAGTGAAGTGCAATGCATTACTTTACAAGACAAAAATGGTTTGAGTGTGTCCAATCAGTTTTCAGCTGTGATGATTAAATACGTTTCTGATAATTATTCCAACGTACCAAGTTCAGAAGGTATGTTGAAATTTGTAAAGTGAAAACGAGTTCATGGAAGTATCTTTTGAGTAGGCATATTTAACCGATTCTTCATTCATGCCTGACCCATACAACACAAAATGGTGTTTTCTACGAATATGAGCCGCAAAATGCTAACAAATTTCTCATATACTCCCACAAACACCATTAAAAGCAAATATACAAAAAAAAAATTGAAATAAGAAAATTTAAATCAAACCTGCAGCAGCAGTCGGGAGACCGGCAACACCAAGCCAGAAGATCGCATCAAATGCCGCTACTCACTTAGTTCAACAAACCACCAACACAAATGACTCAGAGGAAATGACGAAATAGAAATAGTCATCGGTGGCGTAATTGTTGATAATAATAAATCAGCTTCATCTTACTTTATTAATTTTCTTGAAGGATTTATTTGTGAGAAGTGAGTTTTATGGAAATAACATATTAAAAATATAATAATAATAACACACTAACAGAGGAGTGCGCAAAAGCTGCAACTACCTCTGAAAGGTAAATATTTATGGCAAACACAAAAGTTATTTTAAAAATATAAAAATAAAACATACTGTCTGACAGTGTGTTTTATTACCAGGATTATAGGGAAAGATAATTCTAATAATGTTTTGAAATTCAAAATTTTTCGAAGTACCTAAATTAATGGGATTAGAAGGTTTTAGTTTTAAAATATTGGATCAAAGTATTAATTCCTGGTTCAGATAGCCAAAAAATAGCATTTTAATAAGCACTTCGAGTTTCATGATTATGTCACAAAGACTTTAAATTCGTAAAGAAAAATGCAAATTATAAAAATAAAAAAACCGATTTGTAATATTCTTTTCGGCATACTTAAAAGTAAAGCAGAAAATAGTTTTTGTACAATAAGTGCCCAGTTTTATGTGTTCATTTCGGTCCAGTTTGATGGGGTATTATCTCTTACTTTTAAATTTTCTTCAGTCTATATAATATTAAAAGTATGTTTAAGAATTTGATCTTTTTAAACCAAAAGGTTTAATTTTTCGTTAACTAATTTCACCTTGTTAATTTTTTTTGAAAGATTTTCCATCAGTCTCAAGTATCTTTTGAACTTCTTTGTTCTATACATTTAAAATATGCATGTACCATCAGAATGGCATCATATATTAAAAAGACTTTTAGGAGGACTAAACAAGACTAACCAGGTGGGTATGCAAATTTACGTAACCCTTCCTTGTGGTTGTCTATCTTGGCGAGATATCTTTACGTTACATCAAAACGGATCAGATTTTGATGGACAAGACATCTCGTTATTAGAAAAAACTGACCTTGATCTTATGATCAATAAAAATTTTAATACAGTAGAAATCCAACTATCCTAACTCAAGTTATTCGGATCCCCAATTATTCGAATCGCTTTGAGAAAAAAAAGAAATCAGCAGAATCCGCGTTTAAAAAGTTTCTTATCGGTGAATGATAAAAATGTAGAGGATGAAGTGTCAGTTAAGGACATAAGAAACATCAAAATGAAAATTTCTGGATGTTCCGAGTGCAGTGAAGAGGATTTAGGGGAGTGGCTGGTTGTGTGAGTCTACGTACCATGGATTCCAAATTCTCAATGACGATGAACTCATTCAAAGTGTGAGAACTCATTGATTACCTAAAAGATGACGACGACGTTGGTACTCAACTCGCGGGTTAGTCAGTTAGTAAGACATTTAAGTGCCTGGACATAAAGGGGGCAAAAATGAATGGATGACAGCCTGCGTGCGATCCCTTAACAACAGAGCTACTCACCGTCAAACGCATGCGCGACTTAGCTGTACGGAACCAACTGACTTTGACAGATTTGTTGAAACAATGCTACATTTTAATAGAGTATGCAAGTACAAAATGCAAACACAATTTTTTCCATTGTCATTAAATTACAATACATACTAAAGCGAAATTCGTTTTTTTTTTTTACTAAGAAATAATCCTTTTTCGTAACTTATCCAATTATCCAGATGGTGTCTGGTCACATACGATCCGAATAATAGAATTATACTGTACCTCCATCACTTAAAATTTCATCGGCATTCTTGATAACGATGAACCACATGCAGGGTTTAAAACCTTTTAAAACCACAAATGTCTGTAACTCTCTGACGGAGTAACACTGTCAGTTTGCAATCCACCGTGTTCGTTGTATGGCTTCTTACCAGTATGGGCAAATGAATCAATATAATGATTTGTATGATTCTTTCAATCAAAAGCTACGATTTAGTCATTAATTGTGCTGTAAGGTGCTGTAATACAGCACTACTCAGAAATCGCATGACATACGGAAGATGAATGGACTACATCTATGTAGATAAGAATGGAGTGTTTGTTTGTACATTGAATATTTTCGACCCATTTCAAGCTTTCTATCTGTTCTGGACTCTTCTGATGCCAAATCCGCCTCTTGCGTGTTTGCTGTCTGTCTGTATGACCGTCTGTCGGTCTGTTTGTATTGTATTTGGCCTATACACACACGTACACACGGTTTAATATATTTTCATGAAACTTTGCATACTGTGAGATCTTATCTTCATAAAGTGACTGAACTTGATTACGTAAATCTGTATGTCCGTCTTTCTATTCTATGTTTATGTGTTTTTGTGTTGTGTGCATCACATGAATTTTATTCCAAATATTTGATTGAAATATGCTTTCTTTTATATATTATATATTAGTTTTGCGATTGCAATATTAAATATTTCTATATTTTTAATACAGATAAGAGTTTCATGCTAAAACAACTGAGTAAGTATACTTAAATCAACCAGAATTTGGTAGTTTTGGAAAAATTGGAATGTATATCGAGTATTACGATTACTTAGATTGCTTTACCAGTAATGCTAAAAAAGCAATTATTTTTCCAAAAATTATTTGTTTTTGACAGAATTTTAACTTTTATACTTCATTTATTTCTTGTCTTATTTTTGTTCTTTGCAAAATGTAAACGATTTCCAAATATTTGGAACAGATGATATTTTTCAACGAACGGAAATGAAACGGAAACTCGTGTTGGTTAATCGCGCGTGCAGTGATATTTTCTTTTTCTTTCGCTCTGAAACAATTTCGCATTTCTAAATATTTTGCATTATTTAGTTGTAAGCTGTGGTAACTGTGCGCGATCAGGAGATAAAAAGGAATCACAAATTAATATCGTTCGAACAACTTTTTCACGACATCTTTTATTTTGTTTTATTTGCTGTTTTCTGTCTCTACTATTATAAAAGGAAGTGCTTGTCCGAGTTCTGTCTGTTTGTTTCTGGGTGTGATCTACAAAGGGCGTTCCATAAAAACTGAGAGTATAGTCATAAAAAATCAAGAAATATATTTAAAGAAAAAATATATCATTATTCTTCAAAATAGCTTACCTCAGATGATACGCAACGTTCCATCGTTCAACTCACTTTTCAAAACAAGTAGGGAAACCGTTTTCTGGAAGCTGCTTCAAAGAACCATACACTGCTGAAATAACTTCATAATCTGTATTAAATTTTTTACCACGGTGTTTCTCCTTCAAATTCGGAAACAGCCAGAAATCGCATGGTGCGAGATCTGGACTGTAAGGGGGATGTGGCATGATTTTAATATTGCATTTACTTAGATATTGCTGAACAGAAGTAGCGACATGAGGGCGAGTATTATCGTGATGTAAAGTTCAATTTCCTACCAGTTCATGTCGCTTTTTCGATATGTGTTGTCGCAAGATTTGCAAAACTGAAATATAATATTCATCATTCACAGTAGTTTTTGGAGGCACTGCATGCTGATAGATTACACCTTTATGATCAAAGAAAATAATCATCATGACCTTTCCAGCAGATTTGGTTTGTCGGATTTTTTTCGGAGGCGGAGAATTAGTGTTTCCACACACTTGTTGCGGATTTGGTAAGGGGATCAAAAGGATGCATCCAGGTTTCATCACCTGTTATTACAGTCTGTAAGAAATTCGGATCATTTTGAAGCATCTGTTTCCACTCACAACATTGGTGAATTCTTGTTTGCATTTGTTCTTTAGTAAGGTGATGAGGGACCCATCTGGAACAAACATGGCGAAGCTGTAAATTGTTGAGTAGAATGCGAAATATCGACGTTATCGAAATGTTAGTTGATGCCGCTATCTCCTCACATGTCATTCGCCGATTTTCTTGCAAGATTGCCCACACAGTGTTAACATTTCGATCATTCACAACACTTTTTTGTCGGCCAGGCTTAGGAGCTAGTTCTGCAGACAAACGTCCGTTTTTGAAATCCCCATGCCATATAAAAATCGTAGACTCACCAAAACATTTGTCTTTGTAAGCTTCTTTCATTAACATAACTGTTTATGGAGCTGATTTGCCTAAACGATAGCAAACTTTTATGGCAGAACGCATTTCGTTTCTTAACTTGGAATCACCCACCTCCATTTCTGTAGGGCAAATAAAAACAAATCTTTAAACAAGCTCGAAATTAGGAAAATAAAATCGTCTGCTTCGTTTAGAATATTTATAATTGTACAGTTAATAAAAATCGCCTGCACTTTTATTTTTTTTGTTTCATGGTGTTGCCACTACGTAAAATATTCACTTTCAGTTTTTATGGAACGCCCTTTGTAAGTCCTGACGAATCTATTGTACTTACAGTAATAGGATTTGGAGCACAGGTAGTCCAAAGTTTTTGCAATTTTTGGGTTGCGACAAATTTTAAAATTCAAACTAAAAATTTTTTTAATTAATTTAATGGAAATTTAATTATTATTATTTTCTTTGGTATGGCAACAGCATAAAAGATCGCAGATTCTAAATTTATTTTTTCCGTGCTTTCGTTTGACTTTACGGAGGAACGCTTTCAGCCTAAGAACAAACAAATAAAAAGTTTTAATTGGAGTATTGAAGTTCTTTTTTTCTATCTCCTAGATAGTTAATCTGCGTAAAATTTCACATTAGATCGATACCTAAAAATATGATTTTCTTTAGATAAATAATTTTTAAATTTTAAATCTTATATATCACTAGTATAAATACCCGGCTTTGCTCGGGTTGATTTAATAATACCTTGATTGAAAAGTCATCATCAATTATTTTTCATAAAAGAATGTTAGTATCATTTAAGTGTACGGGAAAAAAAATTTAATATCCATTTGAATTTCTCCATCGCTTTTACAATTTACTTAGGATACAAATATACATACATGTCCATCCATATAATCCATTTCATATTCGTCGCACTTCAGCTGAAAGTTTTATTTTTCAAATGTGATTACTACAGAAGTTTATTTTGAGTTTTCGAGTGACTACGAATATTCTCGTCCATTAATTTTCAGTAAAAATAGCGATGTTTGGCGGATAATCTTGCTCTTAATTTTCCTATGTGTGAATATGTTTTACTTATGCCATTCTTGCACATAGTATGCGATATTTTCGAATTTCATCATCAATATGAGAGGATGGTAATTTAAATTGTTAAGGCATTCGTGGCTAATTTAGTTTAGGGGACGTAATTTTTTTTTTTAAATTCCATTCAGCGGCAGGTGGAATAACGGAAGTTCTGTTAGATGTAGAAAGCAGAGTTGACATTTGTCTGTTCTCTATACTAGTCCACCTGTTACCAATCTACAACACATTTGATATACTTCATATTTTAGAACCCTGTGGGTATGTTAAGGTGCATATTAACCCATCTTCTATTTGTCAAAGGGGGCTAAAAATTTACGGCTTTCGTGAATTATTTAGTATGAAGGAAACGCACTTATTCCTGAAAATTCTCATGTGGAATAACGGAGCTTGTGATAGAAATAAATCTCATCAGTGCAGACAAATTAAACTGAATCGATAACAATTTTTGAGTGAACAGAAGGTTGATTTTACAGCGCTTTTTCCAAACGAATAACAATGCATTCAACGAATGATTCACATGTATCTAAGTTGGGTAAGAACAGCTTCAACATGTAGAGTAAGATACTTCGACTTTTTGTCACTGAAGACAACAAATTTCAATACTTCAAATTTACTCTAACTGTGTTATTATTCCAATATCAACAAAGTCTTGTTTAAAATTTACATTTTTTCCAGCAGACATGCAGTTTTAAATTGAATTATCATGGTACACTTTTAAATTCACAGAAATTCATGTTCTATATGGAAAGCACGTGCCTATTTTGAATGATAGATGAAGTGACTTGACTCTCTATGAAGTACAGCTTTCCATAACACCCAATGAAACATGAAAAACAAATGAAATTTTATTTATTTTAATTGTCCTTTAATGAAAAGCAATATCAAAATTTTGAAATAGGTTTGAACTACAACGTATGACTATCCGTTTCAATTTAACGTAACCCATTTTACTTGAAAGTAATTTTTAAAAATTTACTTGTCATTTTAAAATAAGAAATTGCGCGCTTTAAAAACATTTTGATGTGTATATTTTATTTATTTTATGATACAGCATTCTACGCACCATTACGTATTAAAGCAGAGATTTAAAGAAAATTGGCCGAAATATACATATACCACCAAGGAATTATGCATGTCTAGTGATGTTTTGCAGGAAATAAATAAATCATTAAAATCTTAATCCTGAATAATATTTATGCAATAGGTAATATACCGGAACACATAAGCAAATAGAAACAAAATTCCAATCCTTGAAAAACATGCAGAATTCCGAAGAAAAAAAAATATGTTCTAACGTGTTAAATTTCGACTTCCTGAATGTAAAAGACGAACAACTGACAAAAGACGAACAGTGATAAAAACAATAATGATTTATAAGCTATAAGAATCCTCAAATATGACCACAACATCCGTGTTGCAACAACTCGCTATCAACTCAAATACCCAAACAAAAATTCTAAATTAAATTAAAAAATTAAGCACTAATTCTGACGTTGCCAGTTACCCAAAATCAAAACTACGCTTTTATGATCAATGAGTTTTTTTAGGGCTTTCGTTTTCCATTCCAAAATGTAAAATATGTAAAATTGAATGCTTTAAATATTATTTATTCATCAATCAAATGTTTATAAATATTATTTTCATCATAGGAAGATATAAAGGAACAATCACAAATGAATATTATAATTTATTTTGTTTAAAAAAAATTGTTTTTCGATCAACGCTGGTAAATTAATCTGAGCTGCGTATAGCAATCGTTTTATATTCAATGTTATTTCTATGGAGATTTCGAATTGCTTTTGACTTAGGCCTTAGGTTAATTTTAGGCATCCTCCAAGTCGAGTTTTTCAAAATCCTTTCTTAGCACCCCTACGGTATACGAAGAATCACCATGAAAATTTTCAGATTCCTAGGACTTGTAGTTATTGAGATACAGTGATGAGTGAGTGAGCGAAGGAAAGCAAAACAAATAAAAAAAATTTGACTGGCATTGTTTAGTTCTATCTTTATAAAATCGGGATCGTTAAAGATGGATTGAAAATTTCAACAGATTTGAAATCTCAGGAAAATTTTACACCAGATATCATTATACGTTAGATTTTTTTGTAATAAAAAATTTTCACGCCGATTGAATCACTTCGCAATTTGAATTTGGTCGCATTGACCACAGGCAACACCGTGATGACTGTTAGCGAATGGGCTACGGATTCCCATTTGGATTGCGAAACAAACCAACTCCACGCGCAACTCCGTTATTTCTGTTATCCGATAGGCTACGAATTTCCCAAACCAAATGGAATTCGTTTTTAATATAGAGATATTTATTAGTTTTTTTTTCTCCCTTGAACCAACGTTTTCGACTTTTTTGGAATTGATACGTGCAACACCATGTTGGCCACGCAGTGGTTATTCTTCAGTATGTATTATTTTAATAAATGTATTTTCCTTCTCACCACAAGCCACACCTCCACAAATTATTCTACTTAAAGTGGCAGGTAAGTTAGAATAAAGCAAATTTTAAGTGTAACTATGCCATTATTGAAAGAATAATAATGTTTAAAAAATTATTACTAGAACTTTTCAAACATTAAAAAATTACTTGTTATAATGACAGAATAAAATTGCTAAATTCCATAATGTCGCATGCCGGATACAAGAGTGACATAAGTTTTAAAAAATATTGCTCTTTTGACTATGAGTACGAGAGAACTTGCCGTAAATCGTCATTTTAATAATTGAGTTGAACAAGAAGATAATTTAAGAAAGGGAATTTCAAATATCCCTCAAAATAGTCCTTGTAGTAGTAATTCAAGTGTCACCTTTCTTAGTAGCTTTGTCGAACAGCAAGGGTGCGATGCATTTGAAATGGATTACATGAATAGATATGCATGTGTAGGATTTGTGTTCAAAGTAAGGTGTGGAAATTATACAGAGGCTTTTCACATATTTTTTAGACAATGTATATTGTATTCACAGAACTAAATTACATAAAATTCTTGTGTTTTAAATGTTCTATTTGATAGCCCTTATTATGAACTATCGTTCGACGCCGTAATTGCTAGGATAGTAATGCCTTTTGAAGTGTCAGAAGAGGTATTCTATCCCATTCCTCCTGAATAGCTTTCCAGAGACCTGTAAGGGTTGTGGGACGACGTTTGGATAATGCAGATTTTAAAAGTCCTAAAGCACAAAAATTCATAGGTGATACATCGGGAGATTTAGTAGGGATATCAGTGTAGGGTATGGCCTTGATACCAGTGTTTTGTTCCATTTCTTTTAGGAAATTTACAGTGGATTTTGATGTGTGACTGCTAGCTTTGTCTTGAAAGAGTTCCACAGATTGATGGCACTGTGGGTAAAGCGATGGTATTTCATTCAGAAAAATTGGCGATTAAATATGTTCCTGGTAGTATTTGGAGTTAATCTTGATATTTTTCCCCACTTTTTTAATTTTTAACTTGTCATTATATGAAAAACCAGCAACAATCATGAATCCCTTAGAAAAACTTTCTTTCTATTCTGTGAACCATGTACTTACATTTTTTTCTCCCCTTTTATGATAATAAATAGCTCTTTTTTTTGCTGCAATCATTTAAATACACCTATGATTCATCTATTGTGACAATTTTTTTCCATTTTTCTTTGGATAAGTGTTTTTAATATAGAATTTTGCAGCGCGTCCTGCGTTCAGCGATATGCTTTGGAGAAAGACGATGCTCATTGCGTTTTTTTCGCTTTCTTAAGATTTAAATCAACGTTTATCATTTTGTTTACAGTGGACACCGAGCATTTTAATGATTTTGCAACTGTTCTTTGACTAGGAGGATTTTCTTTTAACATTAAACAACGTACCTTTGCAATAGTCGAAGATGTCCGTTTCTTCCTTGGATACTTGTTTGGAATTTTTGTCCCACTTGAGGCTCCAATTTGACGTTTTTTTCCTTTTTTGTTGACGGTATTACCTATCGACGCTTTAGATATCACAAAACCATGACTCTCACATCGTTTTTGGATAACGGAATATGACTATATCTCTTTGGAAAGAGCATAAATATAGCCTTCGAACCACTGCTTCGTTAAAAAAGCGATTTTGAATATAAACAAACCTCTCAAGCCGCAGACGATAATTTTGACTGCTAAAAACATAGTACAACTGCAATTATTTCTTTTGCAGCAAACGATTTTTTATTACCGCTAACCAAAATCGTCTAAAAAATGTGCGAACAGCCTCTGTATAGATGGTGAAAGGTGTTAAATTATTATTTTATTCTACAAAAACCGCGAGTCATTTTATATATTTTGTTCATCTCTTCAATCTAGATTAAACCAATACCGAATCCGGTCTGTTATTTTGCTAATACCTATAAAAGTAGTCTTCATAACTGAAATATTAAATAAAAAACAAAGATAATTGCTTGATTTCAAAAGATGTTGTGTCCACGGCTACGTATCTAGCCAATTTACTTACTCTAACAATAGATTCTACTTTTGGTTCTCCTTGTGCGATGTCTCAACGAGGTATTTTTTTATAAGAAAAACTGGCCATATCTTGATGGACGAGATATCTCGTCATTAGAAGAAAACTGACCAGGTCTTGATCTCGTTAGAAAAAAGGATCGACAATATTTTGATAACGTGATATCGCGTCATTAATTCAATTGGTCTGGTCTTGATGAGCGAGATATCTCTTAGAAACAACTAGGAGGTTTAAAATAAAATAGAAATTTGCATTACAGAGAGAATATAAATTTAGAAAAACGTTTTTATGTACATCTTAAAACAGACTCGAAAAATATAAAAAAGAAAAACTAAAATCCAGTTATCAGTTTAGGAAAACAAAGACGTCATCTTTTGAAGGCCATAGCACACTTATGAATTAATATATAATTATAATAATGTACTATAGAAAACCATATATAAAGGGTATAACTAGTCAAAGTTAGTAGAAAATGTTTGGAAATACTATCATACAACTTATGTGCCACGAAATGTTATCTGCTAGTATTGCACTATAGAAAAAAACAATTCATAGGAAGTGGAAGATATTTGGTGGCAAAAGAAAAGCAGATCCATGTGTGTATCCAATCTGTGGGCTTTTATCTTGTTCGCTGGGCAAGTTGGGAGCCATTTCCATTAGCTCTATGGTTAATGCCATTCCAGATTCTCCCATCAGATGCATCACGTACAAGTGATCTACCATAAATCCATTGAACATAAAGGAAGAGTCAGAAAATTGTTTCTTTATTCCTGTGTTTTTGTTCACAAGGAATGCACGAGTTTGTTGTAATCCGGCATTAAATACGGACAGACATATGAGGTAAAATTACCAATTTTATACATTCTTATGGAAATAGTTATAAGTCCCTTTGATGCATGGAAATTTTCAAGTTGGATCTTTTCAAATTGAGAATTTAAAATGGGCAAGGTTCTGCAATAAGGTTAAAGGTATCCAAGATCCTCCCATCAGAAGTATCACGTACAAGGGTCCTACATAAAATCAATGGACAAAGAACTTACTGCAATAGTTGTCGAAAACGAACTAATAATTCGAGTACTAGTCTGACTGAACTACTATGCAGCTGTGAATGGCAACACTGGTGCGATGTTGGAAGCAGATTCAAAAGAAAAACTATTGATGCGAGCAGTTGGTTTCCCTTCTTTTTTATGTCATTCTGTATTTCTAAATTCTGTATATACATTATTACTATCAATTATATTCAAACTTAACTTTTCGTCGCTGCTCCTGTCGTCTTTGCGTTGGTCCAATTTCACGAACTGGAGTGTCTTCATAGTGTAGTGGACAAAAACCGGACCTATTCACCACTCAACCGGAATTTCGAAGGAGGTAGGTCATTTAGATAAATTTTCCTACCGAACACTTATCGTTGTAAGTGACAAAGTCGTTATTTCATTGTTATATTTTCTTTCACAAGGAAATGCATAAGTTTGTTGTTGTAATCTAATATTAAAAATGTGAAATTAGGTATGATGTAAAAATACAAATTTTATGCATTCTTATAAAAATGGCTAAAATAATCTCATTTGATTTACAAAATAACTTCAAGTTGGAAACTTATGAGAAAGCAAACAACTTACGAGAACTCAAATCGTGAATGTCAATGAAACATGGTAAATATCATACGATTTTCTCTCCCGATATCCACACTGGTGAATTGTAGGCGGCGCAAGTTTGATTAGTGTAACTTTCCTTGTTTGTATTTCTCCATTGTGTCCATTAAAACTTTTTGGTGTGTGTATGCCCATCACCTGATAATGTCTATCTTGTGTTTGGCCCAATACGGCCCTTCCTCCATGAAACCCGATCAATAATTTCTAACCTTGTGGTAACGGAATGTCGTTTAGCACCTTAGAACTTTACATTCGTGCAACCATTTTTTATTTTTCAATACAATCCTTGACACGAGGGTTGTGTAACATTGAAGCTTTCCTTTGCATTCTGTATTAATCGAACCACCTTTTCACATTTCTACTGGTAGGTAGGTATTTTCATAAGCGTCGCACTGGAGCAACACAGCGGGCTACTGGAAGTGGTCCGTGATGAAACATAAGTAGAAAAATCGCGGAGGTAGGTAGGCAACTATTTTAATCAACCTCGCACTGGAACAATACAACGGGCTAGTAAAAAGTACGGATAACATTTTCTCATTTAGAGACATAGTTAGAAGATGAAATCAACACATAAGCCTCCATACCATTCTCCAAACTTTCACATCACCCCGACGTGAGAACATTTGTGGCCACGACAAATTCAACGTGCACCAGCACCCTTCACACACGACAGTCTATGATTGGATTCCAACTCGCAACCCTCCGGTTAGTAATCCGTTACTTTTTCAACCGGGATAAGACGACCCATTGTTTCTAACGGAAACAACTAATAGATCAGGTAGTATTAGGACTCCGTTTAGTTGAGACGTGTCAAGTGGAAGTTTTGGATGGATTGAATGGACTTTGAAATCAAGAGAAGCAGGTGAGGTCAAAGCAGATCTCCAAATCTAAGGCACAAAATAGTTAGACGTTGGCAAAATTAAAGGCATCATTAGACAACATCGTTTTTTTCTTTTGAGAGAAAACCTCTTTAAATAACATATTCTTATCACAGCATTTTAGACCCGGTCTGTGTAAGATATTTCGGTACAGCTGCAGTCTACGTTTTTATGAACGGTAGCAACGGTCTTGGCGATTTATTTGGCGAACTTCTAAAGTTGCCAAACTAAAAATTATTTCAAAACACTTTTTTCTTTCAAAAATATTTTTCTTTTTACAACAGAAAATTAAAGCTTAAAAACACATTTGAGAATGTTGAAAAACTTTCGCAAAAAGTAGTAAGCTTAAACACATTTCAGAACACATTTGTGAACCAGCAGAAAAACTAAGCTGCGAATCTTGGGTAAGAATACACTGAAACTTATCAAATTTCACTAAATATAATAAGCTGTTTGAAAAGAAAAATATGTTTAAAAGAAAAAAAGCAAGAAATACTACAACCTGATACATCAGAACTGCTCTGAGAAAAACAAATACTAAACAAGAATATTCCACAAATGGCGAAAAACAATACATATCAGATCTCTACCGTCCAGGCAAAAAAAAAATTATAGTAAAATAAAAATTCCACAACTGTAGAAATACAAATAAATAAATCAATGGTATCAAAGAAACAAAATTTAAATGGACCAATACAGTCAAAGGATATTTTAAAATCAAAAGTACCAATGGAAGCAAAAAAAAAAGTTCAAACGAACCAATAAAATCAAACGATTTTAACAAATTTTGGAAGAACTTACTAGAATATTCAAAATGAAAATTGAAAGTTACCGTATGCCGAGGTTGCCATGAAAGCCACAATAAACGTAAAGACTTGCGTATGGGCTGCCTTAAAATACCGTAACTCGCTACTAGAAGTGCTCCAAAAAATCGCCAAGACCGTTGCCACCGCTCATAAACGTGAGTGTGAGAGTGTGTATCGATATTTCTTGTGCATCCCAATGCATATCTTGAAAACTACCATTTTCTTTGCTTGCATGCTTCAGATATTCACTCACTGAGCATAGTTGTTAATAATAAGTATAAATAAATGTAATACGTGTATTTAGGATATAAAGTATCATAAGAAAATCACCAATCCTTATGATTCAGAAAGTAACCAAGTCCCGGGATGACGATCGAGACACACCGTCGAACGAGTGAGATCTCAGAAAGATACTCTAGTGAACCCTAAAGAAGTTGAGACGGGCACCACGAACATGGGATGTAACGATGAAAGCTTAGTTCCTCTGTAAAAAGTTTCACTCTATCCAGTATAATTGAATGTATTTAATATATAGGTAAAGAACGTCTCGTCTCATCCCTTTACCAATAAATAGCAATTTTACATTTTTTGATACCACCATCCCGAAAGCATCAATCTGCATTTTGACGATTTTCATATAACTGCATTCTCTGAGTCACCATCTCGTGTTTTATACCATGACACAGCTACGAATCATTTTGATTCCATGTGGAAAGGTCGAGTCATCATCTCGTGTTTTATACCATGATACAGCTACGAATGATCTTGATTTATAGTGGAAAAGCTGAGTTACCATCTCGTGTTTATACCATGACACTGCTACGGATGATCTTGATTCACAGTGGAAAATCCAAGTTACCATCTCGTGTTTTATACCACGACACAGCTACGAATTATCTTGATTCTTAGTGGAAAAGCCGAGTGACCATCTCGTGTTTGATACCATGATACAGCTACGAATGATCTGGATTCATAATGTAAAATCAGAGTCACCATCTCGTATTTTATACCATGACACAACTACGAATCATCTTGATTCTTAGTAGAAACGCCGATTTTGATGGAAAAAAAACCTTTGAGTAGGAACTCGATTTTTTGCAAACCATCAGAACTAAACGCGTTTTGTAGAAACGTCAATTTTGCAGATTTTGGCGTAGTGGTAACGACAATATCTCAAAAATATGGTATGGCTATTTCATCACACTACATACCTTGTTAGACGATTGAACTTTATGAGTATAGGAGAAAATATTAACTACTACAGAGAGCATGAAAAACCACGACTGAGCTAGTGGTCTCAAGCATAAGTTTCTTATTCTTGCGAACTTTCTATAATTGTTCGATCGGTAATTCTTGCGATCTTTCTGTAATTTTTCTATTGTTAATTATTGCGTACTTTCTGTAATTGTACGATTTTTACTTCTTGCCAAACCTTCTGTAATTGTTTAATTTGGAATTCTTGTGAACTTTCTGTAATTGTTCGAATGGCCATTCTTGCGAAATTTCTGTAACTGTTCGATTGGTAATTCTTGCGATCTTTTTGTAATTGTTCGATTGATAATTCTTGCGAACTTTCTGTAATTGTTTGATTGGTAATTAATTGATGTGCTTCTACAAATATTTTGTGGTTCAAGTTTTTGTAATTGTTCGATTGATAATTCTTGCGAACTTTCTGTAATTGTTTGATTGGTAATTAATTGATCTGCTTCTACAAATATTTTGTGGTTCAAGTTTTTGTTTGATAATAGTTCCATTTGTATAGATCTACAACTAAACACTACATCGTATATAAAAAATAGCAAATTAATTCATTCTATATTATTCTCACCATACCTATTTCCAATCAAGTACAGTTCCAAGCTAAGTCTAAATTATTAGGGTTTTAACTAAACTATTTTATGTAGGAAAGAAATTGTATAGAATAACCTATGTGATACAATGGTCGTAAATTAAAATGATCGCGGTTTTAAACAGATAATTAAAGACACATCCTCTTAAATGCGTTATATGAAAAAAAGAATTAAACTTAACAAAGTAACACACAAAAGCTTTGTATAAGAAACTTGATTATGCGAAGCATGTTTCCTATTTAAACTGAATTTTTAATAAACTTTAAGCAAACAAAGGACTTTAGTAGAACACGCGAATGGATTTTTATAACTGAGTGCTTTCAGAATATAATCTCATCCCTAGGGATCTGTTATAATGCATATTATTTGAGTTTAAATGTCACTTGAACAATTAATTCGTACTTATTTATTGAGTCCACTTTTACACAAAACTGTCAATGTTAAAACAATAACTTTGTAAACTAGTACAGTGAAACTTTATTTTTAATATGTATATTAGTGTTTTAGTGTGTTTTGTTCGTGGTCTGTTTATCATTGTAGAAATTTATAGCAATAAATAAATTACAGATAAATAAAACACCAAAACTGAATTATTAATATTCTCTAAGCTTCGTAAAAAATTATACCTTCAGTTTCTTTACTGTTTACATTTCACGAAATTCAATACATCTTATGCATGAAAACAAATTGCTTTTGAATGAGAAATCAGAGCACGTTATTGTTAAGTGAAGATTTTTCTTTTATACAAAGTCATTCAAAAATTATTTTCGTTCTTTTAGGGTTATTACAATCAGAGGATTATGCCAAGTTTGTAAAAATTGTTTTGATAAGCTTTCCCAAGCTTCTTTTATGACACATTTTACTGAAACTAATTTTCACGTTTTTTAAATAGAATTTGTTTCATTTTCTACACTGACAATTTAAATTTGCTTTCAAAAAATTAAAAAATTGTATATTTTTAGGCGAAAATATTAGTTATTTAATGTTTAAAATTGCGCTTTAACTTAAAAGGTCGCACCTTAAGTTTATCATAAAGGGTGCTATTCCAAAAAATGCAAAATTAAAGCATACAAATGTATTTAGTGTCGGATTTTCATGTAAAACTTAAATGGATTTGACCACCTGTTCAGGCCTTATCGATTTTTGGTGCTCGAAAAATTTTTAATTCTATTTTACATAATTGTACAAATTTGACAGATAATATTTAGAGGACATCTTTAACTTCCCACAGGTGTACTAAATTATATATTTTCAAGACATCAATATTGGCACCATGTTTTGGAAGAAAGGTTCTCGACTATCTCAGATAAATTCTGAGATTCAAATCTTGCAGACACAAACGGATGAGGAATTTCATATTATGTAATGCACTAATCATGTGGTAGATTATTATATCAGCCTCGTTTCAGAAGGCAAGTGGTCCTATTGATCTCACCAAACTCGATATAACTGAAATATATAATTTTATGTTAGCATTGATTGTCTATTCCAGTGGTTTCCAAAGTGGTCCCTACGGACCCCTTAGGGATCCGTGAGACCGCTGAGGGGGTCTGCGACAAATAAAAATGAATTTGGGATGCATGAACAACATAGGGGGATCTGCGAAAGGTTTAATATAAAGTGCAATAATTGTGAACCATTTTCATTATTATGAAAGTAAAAATAAATAACAATAAATAATTTGGTAGCGATTTTTACGTCTTGAGAAAATAAATAATTATTTTTTTCTTATATTTTAAATTTGTGTCTTCTTTTACTGACAACAGTATGATGTGAGACGAAGAAAAAATGCAGATAATATAGTGTTGAATATTTAAAATGTGGCTTTAGTCCGTTGTCAGGAAATAGTTGTTGTTGTTTCTCATGTTGTTTCTCACTGGCAGACCGTAGGAGTGCCAGGCCCGTCGAAGACGGCAAGAGGCGAAGGGGTGCGCCTTCCATGTTATTGAGCCCCATTGGGAGGAAGTCCGACTTTGCTCGGCATACATGACACTTCCGTTTTACAGGAAGGCCCCTTTCATACATCCATTCACTCACACGTATCGTAATTTTGATCCCAATCAGAGGCCGTTAACCCCCTGATCAGGTACCCCCAAAGGTATTGATTTACTATGGGAACATGGGAGACTTTGTGACCACGACCTATTTAACGTGCTCCAGTCACCATTAGTGAACACGACGGTCTTTAGACAGGTCGAAGCGCCGATCTCGGAATCATCAGAATTGCAGGCTCCGCCGAGGACAGAACCCACAACCCTTCTGATGCGAGCCCGACGCTCTACTGACTGAGCTACCGCGGCTCAGGAAATAGTACTTTACCTATGCGCCTTCTATGCAATAAAACTTTATGTACTGATTTCAAAGTCTGAAAGCCCGCACACCATTGGTGAAGAACGTATTATACCAGCTGTAATTGAGGAAATACGCACCGTGCTGCATAAACCAGCTTTCGATAGTATAAGAATGTCACTGAGTAATAATACAGTACAAAGAAGAATTGACGAAATGGCTAACTGCGTAGAAAATTATTTATGTGAGAACTTAAAAACATTTGAATTCTTTATACAGCTTGACATGGCAACGCCCCCCCCCCTCTTCCAGGGAACTAAGCTTTACTTATAGCTTTAGTGATATTTCTAAAAGAAAAAAAAAACTCCAAGAATATTTTTATTTATTAAATGTTTGGAAACTGATACGAAAAGGGAAGCAATGTGTAATGAATTAAAAAGATTTTTCCTATTTAAAATCAATACCCTTGAGTAATAATCCTCTCAGTTGTTAAGTTACGGCAATGGTTGAACGACACCGAGGCTTTCTGACATACTTTAAACAAGATATACTGAATGTATTATCAGTATATTGTGCCATTCATCAACAAAATTTAGTCGCCACAAATCTGAGTGAACTCTTTCATGGTTTACTAGATTATGTCAACATAGGAGTTAATAAAATCAAAAGGAATGCCTTATATGAGAAATTATTTGCTTACATTTGCATGTTTGGATCGATTTTATGCATTCTTTGATTCAGTGTTGGAATTTCTGGAAAGTAAAGACAATGATTTTTGGCTCAATTTAATTAATTCAAAAAATAGCATATTACTCACTTATTTGCAAATTTAATGAAACCAATTTGAAGCTACAAGGTGATGAATTAAATGTAATCAAAATTAAAAGTATAATAACTGCGTTTGTTACAAACATTTTCCATAAAACTTGGGGGAAAGCAGAATGCTCTCAGATTTCTGATCTTTTAAAATTGAAAAAACGAGATGTTAACACTTAACGGTTCTTTAGACCTCAGCCGAAGACTTAAAGACATTTTTCACATGGTTATCCCCGATTGAGTGTTGGACCCTTTTGCCATACCACAAATTCTGGTTACAAAACAGATACTATTATATCCTGCATTATGGATTAATGTACAGAAGCTGTTAATTGCTTCATATCTTCTTTTTTAGTAGAACGTGGATTTAGTGCAGCTATTGTAAGGAGCTGAATCTAACAGGGTAGCGCATCAATCACTAGATTTCTTACAGCATAGAGTTTTCTTTATTCCAGATTAATGAAATTATTTACAGATTGTTTAAAGTTCAGGGACATGATTCGGATGGAGTACGACGGACGTTCGGAACAGGATGTTCCCGAATTTGAAGCAGTTTGGAACCGAATGTTCCTGAATTACGCGGCAGTTTTGGAACAGGATGTTCCCAAAGTTCAATCAGTTTGGAACTGGGTGTTCCTGAATCCTCTTAATAGGATAGATATCCTCACGAAAATGTTGGAGTGAGCGCTCGCTCTTTTCAGGACTCCACAAGTACGCAAAAAACCAGGAACCGCTGTCCCGTCTTTGCTCAATCGTCAGTCCAACGTCCAAAAGTCAAATCGTCTTTTTTCTCCTCCAAATTCAAGTTCAAGGGTCGGCGCCTCGTCCGAATTGGCTGAGAGCCTTCGTGACGTATCAGTACGATCATTCGCTGGACAATCGGCGACGTTCCCTCTGTACCCCTTCCGAAAGGGGGGAACAGGTCTCCGTTTGCAAGCTTACGTAGGCGCCAGTTAGGCCTAAGTCCAGATAGCCAGGTGTCATGTTAACTGTTTAATTGGAAGAATCAATTGATTCTTCACTCTATGAGCTTCATCACGAAAAAAAGAAACCGACTGGAAATTAGTGCTTCTGGAGACTTACGAATGTGACTCACATACAAAGAGCCTGACATAAATAATATTATATCATCCCATCAAGTTCGCCCATCTCATTAAAAAAAATGTGTTTTTGTATTTTAAAAAACAAAAGTTATAATTTCTATAAATACTACTTACTACTCTATCTACCAATAAATATTTGTACACCCATGCAAATGACGATATCTGCGGTTCTGATATATGTCACGCCTTCTGCCTTTAAATATCGTGTAGGAAACAACATTGGCATTAGTCGCATGCAAGATGCCACGAAGTGCAGAGTTATCTGATTTCGAGAAAGGTATAATCGTCGAGTATCACAGAACTGATCGCGATTCCATATTGCTTCTGCCGGAGTCTGCTAACTGTTTTTATGTTTGCATTTCTATGACAACAAAGGCTGGAAGCCGCAACTTTTATATTCTCTGTGTCTAGCAACGAATGACAGTCTCGTACTAGAAGTTGCGAAAATTTATGAGTTTATGTGGTGACTTGGTTAGAAGTAGGCTAATTGTACTTTCTGAGCGGTACCTGTACCAAATGCCGTCTAGGCATAATGTATCTTAAGTTGTGGGAAGATGTACGCGCTACTGTCTGCCTGGGAAATATACGCGGGTCACCGGGACGGAAAGTTAGTGGTACCCTTAAATGTCCGGGAGGACCCTTCAAAGGGATGATAGGAAGAGGACTACTTTCGGGGTATAAGACTCGAGATCCGAGCTAAAGAATCGTGTGAAGGGTTTGGCTCACTTGGGGCTATGTGCATCCTCAACCAAATAACGGTTATTCACTTACCAGTTTTAGGCAATGCTTGGAGCTCCTGGCCAGTTAGATGGTTACAAGGAGTGAAGATTGGCGGCCCCCTATAATCAGACTGCGGCTCCAACAGAAAATGCTAAGGGACCCCATAACTCCGCGGATTGTGGGTATTTCCATGTAGTACGAATATGTCAGTCTCTTATGTAACGGAACCGCTCTAGCCAGCAGGCTATCAGTTCGGGGCGTAGAAATTGGATCTGGGTAAAGACGCCGTCTCTACGGTCAAGTAGCGACAGGAACCTCCTTAGGTGCCACACGGAAACTAGCGGTGTCGGGACCACTCCACGGCTGGACAAGGCTAATACCTGTACGCTAACGAATGAAGGTTATCTGGTGAACAGCAAGGATCTGCAAAACTCCAAAGATGATGGTGCTGGTTTCGTCCACGATCCGGATGAATAAAGCAGTGGTGGCAGCCTGCTGCTCCACTGGGCTACTGAGGAATTTCGACAGGCTCCTAGTAGATGCCTGGTGTGCGCTCTGAAGCATCCAGTCGACTCAAATCTATGAAGAAAACTTATTCGGCTCAAATTCATAAGTAAAGTTGGTTGATGATAATGAGCCGGGCCACTTAATCCTCGCACAACTCTCCGTGGATCGACCACGTCCATTCCCCGTCTTGCCCATCCCTGGCAGATGAGGAAATTTTCGGATGGCTAGTCCTATGGCACTCCTTCTCAAGTTTCAAATTAAAGCAACGGCCTTGGCGCACTTCTAGCAGCGAGTAATGACAGGTCAAGGCAACCCATCTGTAATACGGTTATTGCGTATTGAATGGCATCCTCGGTAAGCGGAAAGGTCAAATTAATATTTAGAATATTCTAGAAAGTTCTTTCGAAATCCGTTATACTGTCGTTTGTTCGTTTGAAGTAATTATTTCTTTGGCGGCTTATGAAGTGCGCCAAGGCCGTTGCCACAGCTATAATCGTAGACTGAAGCTTTACCCCCAACTTCTATTAGATACGTATGATATTAGTGCATTAAGGAAAACACGAAGTAAAATCTCGTTCATTTGGTATGTTTGTTTTCTGGAAAGTCTCTTATATCAAAAGCGAATGATTCGGAAACTTTTTATTAGTTGTTATAATGCTTTGGAAGATATTTTGTTTCAATTTTGTGACTAAACAGTGCGCTGTGGTTTTACGACGTACTGTATTTACAGAGCCAAGGAAATATGAACTTGTCTTGCGAATTCAGAGAAAAAAGCTTAAGTCCAATATATTTTGAATTCAGATGCAGACTGGTATTAATTTATTCTTTTTGCGTAATATGAAAGCTCCCCAATGTTTGAACGTTCCAATATTGATTTTAAGAAAATGAATTTCACTGCATATGGAATATTATATTCCATGATGTATGATATATTCTATTCCATTGGGATGATCCAACATCGAGATTCGCTGTATCAATTTATACTTGTGATTTGGAAGTAATTTCAATACTATGTTTTACCCTATTCACTTGTAATTGAATGAGTATTTTGCTACGAAGAAAGAAATTAAGTGTTTATTTGCGACACAAGTAATAGCGAAAAGAGAATTAAATACATTTGCTATTCGACTATTCAAACATTAAATAGGATAGAATTTAAGATATTTTCCACGCGAATAAAGGAAGCAGGCATTTAAATTGAAAATGACTTAGTATAACCGTTTGCAAACGTGTTCGGGAGATTTATCAAAAGTAAATATGCACTGAAATAATATTCAAATTTGTTTACTTAAAATTAATAATTGTTTTGCTCAGTTATACGAGTGGAAATGGATCGAACAAGACACACAAAAATGTATTTCAATAGAAATACAACTTTCTGTTACTTATTCAATCCATATACATAATATTAGCATCATTGTCTGAAACGCTGTTGCTCAAATGTGTAGTTAATTAAAAATACCACTATCATTATGAAAAAAGTAACTAAAAGTACGAAAAAGTAAGTAAAGTAAAAGCACTAAGTTAAATATTCTTATAATATACACAATATGGGCAAAAGTATTTGAACACTGGAGAAATTTGGAGGAGGATCCATATTAGTTTTGGGTAGTTTTCCTGATCTCGACTCGGCCCATTCCTTTATGTACTTGGTACCATGAACGCTGACGTGTACCTCGACGTTCTGGGGAATTCAGTCTTTCCTACACTATGGCAATACTACGGTGATGATTGTTGTTTCTTCCAACAATATCGAGCTCCAGGTCATACTGCAAAACGTGTACTGGACTAGTTTACTGAAAATGAAGTGAATTTGCTTGACTTTCGCTTCGTGGTTCCAGCGTGAGGTAAATAAAGTGGCTAACTTCCCAAATCAATTATTAAGAGATTTGTAGGTTTTTTAACTATCATAGTACAGGATCAACACAACGAATTATTGACGACGGTCCGGGATCAGTCCCCAAATGTAAAGATCCGAGGACAGCACCACGTAATTTCGCACCAGGGTCAGGTTACGAGGTCACACCATAGCTGACATCCAACACTCCGAACATCCACACCACGCCAACATGAGGACATTTAAAGCCACGACAGATTTAATGTGCACCAGCTTTCTTTGTACACGACGGCCTTTGGTTGGATTCGAATTCACAACCCTCCGGTTGTTAATCCCTTACTCTTCCAACCGAGCTACCGGGGATCCACTGTTTATTAAGAAAAGATTTACTTGTCCCTATGAAATACATTTAATAACTGGCAATAAATTATATTTTTCAATTAATTTTGCTAAATGCTGTGGCAGAAGTTGACTTTTGACAATTTGAGTGCCCTTAATACTCTTTAATACAGCATCACGGATGAATTTGTTCCTTAAACAGGAAGATTTTATTCCCAAAGACTATGACGCCGTAAGGAAAATACACTCCAATCTCATTAAAACTTTTTTATACCTCATTATCTCATCAATATGTAATCTTGTCTAATCACGTTAACGTATCTTTTCCCTCTAAAGACATACTATGGGAGGGTTCTGCCCGTAATGAAGCTAATGAATCATTCGTTTGGTGTGGAAATGGGCGTATATAAATTCAATCAGCCGGTTTAATCTGTGAGTGATAAAAAACTAAAAGATAACAAGGACTGAAAAAAATATTATGGCATCTTTCGTCCAGTACTTTCAATGTTCTTAGCAGTGAAATATATGAAGTCATACTATAAAGTTATTCTGTGACCGATGGTGTAAAACTACTGCCCCACAGAACCATTAATAATAAGCTGCTTTACCAAAGATTATTTGTTCATTTAATGGGGACTAATTAATAAAAAATGACTTTTAACCCTCCTGATGGCTTTATATCCGCGTCAAAACTGACCTGTAGTGACCAGCCTTTAT
Source organism: Metellina segmentata (assembly GCA_947359465.1). Lineage (NCBI taxonomy): Eukaryota > Metazoa > Arthropoda > Arachnida > Araneae > Tetragnathidae > Metellina > Metellina segmentata. The sequence goes on along the minus strand of OX375881.1, from coordinate 24,093,050 downwards.
GGCAAAAACCTGGTCCGAATTGTCAGCAAATCTGGGCAAGGGGCAATTTGGTTTTCTATATTGGATGTTTATTATCCAGAAAGCTTTTAAGTATACTATTTATTTTAAAATTATAAATGGGCCTAAATTTAGTACCTTTATACATAATATCCCTTAATTGATCATTTTCAACAATGCCAAGATCACCAGTCACAATGTGACCTAAGTCTTCATTTAAATAGGGTCTGAAATCTATGTTGTCGCACAAGCAAACAACTTTATCTCGATATAAATCAATTGATTGATAAAAATAGATTGAATAATAATATTCAATCTATTTTTGACAATACCGGTAATTACCAGACAATAAACACAGCCATTAAGGATATTCAAAAGAAATTTATTATTACTCCAGTAGATAAAGCCTCAGGTAACTATGCTTTCATTTGTAAAAAACTTTATTTAAATTTACTTGATGCCGAACTTAAGAATTCAGATACATGTAAATTCTGTAAATCTACTTATAATACCATTATTAAAAAAATAATTTCTTCAAATAAAAGGGTTAAAATTTCCAATCAACACATAATTTTACATTATATTACCGTTATTCCCAAATTTCATAAAAATCCTATTAAATTCCGTTACATCACCTGTGGTAATAACTCTTACATGAATAAACCTGGCTTTCTACTATTTAAATATTTAAAAGTTATCCTTGCTACCATTATTGATGAAGGCTTTACCTGGATTATATGTGATAATAACAAGGTTTTGAATTTTTTGGATAAAAATATTATTAATGATATTCAGACGTATGATTTTAAAGACCTTTTTACCAGCATACCCTTGGACAAATTGAGAGATATTTTGAACTATTACTATCATGATTTTAAAAACTTAATTGATCTGGATTTGAGGAATGGGAATTTTTGGTTAATTATTGTATTTTTAATAATTTTATTTTTAATGGTGAGCATATTTACACTCAAGTTAAGGGTATACCCCAAGGTTCTAATTTTTCTTCCATTCTTGCTAATTTATTTCTTCATTATTTTGAAAAAAACTTTTGCCTTCAGATAAATACTGCTTTTAGATTTATTGATGATTTAATTGTTTTTAATAATAGCAACTTTTCTAATATTTGGAAATCCATCTATCCAGACGAACTTTCTTTAATTAAAACCAATCTGGATAACAATAACACTGATTTTCTAGACATAAAAAATTCTGTTTCATCCGGCAAAGTTGACATTAATGTATATGATAAACGCAGCGATTTTAAATTTACTGTCATTAAATTAATATTTTGGGACTCCAATATCTCTAAAAGAATATACTACAACACAATAGCTGGTTAACTGGTACGTTTCAAAAAAATTTGTAATTCTGATTCAAACTTTTTATTACAATGTAAATATCTAAAAAAAACACACTTCTCAATAACAAATACCCATATTCATTCTTTAATAATATTTTTGAAAAGTTTATTAATATCAACACCTACACAATCCATGCATAGCTATTTATGAATATATTTTTAAATAGGGGCTGGGGATTTTCATATTATTTATATTTTATTTTTCTGCTTTTTTTGGACTCGTTGCATTGGAAGTATGATGTTAACATATAAGTTATATTGTTTAATTGATGGCATTTGGTGGTAATTTTTAGGCTTGTTGTTGTTGTTATCCCGGCTGCGGCTTCGGGTTTCATTTCGTTTTGTTCCTGCTCTGTTTTGGTATTTTGTTTTGTTTTTATTTTACTTGCTTTTGGTGGTGTTTGGGGGAGTGTATGAGCAATTTTTTCTGCCTAATGCTGCTCATATGTAGAAAACACCATTTTATATTGTTTGGGTCAGGCTCCTCCCTGATGACGCCCTGATCCACCAACATTTCTTCATTTTTTTATCATTTTTTAAGACTTTTATTGGAATTTTTTTGGTAATTCTTGTGTTCTTGAAATTATATTGCTTACCATGCCATGTCTGCAGCTTCAGCGCGCTTGCATGGGTTAGTTTCGAGTTTCGGTTTATGGTTATTGCACCCCGGCTGTTTATATATATATATATATATATATATATATATATATATATATATATATATATATATATATATATATATATATAATGTGTGTGTGTATTCGGAAGCTATAAAAAGAAGGGCTTTCTGACCTAGATAAAAGGAATCAACGAGAAAATCCTTTAATAATTAAAAATAATATTATTTATTACATTAAAATTTGCAAAAATCAGAAAAATATCGAAAAATGGACTAACCGTATTGGTTTCTAATCGACTCATTTGCAGAACTGACCATATCTTAAACGAGAAACTTTGTTGAAGTACAAGGATGGTTAACCATCTTTCTGGTTTGCTAGACTAGGTATTTAATCATTAGCAAATCTGATTACATATTGTATTTATACACGGTATCTCGTCATTAAAAAAAACTGACTAGATAAGAATATTTTAATCAAAACATTATTATAAAAATTGTGCAGTATCTTGATTAAAGTAGTAAAATTGGTCAGATCTTGATGGATGAGACATCTCGTCGAAAGTCTTTGAGGGTTAACCCTCAGAACGACAAGAGATCTGACGAGATCTCCGAGTAGTTTACTATTGACTAGGGGGCCCGCCCCCTGCTCGCTAAAGCTCGCCAACCCCCGGAGGATTGCTTTGCAATCCTCATTGGTTCGTTACGCTAACCTATGCTCGCTTCGCTCGCATCAATGAAGACATGTGTCCTAGCAGAAAGGATTGTTTACAAAATATGATATACCAAAAAAATATTTTTCAAATCTAAATTTGCTGTATACAGAAAATATATATACAGTACCTTGGAATCAGAATTCAAATGAAAACTTTGATCAAATTTTGAGTCGAAATGCGAGCGCTGCTTTGGAAATGGAATACCCAGCATGTTGTTTGTGTGTACATTTCCATAAAGCACTCTTGAGTCACCCACACTTTCTCATTCA